>OZ007524.1:12659550-13050064 GCA_963931895.1 Eupithecia pulchellata
AGTGCGTAGTGTGCTCCGTCTCTCGCTGGCCGCGCTCCTCCAGCCGGCGCGCGGCACGCGGCACAGCCGCCCGCCGCCGCGGCCGCGCACGCCGTGTGTTGCCATACTCCGCACGGTGCGCAGTACGCGAGTAGAGATGGCACGTCTGAAACATACGAAAACCGTCGTCAGAGGACTTCAACCTACCTTTAATGAGTAGTGCTGTGTGTTGTGGAGTGGCTAAAGCAGTTAAAGACTTGTAGCAGTTGTGTCTTTGCTCTTAACTATTAAAAGGTCTCATATACGACGACCACTATGTCGCGGTGGGCGAAGGTCCGCCTGCGACGCAGGAGGTTGCGGGTTCGATTCCCGCCTCGGGACAAATATTTGTACGATCTGCAGATATTTGTTCAGGGGTACTGGTCGTTTTCTATATATAATAAAAAAAAAATGTCTATCTATTTAATAATATTGTATTATGTATATCAGTCATCTAGTACCCATAACACAAGCTCTGCTTAACTTGGGGCTAGATGATGCTGTGTGGATTGTCCAGCATTATTTATTATTTATTTATTATATATGTAAAAACTTTTAATTGGTCATCCTTACTGACATTTCATTTCTTTGTTTGTGTTTAGCTGTAAGTTTCCCTAAAACAATTAAATAAACTTACCATTTCTGCCACAGACTTGGCAGATCTTCTTGTCTGCGGGGAATATTGGCTCGACGGAAAGGCTGGCGGGCAGCGATGCGGCCCATTCGGGTTTACTGCTTGGCCATGCTGGATTGAAAATTATCACAGCTTATGTAACGTAATCGTTATTTGTTATACAAGATTGCAAAGTTGCTTTTTAACCGATGCCATAATATGGTTCATACCTATTCAAATTATCGGTGACATAGTAAATTCATTTTTTTTTTCTTTATTGTGTAATGGACACTTTAATTCTTAATATTAGACTAGAATATCCTCTGAAAAACGATAATATGGAATTGTTGTAATTGTCGAATTTGACACTTAAGCAATATTGGACTACCAGTCTCTTTCTCACAACAGTGGTTTAACGTTAGGAAAAATCAATACACACTCTTTTTATCAGCGCCCTCTTCCTGGTTTCATTGTCACGGATGCCCATTCTATTCAACGTGTTTGTTTGTTTACATGTCAGGGGAGAAGTCATTGTGAGATTTTTATGTTTTGCCCGTGTTTTCGACTTATTTATTGAGCAAAACTGTAATATAAATTGAAAATCATATAGAAGAGGTACCATGAAGTGTTCTGTAGCAGGCTGAGGCCTATGCCAAAGCAAAAACAGGCCGAATCTAACCTTACACCGGTAAGTGGCTAACATTTCGTTAAATTGGTGTCTATTGTACATTGTATTTTGATATAAAGTGTGTAAAAACCTATTATTTTGAATCATCTTTATTGTGAGCTGTAGAAACCCGCAATATTCTCAATATTTCATTCACATCGCAGACATAAAAACCGGTGCTAGTGTTGAACATCATCGAACATCGAACGTTATCGATAAATTAGGTAAGATCAGTATGGGTACCTAAGTGTAACTATTGGGCAAGTGTAGAGGACTTTTTTATTACGAAAACCATTTTTGGATTCAAAATAAACTTTGACAAAAATATGACACACTGCTCCGTGTTGACCTTAGAGGTGCAAGTCCATCTTAACGGACTTGAACCTCTCCACACAAGACCACCGGACACAAAACCACTGATGATGTGTTGACCTTTATAAGTTACGTATTTTTTATTGTTTTAGTTTACCAAGAAACGAAAGTCGGCGGAGGGAATCGTAAGAAAATATTGGCTTAGAAAATATCCGGCCAGGAACTCAAGACATTCATGTGTGCACACTGCACTTTGAAGACAGTGCATTCAAATCAGAAAAGCCTCCAAAACGTCAGGCTATAACAAAATACAAAATATACGCGATCAATTCAGTTAAAACAGTGTTTTATTACATATCCAGCTCCTGCTTCACCTCCAGTAAACTCTCGGATCCAGCTCCAATTCCGAAAATGAGGGTTTCCTTCGATTTCTCCGGGATCCCACCATCAGATCCTGACTTGGTTCCAATGGGACCACCTCAGAAATGCGCTCTTCATAACCAAAGTCGCATCCTGCTGTCTGTCTGTCCTTCCCTATGTATGCTTAAATCATTAAAACTACGCAACGGATTTGGATGCGGTTGTTTTAAATAGATAGAGTGATTTAAGAGGTAGGTTTACATGTATAATACATGCATAATATAGTAGAGGAACACTGACAATTTAAGAGGTTTCCGTGCAAAGCCGGGGCGGGTCGCTGAAAAATTTAAATATATTTTCCCGTCGCCTATAAGTAAGTTCGTTCTGACCTTACTTTAAAGTGGCGCTAACTGGTGAGTACAAAAAAGGTAGCCCTCATTGATACAAAAAAAATATACAGTTGAACATAGAACCTTGCCTTTTTTGATGTCGATTAAAAAGACAAGCTCGTCCATCGATATAATGTTATCGACTAGACGAACAAGTGAACATCCCTAATCCGCCATGTTGTTCTACCGATTTGTTTACATAGGTATCCAAGGAAAGTACATGCTTAGGGCACTTCCATAGACAATCGTTTTTCTGAGAGAATATCAGGTACCTAGGCACTCTATTGCATTGGGGTTGCCCGTAATGTAATGATAGTAGTGCATGTTAAGAAATAAATAAAATACCTAGGTAGTATTTATTTTTATATGCAAGGTGATTTCTTAGAGAGCTTGTTACAGTAATGCAATGACCGTTCAAGGATGGGAAATGTACAAAGTGATCCTAAAATCGGGTCAAATAATGAATGAACTTTATTGACATTCACAAGAAAAAAAAAACAGTTATATAATCTATACTAATATTATAAAGAGGAAAGATTTGATTGTTTGTTTGTTTGTTTGTTTGAATTGAATAGGCTCCGAAACTACTGGACCGATTTGAAAAATTCTTTCACCATTAGAATCCTACATTTTCCGTGATGAACATAGGCTATAATATTTTCAAAAAAGTTAGGGATCCGCATGAAAAATTCAATAATTGAACCGTGCGCTGTATATTCAACCTCTTTTTCTATTATGGCGCGTCAGAATAGAAAAAGAGGTTGAATATAATAGCGCACGGTGCTTGCTTTTTCTCTACGGCCAGTGTCAGTTATGGAGTGTCGAGTCAATGTCAGAAATTCCAATGCTGTTAAAAAATGTAAGGGATCCGTATGAAAACTGTGAAACCCATCGTGTTAGTGTGTATAATTTCTGAAATTTTTGTTTAATACCCGTGCGAAGCCGGGGCGGACCGCTAGTATTATCTAAATTAAATTAAAAAAGTACAATAGGCAGCCTTATTGCTTGAAAAAATTGTTCCAGGCAAAAGTTTCCCCATTCGGGAGTAAGGAAATATGTACTAACCTTTAGTTTCAGTTGACGATCCGGACGGCGAACCTTCGCGAGATGATTTGTTGGTAGTCTGAAACTATTAAATGCTTTTTAAGCAGTGCTTGGCAACTCTAGAAGTCCTTAGGCGTCCTTGAAACTTAGATTTAGATAGGCAAAACAAAAATTGTATTAGACACATAAGTTTTATATGAATGTACTAGTGGTTTCTTTTTCACTTCTTCCACTAGTGGACAAAAAATTGAAGAGAAGAGAAATCAATAAAAAAATATTTCTTATTTTAATAATTATCTGTTTGAAATTTTACTTGTCTAAGTGCTTATTTTGTAAGCCTAAATAAAGTTATTGAATCTGATCTGAATCTTAACAATGAATTACTATTGGCAAAACTAGACTTCCTAATAATTCTACCAAGTGTTCGCAACTACAGGGTTCTTTTAATGCTCCGGCAACACGGATAAATTATCCTAAATTATAGTACAAACGTTATACCAAAATGAATAGTACACAAATAAAATGAATAGTACAGAAATTCATCCGTCAACGGAGACTTGATAACTCTACCTACTTGCAGAATATTCAGGCTACTCCAGGGTTGTTGGTAACTCTGTTGCTCGTTTAGCAACTCCACAATTAATCTTTTTACTAGGTACCTTTAACACTAATAATATAAATTCGAAACTTTGGATGGGTAAGCATCACCTAGGCGCAGGGTAAGCAGAGGTTACAGTATTGGTACTAGATGACCAATATACATAATACAATATATTAAATATATATATATTTTTTTATAAATGCAGGGCTTATTAAAATACATTGTTTGAGTGTCTCTCATAAGTGCACAAACCTGTTGTTTCCGTAACTTTGCAGATCTGGTTTGAGGTGGATCACTAGACTGCTGCAGATATGGGAATTGATTGTACTTTTTCCGTTTCTGAAAAAAAAATGTGAGAGAAGTTATTTAATATTTAAAAGATCATTTATTATTATTAGTGTTATATTGACTATTTGTGGTAGGTATCAATTCTTTTGAAATGAAATTTCAGTTATTATATTTTCTTTTGGGATACATACTTGTTGTAAAAAAAAACTAAATAAAACTACAGTTTAATTACAACCAATATCTTTTTTTTAAATTTGATAAGTTATATGTTTTTGTTCTCATTAGTTCTCATAAATGATTAACTTTTGCTCTAGAAGATATGGTCTATGTCTCTCAACGGAAATAACCTCCCCTCTAACCTCCTAGCTGGAATAGGTTGAATACCCAATAACCCTATATATATATTGTTTTTAATAAAATATACTTACAGGTAGCATATCAAAGTTTCCGTAGAGGAACTCATTCCTGGCTGGGTTGTCAATAGCTCTTTTACGACGCTCTTCTCTCTTCTTTTCTAAAGTTTCCTTTTGTGCTGGAGTTATTAAGCCAATCAACCTGAAATTAATATGTACAATACAATACAAAAATTATATATGATACACCAGAAAAAGAACATAACAAAAGACATTACATAGGACAAGTACAATGGGCTATTCGCTTATAAGCGATCTCTGAAAGATCGGAAAGATTTATTTACATTTAAGAAAGGTACCAAGGATAATTTAAAATATTTTAGGTAATATTAATGGTACCATGAATAGGTAGTACCTATATCAATTACTCTGTACCTATTTTTATAAACAATAATGGCAACATTTTCCTCAACCAACCTCATGAAAACCTCCTTTGTGATAAGCTCCCCAGGCTGGGGTAGGGGTGGAGGCGACGGCGTTGGGGACGGTTCGTGTGAATAATCAGAGTCTGATCGTTGATCCCTCCACTCTGTTGACTGATTTGACGCACTGAAATAACATTAATATATTTTTTTATTACTTTATTTGGGATGTATGATGCTGGATGCGACAAGCTGAAGACAGGGCGCTATGGCGCTCATTAGGGGAGGCCTATGTCCAGCAGTGGACTGATGATGATGACAGATGTTATTAACTGCCTTACGCCAAATCTAGGTGCATATCGGACGGGGCTGAAACTTTTAATGGATGTAGAGCAAACTGGCAAACTGGATAGATTATCTGTCAAGATATCTTACATCCATAAGTTTTCCATCTCTTAGGTTGTTCATCATTATTATCTTCCTTAGTTCATTTTCTATATTAAACTACTAGTAAAATACTGAACTTGTTTACACAAAGACATATTTAATAAAGACTATTTTTCACATTATATTTTATACCAGCTAAATAGTCTTTAATTTTTCAACAACTCATGCAAATTTTTTAGTTATATTTACTCTAGGGTCTTGCAATTGCAGCTGTAATTCCATAAAGTGAGCGAAATTACGGGGTATAATCTATTAGGTGCTTACAAAGGAACATTTACAGTTACTTTGAAAAATTAATATCAAAACCAAAGTGCTTTATTTACTTTAGACCTTAAAGGACTCTTGGACACAATATGTAATACTGGGAAGTAAATATTATTTGATATTTACTAGTTCTAATACTTAAACTAAAATTACCTACCTCAAAGCTTCCTTCACTTTGTTAAGAGCATTGGCAAAATTATTTCTGTTATCTTGTAACGCATTAGGCTGAGAGAAATTCCTTACGAAACCCTCCTTATGATTCTCTTTCCCATTTAGTTTTATTTCAGTCTCTGGATCAGATATATTTTCTTTGATGTCATCATTTTCGGCCTTGATATGTATCTCGCTGAGCACAGAGGGCTTGAGTAAAGTCCGATTCTTAGATCGGTACTTTATTTGATGGTCACGGATCTGTTGCGCTATGAGTCTGTTATCAATGTCTATGTTTATCTGTTTGTTTCTTGTTTTTAATCGTTGCTGGTACAGTTCTAGCTCTCTACGTAGTCTCTCAAGTACTAGCTTCTGCAAGTTTGAAATTATGTCAGTGTTAAAAAAATAGTTTAGGTTGGAATTAAATGCGCTTTTATGTACTTTTGTGAATTAAACTAGCTAGAGAATGTTTTTTTAAGGTCACAGTGGCATCGACCAATCACAATCTGTGTCTATTATCAATGCATAATATTATACTGTGTTTTTTGTATTTTGTGGTGTAAAAGGAGTTTGGATAGATTTCTGCATATTTATAATATTTAAATTCAATTGGTATGATTGACACAACCAAAAGTGCCATAAAAATATAAGCTGCTATATTTATTTTTAATAACAGAAAAATGGGTTGGACTGCAGATAAATAGTATTTTAAACAATAAAGAAAGGTTGCCTTTTTGAATTGTATATCTTTAATATTTTTTAGTTGCCCTCCATGTCCCATGGACATGGGATAACCTATTTATGCTTTGTTAAAGTACAGTCAAGTACAAAAATCACTGACTAGGTTTAACTTTCCAAAAACAGTCTTATCCCAAGCACAATAATTCACAGTTACATGTTTTTTGTTGTTCTTGTTTTATTTCTGTACATTTAAATAAACTTACTTGTGTTTGTCCAATTTCAATTATATCCTTTTCAGCCTGAATAACTTTACTTTTGAAGTGTTGACTCTGAAAATAATACAACAAAGTTTTACTCCAAGAACTTTATGCAAAGTACCTAGGTAGGTATTACAGATCATTAAAAAATATATTTCTTACGTTCGCATCTCCCCGAAGTCGTGCGACCCAAATCTGTAATACATTGCAAAAAATCAACATCAATGAGGTACTATAAAGGTTTGTTCCATCAGATTTGATAATTAAAAGTTTACTAATAATATTAAAGAACCTAAAATACAAACCTGATGAACTCGAATAGCATTTTTCAACTCCGTTTGAGTTTTGCGAATTTCTTCTTTTATTTCATTGGACACTTCCATAGTTTTATAATCAGCTGGATATTCACTGAATGTATTTTAATGTACAACTTGTTTACTCGTATTTTCTATGTACTTTAACTCTAAAGATATAAATAACACATAAACAACTTTAATTTTTCGCTTTGATCACTTTCGAGATGACTGAAAACAACTGTTGAAAGAAAGAAAGTCGAAAGGAAACCACTTTTCAAAACAATAATAACTTTACCACGTATCTTACAATAATTTTAATTATAATAATAATTTAGAATAGTTCGAAAAAAGCAATTTCTTGTAATTTATCAGCTTTTTGTTTGTAGGACAGAAAAGGATGGGATACAATATTCTTTCGGACGATTTAACCAAACCATCCATCTCCAAGAGCGAGCGAGCGACAGACGGACGGAGGGCAGGGGGGAGGGCCGGGCGGGCGGTCGGACGGGGATGAGAAGGGGACAAGCGGGCGGGGAGGAAGACGGAAGTGAAGCCCAAAGTAAACAGTGCTGCCATAAACTACAAATAAAGGATTTTTCTGACGAAGCAAGTCGAGAAATGGATTGAAGTTACAATTTTGACATTGACTTTAGTTTCAATCACTCTTGTTTCAATTTTGTATTTTTGCTTCGCTTCGCATTTTCAATGGACGGCAAAAGTCTTATTTCGTTCCTATCGTGTTATGGTAAATTTAACGAAAAGGGAAGAAATTGGACACCTAAATATTTTCTCCAGTAAATCACAACGATCTTAGCTAGAATCACAGTTCCCAAGAATAATGTTCACAAAATCGTTAGAAATGAACCACTGCTGAAAACGGCCACGCCACGCATATCTCGGTAAAACGTGAATAATTCTAATGGTATTCGGGATAACATTTTGAAATTGGTTAAATATGTCTGTAAAACGTACTGCTCCAACTGATCTGAACCATGAAAACTGGGATCGAGAAGATCCGTCTGAAAAGGAGGAGATGGGAACATTCAAAGCAGCATCGCAGGATGTGCTTGAAAAACGGGTTATGAGAACAGCTAAACGACGGGCTCCTATTTCCAGGGACGAGGTAACATTAGATTCTAACACAAACAACTTCCTTGTTTCTCTATTTACGATATCACCATGAATATGCATTGATGCTGGTAAACAAAGAATAGCTTCGAATCTAAATCCCCTTACTGTTTTTTGTAGGTATTCAATAAGTTTATTTCTTTTCAGCCTAGCAGAAGTGCTTTCAGTGGATTTGGAGGGTTCAACAAGACACAGCCCTCATCATTTGATTTCTTAGCAAATTTGACAAATGGAAGTAAGAATGCATCTGATGCCAAAAGCGACACCTCGGTCTCCTCTAGCTTGTTCACTAGTAAACCAGCAACCAACACTAACGGTGGACTATTTGGGTTGCCGCCTACGAGTTCTAAGCCCGCATTCAGCACAGGGTCATCACCTTTTGCATCAACATTGTCGGCACCTAAAACTGATATCCCATCAATGACATTTCACAGCTCAAAAGCAGACTCCACAGTAGGTAATTCATCATTTAAAATGCAGTTGGTATCCAGCTCTAACGACAACAATACAAAAACAAACACTGGTCAAGTGTCATCCTCACTCTTTGGAGTATCTTCTACAAGTCCAAATCAAAAACCATCACTCATCTCAAATAATCTTACGAAACCTGTGACTAGCTCCACTACTCAGGTTCAAAATTCACCTGCAAATTCTACTACTGCTATGACAACACCATCTGACAAGTCCGAAAGTGCTGAAAAAGAAAAGGAAATTGCAAGGAACAAATACTACTCTAAACTCAAGGGCTTAAATGAATCTGTATCCAGCTGGATTCTGAAACATGTTGAGATAACGCCTCTGTGTTTTCTAACTCCAATATTCAGGGATTATGAGAACTATCTGCAAGTTATTCAAGAGGATTATGAAGCAGCCAAAACAAAAATAGAGGAACAAGCTAAGCAACAATCTTCTGAGAAGCAAGCATTGGGCAACAAAGATATTTCTCTCCCTACTGACCCTGTTCCTAACAATGCAAGTTCTGCACCCCAAGAAGCTAAGTCATCTTCATCATTATTTAGTTTGAGCAATAATACCTCAACCACAAGTAATGGCCTTTTTGGAGGAACATTGAGCACAAACTCTGATCAATCCATTAAAGCTTCAACCCCTGCCAAAGGATTTTCATTTGGAATTACTCCTGCGACAAATTCACCATCAGTTCCAGCTAAAGCAGATAATTCCAGCTCCCCCAGTCAAGGGTTTTCATTTGGAATTACTCCTTCTGCTACCACTTCACCATCAGCTCCAGCTAAAGCAGATAATTTTGGTTCCCCCAGTCAAGGGTTTTCGTTTGGAGCTGTGACAACAGCTGCTACATCACCAGTGGGTTCTTCACTGTTCAGCATGGCTAACACTGGCTCACCAGCTTCAGGATTTTCATTTGGAATGACGTCAGGTGCTTCACCTACAAACACAGCAAGTAATGCCACAGGTGCAGCATCATTCTCTTTTGGGATTGCTGGGAGCAAGCCCTTCAGTTTCAGCCCTCAAACACAGCAAAGCTCTGAAAAAGAACCCGAAACAGAAGAAGAAAACCCACCTCAAGTGGAATTCACACCAGTTATAGAGGAGAACAGTGTGTTTGATAAGAAATGCAAAATCTTTGTAAAGAAGGATGGCAATTTTGTTGATAAAGGGGTGGGCACTCTTTACATAAAGAAAGTTGAAGGAAACTCAAAGCATCAGTTGCTGGTGCGTGCTAACACTAATCTGGGAACAGTGTTATTGAACCTGATACTTGCCACAGCAGTGCCAACTCAAAGAATGGGTAAAAACAATGTGATGCTGGTGTGCATTCCAACTCCTGATTCTAAACCACCCCCAACTCCTGTCTTAATCAGAGTAAAGACTGGGGAAGAGGCAGATCAACTATTAGAAACTTTGAACAAATACAAGTCATAAAGTAGGACTTTTAACTCAATGTTTTACATTAGCCAAAATCAATAATGTTTTACTGTGAAAGTATCTTGCATTAGTTATGACTTTTCATGTGATTAAATTAAAAGTAAGGCATTTTTTGGCTTCATAATAAACTGTACCTTTAGAATGGATTATAGTTTTTAAATTAACTGTATTCTAATAAAACTATAGTCTTATCATTCTAAATTGTTAGCCTTTGTATTTAATATAGAGGATGTCTATGTTATTGATTATAATCTTCTGTAAATGATTCATTACATGAAATAAGTAACATTGTCTTTTACTAAGTACAAGAATATTAATGTACCTACCTAAACAAGATTAGCATTCATTTATTGATATAATGGGAAAAGTTGTATAGAAAAGTAGATTCCTATAAAATAGTAGAGTACAGTATATAATAGTAGGTTTCTTTTGGTCTGTGAAGTACATCAGCCCATTCATTGCAGGTTTCTGGAGATCATTTAAGTATTAGGCAGAAATATGTCATCCCAAACGCTTTTTTTTCAAATATTTATGTACGGCTCTCATAGCTTATCAGAGTTATCAGGCTACACATAAATAATAAGCATCATCAAGCTAGCATAGCATTTCAATAAATATCTGTCTTGAACACAATGGTTTGGATGTTAGTAATAGAGAACTGATTTAATGGGTTTGTGTCCACGGATCCCGGGATCAGATTTAATTGGCCACTGATACCGCCAAGTTTTATCCACCGATACCGGGATCGGTTTCCAATGAAAAAATAATAAATATTTTTATCCACTGATCCCGGTATCCGTGGATACAAAAAATTACTTAAAATAATTTTGGAAACGGATCCTGCTTGTAGTGTTTAGAAGTTTAAATTAAAACAAATGTGTATTATTGAATATGTTATATTGATCAACAGTTTATTATCTTAATAAAATCTTAAATCATAGGAATCATCACATAATTACTACTCTTACTAATCGAGAATTGTTTTATTATATTTATAACTTTGTATTGCTAGCATAAATATTTTTTTTTCTTATAATTTAATACTAAGTCATTTATTTTTAATGAAATGGGATTCTAGTTTAACTTCACTTAATATAAAGTAAGTCTTTATTATTAATCGGTAGTCATCATTATCACACATCAACAAATACGTTACAAACACATTGTTTTTTTAATAAATCAAAAGAAAGTAAATGATTGATTTATTTTTGGTTTTTGAGACAGTACTTTAATTTTATATTATCTTCTTAATTTTTCAAAACACCATCCGACTTGAATTGATTTATTTTCCAGTTTTTCTAACACATACGATATCCATCTGTTTCCTGATATTATACTTGGTTGGCTTAGACGTACCAGTATTTTGTATTATTTTTTCAATGCCTGCTTACTATCTCGTTCTAATACCAAGTAACATCATCAGAGTTGGCTGTTTCCGAATTATTAATTTATTTAGTCGTCCATTCCAGGCTTCAGTTACATTATTTGTTCTATGTAAATTTTTGTTAACATTCCACATTTGAATCCAGTCTTCCGTTGTAATCCAATGATTCGTCATGTAATTGATAAATCTCTTTTTTTTTCTTCTGTTGTTATTGCTGCGTTTTTAGCAATGTTTTTTCAAGCTTCATTCAAATCAGCAGCAATGGTATCATTATGCTGAGAGCAACAGTCCTCTTGGTTTCACTGCATTTAGTGAGTTTTAATTATTTTCCCCTTCTTGCTTGGGTAAAATGGAAATAACTTAGGAGCTTAGAATGCGATTATTTATATGATAGTTTCTCAAATTTTCCAAGCTAATATTATAAATGCGAAAGTATGTTTGTTTATTTGTTTGTTTCCTTCATTCACTCTATAAATAAGCAACCAATCGACTTGATTTTTGGGATAGAGTTAGTCGAAAAGATGGAGAGGAAACCGTGGGGAACGATGATTGATTAATAATAATGACTTATTTTATATTAGAGTCCCATTTCATTAAAAATAAATGTCTTAGTATTAAATTATAAGAGATAATAATTATTTGTGCTAGCAATACAATGTTATAATAAAACAATTCTCGATTAGTAAGAGTAATAATTATGTGATGATTACTGTGATTTTAGATTTTACTAAGATAATAAACTGTTGATCAATATAACATTTTCAATAATATACATTTTTTTTAATTTAAACTTCTAAACACTACACGCGGGATCCGTTTCCAAAATTATTTTAAGTAATATTTTGTATCCACGGATACCGGGATCAGTGGATAAAAATATTTATTAGTTTTTCACTGGAAACCGATCCCGGTATCGGTGGATAAAACTTGGCGGTATCAGTGGCCAATTAAATCTGATCCCGGGATCTGTGGACACAAACCCGATTTAATGACAACATAAACCTATGTTTATAATGAACACTGCTGAACAAATTTCTGCAGATTTTACAAAACATTTGGCCTAGGGTGGAATTGAATAATCCAAGCAACAACCCATGCATTGGAGGTGGACCTTTACCTGTAGCACTACAAAGGTGGTTTAATAGAAAGGAAAATTCTATTTAATGTAAATAAGAAAAAAGTTGTATGTTTGTATAAAATGATTATATTTTATGTATAATATTAGTAATTTACTACATACATTTCTCTAGATAGCTAAACCTTAATAAGTCCTCGCATGGCATCATCACTGTCTTGTAACAAGTATTGATTTATATACAATTTTTAGGAATACATTTTATTCTTCAATCCCTGAAGGAGACTAGACCAGTCCGGGGACAAATGATAAGCATCCGTTATAAGTATTATCAAAATATGAAAATCAGGTAAACTTATCTAATTCCCTGTTATATAGGTGGATGTCATCTGCCCAAGGCCCATTTGAATTCTATGCATGTGGGTTTCAATATTATTTTGGAACAATCTCTGGTGATTAGGTTCTAGTTTGGTTTTTATTTGGTCCATAGTGCCTTGCAGAACGCTTAGCTCATAAGCATTTTGATCAGAATCAGATAAGCTTTGTACTTGTAACATTAGAGCTGTCAGGTCTGTGATGAGACCAAGCAACTTGGGATCTTTCACTGTGCCATTGTTATTCTTCCTAACTAGTAATGATGCTTCATCATTGCATTTCTGCCTGAGATGTGTTGGAGCTAACATAGCAGCTAAGCTTGGTCCAGGGGCAATCTCTTGGCAATACTGTTGCACTTCATTAATGTATCCTTGGAGGTCCAAGTTTATCCTTTCTAAATCTATGACAACAGCAGCATACTTCCTCTCAAAATCTTCAGGCATTTTCTGACCAAAGGATTTTCTTTTCTCTGCTTCACTATTATATTCTTTTAATCTGTTAATTTCAACTTTTTTGGCATTTAGCACCCTCCTCAATTTAACTATAAGCTTCAAAAAGGCAAATGGATAATTCCCAACGTTTGTCTCAGTGTTTTTGGCTATATCTGTGCATCCAATCATGGGGTCACTCTGTGAGGTGTTTGATGCATTATTTTGAGGTTGATAGAGTTTAAACAGCTCTTGGACAACTAACTTAGGCCTGAAGTCTGTGGAGAAGGATGACAAGCACATTGTGTCTGGAGGATCATTAGACAAAACTTCATAGTCAGGAACAGAATGGGTGCCAAGTTTAGGCCTCTCAAAGGATATTCTGTATGTATTGTTGGATGTATCAACTGCATCAATGCTGCCGGTGAACAAGCCATCTTGAGGTTTCCGGAGCCTTGCAGTAACTTTAGTTCCTACTGTAAGTTGCATTGGTATTTCATTTGGTAAATCTTTCACGGAAAAATCTACTGCCCTTCTCTGTTGTACATATCTAATTAGCCTGCGTTTCCTATCTAACTCTTTTCGCTCTTCTTCAAAGAATGCCTGGGAACATCTGCGTGGCTTTCCCATCATCCTTCTAATCTTTGACCATTGTATTTGGGTCAACTTTTGATTTCTCAGCTGTGGAAACGATTCTTTGAGACATATCATAAAATCATTCTCTCCATCAAATAAAGCTTTATCAATATTACTATAGAAATATTCAAAGCAGACCCATTTATGGGCTTTTGGCAGCTTGAGTAAGTTCCTGAGCCTCATTCCTATCCTGTGTCCCGATTTGTTGTCTGGATCTTGTTCATTCTTCTCATCATACCTGTCTTGATCTCTTTGAACTTTAGAAGGTGATTTTTGCTTTTTTACAGTAGGTGTTTTCATAGGAACTTTAGCTAGTATCTTAGGTGTTCTTTTAGTAGGTGACTGCTTAGTAGGAGAGTCATTATTTATGAAATCATCAACAAATATGAATCTGTTCTTTTTTCGTATGCGAGCTGGCATGCCTCTGGCATTGAGTCTTTGGACTGGTTCACTTGGTGCTGGTTTTGGCGGCAACTGGGTGCCAACTCTGTGAAGGCCGAGTGCTGCAGGTCCGAATGCCGGCGGCTCATCCTCCTCGGGGAAATCAATGTCCATCGGTTCGTCTTTAACTTTGAACTGAGACCTTGAAGACTTCCTATTTGCTTCTACTTGCTCCCCTGAAAATATACACAAACATTTCGTAACTTTAAAGTCAAACAAAAAGACAATTTTAATAGTAATAACGTGTGTTAGTACTAATTCCAATCAAAGTTGTTAAACTATCACAGTAAAAACAATCAGTTCGAACAAATACTTTGCGAAGAAACACATTCAAATTTGAATATTTTCAAATTTTGAATTCAGCGAACATTGAATTCGAATTAATGAAGTTTTCCAGATAGCAATAGAGACATGATGGTAGTCAAAAAAGCAGAACGTAGATATGAGCAATTATATTTATCGAGAAATTAATTTAGATTAGTTATTTTTATTCTTGAGGAATCAAGAAATAAAATAAATCTTACTTTCTGCTAAATCCGCCATATTGATGTTGGAAAATTGTTCAATTTTGTTTTGAAGACGAAAAGCGCCAAGATGTCAACGTTCGGATACAACATCAAGCAAGTTTGAGCATTTCAATGTTTGACTTGTTCAAGTCAAAAGATATGAAAAAACTAAAAATTAGTCAAAGTTTGGCTAGAATGGAAGTTGATACAATGAAAATAACGGAAAAAAAAAATTATTCGGTACAATAAAGATATTATCTTATCGACGGCCATGTACGTGTACTTCGACGAAATAGAATTTTCAAAGCGCACATGTTCCGTAATTAAACAGTTAACACATCGTCATCCACCTTCAGCCACCACTGGCTATGGCAGGTGCGCAGCCTTAAAGTTCACACTTATTCAAGGCCCATAACAGGGATTTGAGAGTTTGAACACCTCAGAACATTGTATAATGTATACAGTTGCACAAGATACCTATAATAGGTGGCGAGCCGCGAAAATTTTGATGGTTTCGTTACATTTTTAGCATATTGACCGGGGCTAGACGACGACGCAAGGATTCAGCCCCGTGCCACATCCAGAAGGTAAAAAGGTGCCTGCAATAGGAGTGAGCCCCGTGTTTATTTTAGTTTTCATCCTGTAAGTTTTTTTAATTCGACAAAATGGCCTACGTTATGTAATAACTCGAGAAATTCCAATACTTTTTCGTTTGACCACTGTCATTCTTTCCGCTAAAAACCAAACTTATACACGTCCTTGCACTCTGCGTGGATTGAGACGGCGGCGGCGTTAATGTAGCCAACGTCGCTTAGCGCGCTAAACTACGCGTCAAAACCCTTTGATGTGTCGAAAAAACCGACACCCGAGCTATCGCCTAACGTGTAATGCCAATAGTAATACCGTTTGAAAATTAACACGCTAAAGTGTTGGCCACATCTACGTAACGACTTAGTTAACACGCTAAATAACGCGTTAGGACGCAGGTGGAGCAGTAGCATTACAAGGACTACGTACTACTATACGTTATGTATACGTTCCTAAATTTATTGACATGTATCTATCACACTAAGATTTATCAAGCAATACAAACATTTGTATAAGACCACAGAGCAACACGGACCCCCCCGGCGCGGACCGGAGCCGGGGGCCCGTGTTGCGCTGTGTATAAGACATATAAAGTTACAGGTAAGAATTTTCTAATGGTTTCTTTTTCAGTTCTTCGACTAGCGAGCAAAAAAAAAATCTAAAAAAAATAAAAATAAGCAAAAATTAACCATATTTCTTATTTTATAGTAATAATTAACTGTTTCTATGAAATTTGACGGCGTCGCACGGGTATGTCACAAAAAAGTGTTTACACACGTTGGGTTATATTACTGAAATTTTCATACAGAATCCTAACTTTTTTGAATATATTATACAGCCTATGTTTATCAAGGATAATCCAAGATTCTAATGGTGAAAGAATGTTTTAAATTGGTCCACTATGTTTGGAGCCTCTTCAATTCAAATAAACAAACAAACAATGAAATCTTTCCTCCTATATAATAGTACTAGCGGTCCGCCCCGGCTTCGCACGGGTATTAAACAAAAATTTCAGAAATTAAATACTCTAACACGATGGGTTTCACAGTTTTCATACGGATCCCTTACTTTTTTAACAGCATTGGGGTTTTTGACATTGACTCGACACTCCATAACTGACACTGGCCGTAGAGAAAAAGCAAGCACCGTGAGCAATATATTCAACCTCTTTTTCTATTATGACGCGCCATAATAGAAAAAGAGGTTGAATATACAGCGCACGGTTCAATTATTGAATTTTTCATGCGGATCCCTAACTTTTTTGAAAATAATATTATATAGCCTATGTTCATCACGGAAAATTTAGGATCCTAATGGTGAAAGAATTTTTCCAATTGGTCCAGTAGTTTCGGAGCGTATTCAATTCAAACAAACAAACATACAAACAATCAAATCTTTCCTCTTTATAATATTAGCAAAATACTAGTATAGACAAAATATTGGCTTTCGATAGACAAAATTGGACGTGTATCGTAGGCCTAAATGTGTCGTGAGCCGCGAATTTTTTGTGACAAGTTAAATGCTGGATAAACTTCAGCTATCAATACTTTTATATTTTGATTTTGGTTTTAGTTAGATTTTTTGTGTTCTTGTTAGTAAATTTGGCTAAATTTGATTGATTTGATTTGAGAATCGGGATTGAGCTATGGACTATGGTCAGAAAGAACAAACGTTATCGGGCGGAGCGTATCTTACCCCCTTTGAGTATCTAGAACCTACCCCCAAACCTTTAGACATCTTTTAGTTTAGACAATTATTCACTCAAACTTGTCTCAGGATTTTTCGAGCATACATTCAAAATATACCTACTCGAGTTCGGTATGATTGTTCGTCATTATGATATCAACAATTCAAATAAACTTGATTGAATCGACCTACCAAATAATGGTCACCATCACCATAATTTGGTAGACAGAAAACGGATAAAAAAAAAATAAAAAAAACAATTATTTTTTATCCGTTTACTGGCTTCAGTGGCTTCATCGTCGAAATGTAATCGATAGTCTCTAAAAACCACTAGATTTATCAACAAAATATACTTTTGAGGAGCATTCAAGGTAGATTTGTGAGGTTATTTTGTGTGGAGATTTTTTTTATGATCAATCATACGGAAATGCATTTGGAGGTCGAGTAAAGTTTCTGTCGATGTCTTCGAGGTGACGATTACACGTAAAAGTATTTCATCAGAAAAAACCTTAGTTAGCCCTCAGAACTTTTTTATTTGGTCTGAGACGGACCGGACGTATCCAAACAAGAACCATTGTAATATTAGTAATAAAATTATATATTTTCATGTAGGTACACAATCAAAGCCTTCGGCCGCGTAACTACGAAAAAAAAACAATTATCTAAAATCAAATAACTTTGCCTCACTTGCTGCAGAATCGGTCGCGCGAGCGGGACGCTTGAGTGGTTATATTAGATAGGTAGGTACTTACTTCAAGCCAACCAACTGTTAGGATTATATAGTATATACTCACATCTACAATCTATGTCTTGCTATAACCAAGCAAGCCTTATAGTTTCCTTTTCAACCTCATTTTCAACGCATATTAATAAGAAGATGTCCTAGAATAAGATAGTCTACATCATACATACATCACCAGCCTATAATAGTCCACTGCTGGACATAGGCCTCCCCTAATGAGCGCCATAGATGGTATTATCATTTGGGAGTTAATGCCCATAATCCCCACGCTGGGCATGCGGGTTGGGGATCATTGAAGATAGTCTATCCCTCAGAAAAACGATCCTATCGTTTTTCTGAGGTCTATCCTACTCTAGGTACTTATTCTAGTATGTCAGAGAGGTAGAGGTATAGACGTTATTTTCCTACAAAGTAGTTGGCAGCCCAATCTTCACTCAATAAAACTCAAAGAAGCGTATCGATCCACACCCCACACCTAATGCCGTTCACCTGGTTTTTGAACTCTCTTCGTGTGTAAGAGTCTACATACATGCAAACAGCTGATTTCCATTCATTTAATTAGATGTTGATGTTGAATGTTCAGAAAGGCTCATGGGGATTCTTTACTTTCATCCAGCAAAAAGGATCTGACATGGAGGCCTTACCTGACCCTATACATACCGCCCCAAAAAAGCTTGTCAGAAATCTGCCCTTGGGTTTGGAATAGAACATTAGAAACTGATCGTGATCGGTTACTTTTACGCTACAAGGCTCTTTTTGAACTGGATTGGCTACTTTTAGGTGGACGGACATAACAGGCAACACTGGGCTGCGTTCACAACCTACGCTCGAGCGCGCTCGGAGTGCAACTAGGTCGTTCATAACCTCAGGGGAAACGCTCGGTTGTTATTAACTAGAGCGTTCACAACCTCCGACGGTTGCAACTTTTTACCGGTGTAATTCGATCGACGAAAAACACTCTGACATTGACAGCTGTCATATTTTCCGTTGTCATAGTTTGTTATCTACTTAAATATCAAGATTTCTACAGTAAATTTCAAAATTTTCAGTATTTATCAGTTATAGATCGTAGTTACAGTCAGTAGATACAATTTACCTCAAAGTAACCGCAAAACAAAAACAAAACAAACGAACGTCCGGCAACGGTAACGTCAGTTTTGTCATGATAATGTCAACTTTGACGTTAAACAACCGACTCGTTCTGAACCTTTGGGTAAGTAAAATTTACACCAAACAACCGCAGCCTCTCTCTGAACGCACCCCTGTGTGTGACGCTGACGCTCCGCTGACGTCACTCAGTCACTCACTCACTCACGAAGTTTTCTAGGAATGCGAATGAAAGCGCGACGCGAGCGATAAAAATGAAAGTTATTTCGGAAGTTAATGTTTAACAGTTCAACGCAATAAATCAAACAAAATGTACATGAACGTGGTGCTACTGTTGTCTGTATCAGTTATATTCCTATCACAGGAAGCCCTCTGTAAGTGAAAATTTTATGAGCTCAGTACCTTTAAGTTCAAGGTAATGTGAGAGGTTTTCGTGACTCAGTAGGTACCTGTGATGTGAATTCCAAGCAGAATCTCGCTCCATTTAAGTAAGAAATAAGTTTTAAAAAATAATACTGTGTACGTTTTACCGAAAAAAAGGAAAGATTTTCTCCTTCGACAAATAATAGATTTATCTTGCACGATGCAGTGTTCTAAAACATATTCATTAAACAAATTCCGATTGTAATAAACCAAAAGCACCAATAAAACCAAAAACCACGGTATAATTGAACCCGTTTATTATCCAACACAACATACCTTGTGTTGTATGTGTTGGTAGGACATTCATAGCCCAGAGAAGGATTTGTCTGTTCTTGCAACTCAAACTTCTATAATTCATTATAAATTCTTTGTTATATTTTTTGGAGAACCCTTCACCTGCTTACATTAATAACAAATTAGTCAAACTATAGTAGTTTTATTAGTAAATTATTCGACAGGTTTACACAAAAGGTGCATGAGATGCAGATCTCGAGGCGAGCTAGGCAGTTGCGGGGATCCATTTCCTTTCAATGTGACCGAGCCTGATGCAGAGGTTGGGATACATGTGGTGGCATGTCCGTCGGGCTGGTGCGGGAAACTCTCTGAAGGGGACTCTGCGGCCTTCAAAAGTGACGGTCAGTATTGTTTTTGGCTGTAGCAAAAAAAAGGTGTGAATGTTGCCTAGTTCCCAAAGTAAAAATTCTTATCCTTAACTTGCGTGTACCGATATGGTCTTATGGTGCTGAGTTATGGGGTACTCGGCAAACACAAACCTGGACATTCTGCAACGTTTTCAATCAAAAATGCTCCGCTTATAACAAATGCTCCATGCTCCAAAGTACAAATTCTTTTCCTTGCGCGTAGAAGTAACAATATATTTTGCACAGAACTCTTAAATAATAGCTATAGAAATTTCTGTCCAAATCAGTCCAGGCAATTTGGAGATTAGCTCTATTGGACCATTGTAAAATTTTGTGATGAGATCTATAAATTTAATAATAGATAGATGGAAAACACTTATCGAACAAAGTCTGGTAACTATCAGACATTATTCTTTGAACAGAGGAAGTATAAAAGGGTGGTCTTATTGCTGAGAGCAATCTTCCAGGCAATAATGTGTTTTGTTAAAAGTACCTACCATGTATAAAGTATACTTAGCACAGGTAACAATCAAACATAATTCTTAGAACAGAGGAAGTATAAAGGGTGGTCTTATCGCTGACAGCAATCTTCCAGGCAATAATGTGTTTTGTTAAAAGTACCTACCATGTATAAAGTATACTTAGCATTGAGTACTTAAAATTTTATTTTTAAGATACTTCAATCTAGTGACATCTGTCCTATGATAATATCATAAATCATCAATATCAAAAAGTTAAAATAAGTTATATTATAACTTATTTTTACTTTTTACTTTATCTGGTTCTTCTCAAGTTAGAGGAGTAGGAGCTTTTACTTTTAAAACCTTTGTGTTATTTTCTGTTTTCATTGCAGTGAGAAAAAAAAATGTTTTATACATAGATCTAAGGTAGTTTATTATCTTATTAGCCAGAACACCAAGAACAAATATCTGCAGATCGTACAAACATTTATCCCGAGGCGGGAATCGAACCCTCAACCTCCTCCATCACAGGCGCTTCCTCGCCACCGCTCGTCATATAACACAGAATTACATTTGACGTTAATAGTAAAATTGCCAAACTTAATATCGCTTATCACTTTCAGACTACGGGGCTGCAACAGAGAGGATGTGCCTTCAGCGTTCGCCAAGCGATTACGAAGAGCGATGCGCCTATACGATGTGGAACCATCGGAAGGTGTACATGTGTTTCTGCAATGGAGACCTCTGTAACTCTGCATTTAGGACCTCTGTCTCTTATTCTATATTAGCACCGATTATAGCATTTTTATACAACATATTTTAGGTAAAGTTTAATGAATTTTTCGATATCGTTATATTTTAGCCTTTTTTGAACAATTTATGTACCATGATTTATAGTTGTTAAGACATAGTTTATTATAGGATTATTGGATAAATATAAATAATTCCACAAACTCATGTGGAATGGTTGGAAATAAATCACGACGGTTAGTAAAAATCGTAAAGTATACATTACGGTTTGTAATAATCGTCGTGGTTTGTTTTTGCTATATTCCGTTTAACGCGGCATCAGAGTTAAATTCAGGTCACACTTGACCTAAAATTAACTCTGGGTAGTTTGCAAAACATTCTACATTAATTTTGGAATGTATAGCTAGCTTATGATACTGTCTTAAGACATTCCTTCAAGAATCTCTATTATACTTTTGTGATATTATACTCCTAGGTTAAGTTACTTGTTATATTTCTAAGATTTAAAGCAGCTAGTTAATTGATATCTTGTGCCTACGATGTGCTTAAATGATTTTGACCTGTTTCAACATTATCCGTCCACTAATTAGAAAAACTTATACATCAGGTCTTCAATAAATCCGAAAACCTTGTTCCGATGCATGATGCATGGAAATTTATAGAGGTTTTTTATTGCATTTTTCGAAAGAAAACTAATATATTTTACATTGTAAGTATTGAAGTATTATAAACTTTTTTTTTAAGAATTTTAAATATAGCGCTTTGACTTTTTAGTGGCATAGATAATTCTTTACCCATATGTAACAGCATTTTTCTGGAATATAAATGTTTACTTCATCTGCCGTAAGCGTAGCACTGAAATACAGAAACTGTAAGAAACGGCGCTTGCGCAGGGGTCATTTGGATTATTAAAGGTTTCACGGAAATCCGAGGCCCTGCTTTATTTAGTCGAATTATGACGCAAAGCAATCAAAATCGGTGCTAATTAATAAAATTTTATCAATGTAGTTAAAGATCTAATAACAATTAACAGGAATCAATCTGTGGTCAGATAAGGCTATCTCGGTATAAACCACAATGATTGGTGATATCTATATTACAGTTAGGTCTTGATAAAGTAGAAAATATCTTTTACCTAAAAATGTCCAGCTACCATTAAGTTGCTGATTTGTTTATGCAATTGATTATTATAACAATTAAGTATACTTCTAGATAATTAAGTGCCTATTTCCAATATTTTGAATACGTTTTTAAATTGCAAGCAAAACGAATGAAGTATGAAATAATCAGCTGTTGACTAAATAGGTGCTCCATGAATTTTACAAATGATTTTATATGATTTTACAATACCTTCTGTAAGTAACTTTGTAGATAGTATTTATAAATAGCACAAACGAAAAACTATGTTATGCTGCTCAAATTAGATAAATTATGTAACTAAAGGCTGCTAAATCTCTCAGATTATGTACTTAAAGTAAAAAAATCGTGTATTTTATTGTTAATGACTTTTATATCAAGAATATACATTTAGTTAACCATTGTTTTTATATTCTATAATAAGGCCATGTATGACGGATGCTTCCCAAAATGTGTGGTTTGAGATGGTTCTTGATACGCAGTTGTTGGTTGGCTAAAAGGGATTCTATGTGAGGAATGTCGTGGAAGTATAGTTCGCCGTGGTTCTTTGCTCGCGTGACCGCTGCGATGGCTTCCGAGCCTGAGAGGAGGTAGGGGTCTTCGGGGTCCAAATCTGAAATGTTGGAATGGTATAAAAACTATGGGACAAGTAGATATAGCGAAGACTAATGTATGTTATTTAATAATGTAATCTGAAGAGGTGATTCGGGAATAAAGTTGTCTCACAGGTACAACTTTATGAGACACTCTGTTTAAGGGTTATCAAGGGATGGCGCGAGACTTTTGTGGTTGTTAGCTTTTTCTTCATATCTTAGTAATTGTAACTATAATTAATAAATCGTCAACCATTTTTTATTAACTTAAAATAATGATTTCGTTTCACTAGTAACTTTTGAGCAATAGAAACAATACAAAATTTTGTGCAAAATATTCACATTTTCCAAAGTACCTACTTCCAAAATATGTACAACTAAATCAAAGTTGGTTTTATCACGGGTTCATAGAAAATGGTTAACGATTAGTAACAATATATAATAGTGCGGTAAATTTAACCGCAAAAAAACCACATAATCTCGAGTCTTATGAATTTCAGCCATCGACTCTTCAAAATGCTGAAGACATACAAAATACAATACAATACAAATACAAAATATTTATTTCTTGACTTAATATATACAATCACATAACCGTGTTTGAGATTCCCTTTTAAGTAAAAGAATACCTGTAATTAGGGAATCTCGCTCTTCCAAATAAAGAAATAAAATTTTCCTATGATTAATACATAATAATATTTTATGTTAGAAGTAGTTTATGTACTCGTAAGCTAAGTAGGTAATTTAGTATTAAGGTATATAAAACTAAGCAAAGAGTTAAGGTTTCCTTAAAATCTAAGTGCACAAACGATTCATAAAGTGCGCGTTCGCGCGCGCTTGCGTGTTTAGTGTACGAGTGTGTTTGTGTGTGTGTGTGAGTGTAGTGTTGTGTGTGCTTTAGTCTCCCGAGACTACAGTCTCATAAGAGTGTGAGCAACTGTAGACACAAGTGTTAGAGTGGCATGAAGTAGGTCCCTCCGTAAAACTCCAGTCTCTTAAGAGTCTGGGTGACATTCACAATTTCATTTATTTTAGGAGTTGAACAAGTAAAGAGTAGTAGAGTTGAGTCAAATAAACAAAACTCACTGTTATCAGATCGCCGATTACTGAATCTCGAGTTGAAAGGGGGTAAAAACAGCCCCTCTGGCCAGAGAGACTCAGGGTCCGGCGAGTTCACTTTGTACGGCGAGACTGGAAGCAGTGGGATGTCTATCTCTGTAAATAGGAACTACATCGTTATCCAGATTCAGATTCAGATTCAGATTCAATAACTTTATTTCTTTAGGCTTACAAAATAAGCACTTAGACAAGTCAAATTTTATACAGTTAATTATTATAAAAAAGAAATAAATATGTTATTGATTTCTCTTCACTTCAATTTATTGTCCACTAGTGGAAGAAGTGAAAAAGAAACCACTAGTACATTCATATATAACTTATGTGTCTAATACAATGTTTGTTTTTGCCTATCTAAATCTAAGTTTAAAATGATTTAGATAATGTCAATAATTATTTAATACATATATGAAGCTAAGCACAACATTCAATTTCTTACATGCTATTGTCGGTGTGGAATGGAGCGACATCTGGCCAAGCATTATTATCGTTAACGTAATCATCTATCGAGTAAAATGCTTTCTTAATAAGATTTTGTTTTATGTATTGTTTAAATTTACGAATAGGGAGCTCAGTTGCTTCAGATGGAAGCTTATTATAGAAGCGCACGCAATTTCCCATAAATGACTTCGATACCTTATGTAATCTGTACGATGGTATAAGTAATTTGTTTTTGTTTCTGGTATTTCTAGCGTGAACATCACAGTTTTTCAAAAAGTTGTCTCTGTTTTTATGCGTATACATTAAATTTTCATAGATGTATTGTGATATTACTGTCAAGATATTTATTTCTTTAAATAATTCTCTCAAAGAATCGCGTGGCTTTAATTTATAAATCGCACGGATCGCCCTTTTTTGAAGTACAAAGATAGTCTGTATGTCCGCCGCCTGTCCCCATAGCAAAATACTATAGGACATAATACTATGGAAGTAACTGAAATAAACTAACCTAGCTGTATCTTCATCGGTAATATATCTTATTGTTCGAACTGCATAGGCTGCTGAACTAAGTCTGCCTGCGAGAGCATCAATTTGCGGTCTCCATTGCAGAGAGGAATCAATATGTAGCCCTAGGAAAATGGTAGAGTCTACAAGAGGAACTATCTCATCCCTTAGCGTAATTTTAGTAGGGAATTCTCTTACATTTGGTAACATGAATTTTATGCATTTGGTTTTTTTAGCATTGAGTAAAAGATTATTGGCGGTGAACCAATCTAGTATTTGTGAAAGAGAAGTATTTACATCGTCATAATTATATTTGTTTCTGTCAACTTTAAAAATCAACGAGGTATCATCAGCAAATAAGACTATATCACAAAAATCTTTCGCTAAATAAGGGAGATCATTTACATAGACTAAAAATAGAAATGGGCCTAATATTGATCCTTGCGGAACGCCTAATTCAATCTTTGAACCCCTAGATCTTTCTTTACCAATATCAACTTTTTGAACTCTATCAGATAAATATGATTGCATAAGGTCCAGTGCCTTGTTATTAATTCCATAGTGTTTCAACTTCATAATTAAAGTACCATCCATATTCGTTCATTACTCATTCTACCGCGAACGCAGTCGCATCAGTGACGACCTCTGTGGCGCGGTGGGCTAAGGTCCGCCTGCGACGCAGGAGGTTGCGGGTTCGATTCCCGCCTCGGGACAAATATTTGTACGATCTGCAGATATTTTGTGCAGGGTCGTTTTCTATGTATAATAATTCTTTATATTATTAAAAAGTCAATGGGGCAAAAAATCCCATCCACCCCATTGACTTGAATGATGGGGCGGATGTTTTTTTTTCCCAACTGCCCCATTGATGGGTAGGATAATGGGGCGGATGGGAATATATCAAAAATATCTATCTATGTAACGATATTGTATTATGTGTATCAGTCATCTAGTACCCATAACACAAGCTCTGCTTAGCTTGGGTCTAGATAATGCTGTGTGGATTGTCCGGCATTATTTATTATCCCTTCTGATTAATTATTCGTTCATTATTCATGCTATCGCGAATGCAGTCAAATCCCTTTTGCATCTCGCTAATAATGTGAAAGTTTGGATGTTTGTAACTTCACACCACAGCTACTGAACGGATCGGGCTCAAATGAATCAAATCTTGTAAAAGTAGATTTCAGATTTCAATAACTTTATTTCTGCAAACAAAACAAGAATTTAGACAAGTCAAGTTTTATACAATACTATATAAAATAAGAAATAAGGTGTCCTTAACTTTCTCCTTAAATGTATAGGCTTCTAGTGGAAAATGTAGTCTTAGGCTAGTATTTATGTCGGAAATGAAGCACGCGAAGAGGGCAGAATCTAGATTAATATTTTAATAGCTTATGCACCTAGAGCCACAGATAAAAAATAAAATCATTTTTTCGACTGGGTGAACCCGTGGGTCATGTAGAACGTAGTACCTACCAGTAGTAGGTACCCAGAACATTTCTTGTACAAAATTAACAAGAAATGTTCTGGTTCTGTGGTGCCGTGGTACCCACGAACGTTCAAGTGGATAACAAATCTCTCAGCTCTCTATTGAGAACTTTTAAAACATACCCATATTATCATGCCAAAGCGTGGTCGTGGGTGTGTGTCGGGGGGTATCTTCTACGTTGAATGGCACTGAGGGTCGAATACGAGGGTAGCCTCGACTGCGCGCCGCGGGTGGCTCTGAAAAAGATTGGCAAAGGACCAGTAGCTAGTAAATGTCCGTAATACATAGTGTGACACTGGATTTCAGATTTTAATGAGGTACTTTATTTCTCTATGCTTCCAAAATAAGCACTTGGACAAGTCAAATTTCATGCAGTTAATTTTGTAATATAAGAAACAGGAAATTATTGATTTTCTCTTCACTTAAATTTTTTGTCCACTTGTGGTAGAAATGACATCTAATGACGCGATGCATGGCTCCCATCGTAAGTATTTGAAGCTTGACAAAGAAAGCCTTAATGTTAGTAAAGTGAATGACTCCCAAACACGGAGTTAAAACCACTGATTTCTTCTAAGTATAAAAACCCTTGCGGAGTCGGGCTCAACCATGTATGAACAGTATAAACCGATTGGTCTATTCTGTTCATACATAGACTCTTCTCTAGCGTTTTATTGATTTCTGAAGGTCGTGTCTGCTTTAAAAGTCTAAGGACATGTCCTTGTAGGTACTAACTTCGTATACTAAATCCAGTGGTACCAAGCGGCAACGGATCCCCAACGCCATGGGTGAAGCTTCGAGCGGGGGTGTTGACGCTGACATGCGACGCGAACCTCGTCCCAGCCTGCGCAAGCGCACATATTTGTGCTAGGAGGAACGCGGTGAGAGGTGATATCTGAAACAATTTTTTGGTATTAATTTAACGCTATACCACGACCCAAATCTATCTTAATATTATATGTATATAGAGGTAGAACAAAGGAAATAATAATAATAAATAATGCTGGACAATTCACACAGCATTATCTAGCCCCAAGCTAAGCAGAGCTTGTGTTATTGGTACTAGATAACTGACATAATAATATACCAGTACTTATATAGATATTTTTTATTATACCTACCTATGTAGAAAACGACTTACCTTCCTGAAAAAATATTTGCAGATCGTACAAATATTTGTCCAGAGGCGGGAATCGAACCCGATGTTCATTGGGCAGCTTGTGATACAATATGATGTGCTGTTATACGAAGTTCCCTTTTTGGCCACCAAACTTTAATTTCGCCTTTTTTCAACGTAGGTATTAAGGAGATAAAATAGGTGACCCCGAAATAGCATCTATTTCGGGTCGGGGCGCAACGCTTTAATACAAGAGTTTTCATGAGGGGGCTGGATAGTTAGTTAATTGATTAAAACAGAAGAAAGACTAAAATACTATTTTTTTCTGGCGGTAGGTTATAGGTATTCTGATCTGGCCTACTTTTTAAGATCCTCACTATTTCTAAGAGTGATTAGATCTTTTCCCCGAAATCGTTAATTCCGCTCGTATCCAGTTTTTGCGAGTACAATAACACTTTTACTAACAAAAACGTAGGTTTTGATTTGACAATATGAGTTAATTTGAAACTCATATTGAGGAAATCCAACGAATGTACCTATCTTTCTTGAAGTTTGATATTATTGCTTATTATTTTAAGTTTTCTGATATTTACATACCTACTAAGAATAGGTAGATTTTTAGAGCGTGTACCTTAATATGAATTAATATCAATATTTTTTAGCTCTTTCAGCTCGTTCATACTTGTGGCAGTCTTGTGAGAAAAAAATCGGCTACTCTAGTAACAGAAAGAACATTTTATACCTTACCTATGATATGAAGCTATGCACAGTTCACACCTACATACCTATTTAATTAAACCGACATCGATCAGGAACTTCATAATTCCCATGATTCACATAGATGAATCTCTCATCCTCATAGAGGAAGCCCAGTAATTACCGCGAATTCCCCTCGGTTTCGCCACGCAGCAGGTCCAATTGTGATGCCTTGTGCAACGCCGCGTGAGAGCGCGCCGCGTAGTGCTTCGGCATAGCAGATGGATTACATAGGTATCAAGGTCAATGTGTTGTCAATCACGAATTATACTACTGTAGAATAGATTATAATCTATTCTTTTGTAAGGGTAAGTATAAACTAGTTTGCTTATGAATGAGTTAAAAGAAATGTAAGTAATTTCTAGAATTTATAACTGAATTTTGAAAATATTTTTTACTAACAGACCGATTTAATTATGAACTTATTCGATCATAAATCTTGGCGTTTATACATAACACAATATGAAGGACGAAATTAATATTGCCTCAGAACACTAAAAAAAGCAAAAGACAGAAGCAAATAGCCCACACAAAGGATTTATTATTATTTTAAATAAACTTTGGAGACCTAAAGGATAGTACTTGATACTGTTGCTATAGGCGCGATTTAGGAGATTTGTCCTATCGACGGATTATTACGCCCACGCACGGCGCGGCTATTCTCAAGTCATGTAAGTACGCAGGATATAATGTGCCAACACAGATGCACTCCCAATACTATATATACCCAACGACCCGGACCAACCAGATATACTTACTATTCCTAATCTTCCAATGTTATGAATTTATGATAGGTCTTCTGTCTCACTCTAAAACTAGAACAAATTATCCTGGTAGGTGATGTACTTACAAATTGCTTTTGTTTAGAATGTTCTAATTCTTATTACAATGGCATAGATTACGAAATTAAATCCGTGACCTTATAAATGTAACTAATAGTGATCTAACGACTCGCATTAATGGAGACGCTGTGATGAGCTGATCATTACTTACACCAAGGTGAGGAATCAGACTGACAGAAACCGCAAAATGATACCCTAGTTTCTTTGTTATTTGGAGATGAAAACGTGAAACTGTCTCAAATGTACCGTATTATAGGTGTGATGTTAGTAAAATACCTACTTAGGTAGATCTGTTAACGCATCCACTGCCCGCTACACGAGAACGACTTCTTCGTCACAACTGCAACTTGGGCTATGAAAGACTTAGATGACTTAAGATGCCAGCCATCCAGCCATCAAGGAGTGTTAACACTCCTTGATGGCTAGATGGCTGGCATTTGGCAATGACTCTATAAATATTACGTACTTGAAGTACGTAATGCTTAGAGACAAAGCAAGAACTTATAACAAACAAACAAATGATGAACCAACAACACGCACGCCGCACTTACCCCAAGTAGCACAAACCTGCATTATAAGATATCACACAAGGTCCACGTCGGTAACTTCAGCGTTTAAGAAGAGTTATTAGAGTACACTCGAGCTGCAATAGCTCACAATTACGCATTCGGCTGTATATAAGCACTATATGGCGTCACGGAGACAACACTGTAATGTTGCGAATGTTAATATAGTGTTACAGTTCAGTGTTATACAGCTTTTAGGAATCAATAATACTATCAGCTGCATTATAGCACTTTAATGGACCAATACAAGCCTTCTATTCAGCTATATTCTGAATAGAAGGCCACATGTGGCCCTTAAAACGCTTGCATTTTAAGAAAGAACATGTGGACTACTATAATGCTTGCAGTTATACTGTGACTCCAATTAACAACAATATAATTCGTCTTGCTGCACAAAGTGGAACTTTAATTATGTTAATCAGCTTGTTACATGCAATCGTATAATAGCACTATAACAGCCCACATGATCACTATGGGTGAATTCTTATGATGCTAAAATATAGCAAACTGCTTAATAACAAATCACAAGTGACCCAAGATCCCGGTTAGAGCTGAATACTTGTACTTGCGTAGGCAATTAATCTACTAATGCAGTTAAATGAGTTCATGAAGACTGTTTATTTCAGCGCCCCGTATAGGATTATATAGACTTGTGGTATTTAATATCGAAATGTAGAAATATAAACGTAGAACAGGAGGAATACGCCGAAAAATTACTGCAGAATACTTGAGAATTTTAAATAGAGATACGGGAACACTGATCAAGCTACACGTTTGATGAATAATGAGTCAAGGGGGAGTAAAATTTTAGAACGGCAGGGTTCCCGATCCGCAACTGTTTGTGTAGAAGGACGTGCAGATTTAGATGGACAGAGCTCTGCAAGTATACAGCAAATATTAGAAAATAGTGGTTCCGTATCTTGCAGTAATGACAGATACCTAGATATCTCTAATGTTTCTGAAAATTCAGACAGTGACAGTGTGTGTACTGAATATGATAAACAAGAAAAATGACGTGAAAACATAAGCAAATGGGCAATTGAAAAAATATATCTTATTATTTTTATTTATTTTTTATTATTAATATTGCATATATCAAGCTTCGCTAACATAGCGGCTTGATTGGAAAGAATGGTTTGTATATCTCCCGTGTTGATAACTTGTAGTGTGTCTTGCTGCTGGAGTGCTTTTTCGCTGGCAGACGTTTGTGAATTATCCTGTAATATAAAGTAAGTAGGTATATGACTAAATAATAAAATAATAAATATGAAGGACGTTACACACAGCGCTTTAATTTAATTTTATAAATTACGGATCCCTAAATTTTCTACAGAGTTTAGTGGTTCACTGTAAAATATTTGCGTACTTGTTACCCGCTATTAAGCTTTTCATGAATCTGTGGCTGACTTGTTTCACACAAGAACTACTCTTGTCAGCTCATTGCTGATGTATGTACCACGAGTGAATACTTATACAGCCCATAGCATTTAATTGTGATTACTAGAGTGCACATTGCTTGTCTGCCATTTTTATGTTCTAACCTATGAATATGAATATATTTACAGTTTATATCTTTCTCTACAACGAAAATAACAACTGGATTTGAAGAGAAAATCTGTGATTTATGAGTAAACAGCTTATTGTCAAATAACATGGACAGAATAATAAGATTTCTGTTTTATTTTTTTATCATCATCAGCGCATTTTAAATTATAATTTTCAAGTAAACGGTACTATTTTGAGAGCGCATGAAAATTTTCATCTATATTTATATGATATTTGACAGTAAAAATGCTTTCCCATTCGAATTTTACGCGTTTAGAAGAAAAACTCAAGATTTTACTTACCGAAAACAATATCAACATCACAAAACACTTGTCAAATTGTTTCACTTGGTAGCAAGTAGGGGCGAGAACGTGAAAATTATTCACAATTTTGCAACTTGTGAATTTCAACTCCATAAAAGCGTTATAAAGATCCTGGTCTGTACTTTGTGCTGTATAATAGGTAACACAAACTCTGATAATCAGCAATTGTGCTGTATAAGAGGTAACACACACTCTGATATTCAGCCAATGTTCAGCTCTTGGGGTGACTGTTACCTTTAATAATGCTCAAATAATGCTGATATACAGCAATCGTTACAGTTATTCAGCCTATAGCTGATTAATTTGTGCCCAAATCAGAGTTATATCAGCTGAAACAGCGCTGCTAACGCTCTTATTCAGCAGACTTGTACAGCTAAGGATTCTATTGTGGACAGTAATTCAGCTTTTATACAGCACTTTTGTGTTACTTGGGACATGTGTGAAGATGAGGTGGCAGACACGTATGTGATTGATAAAGTGTTCTGTGATACGACGGAAATCAGACCAAATCAATGGTGAATGTGATCACGATCAAGGAAGTTGCAGATGGATTTGAATAAAAGAATGCGCTCATCGTTTTTGACAGCATGATTAGAGATTTTTTGTTGATAGATATGTTTTTAGGTTTTAATTGGCTTTGTTTGAGGGCAGGTGGGGTGTAAAGTTAATTAGGTACCGTTACCTACACATTATACGTAGATTGAACTTAAGTTTATAAAACCTTTATCATCATCACCTGTAATAGTCCACGGCTGGACATAGACCTCCCCTAATGAACGCCACAGATGGCATTATTTATCATTGCCCATAAAAACTTAAATAAACAAAGAAAATTACAATAACTGCCGACATGGTATTGACATTTGACATGAATCAGTTGAGCTACCGGATCGTTTGCAAAAATCTGCAGTTAGCTCATTTTTCCCCTCCTTCCACTTAGATCCACAGTCTTGATCCACATATAGATCCGAGGATACTTTTTTTTCCTCTTTAATCCACTGGTGGATCATTAGATACTTTTGTTTCCCCTTAAATCCACTGGTGGATCATTGGATACTTTGGTTTCCTCTTAAATCTACTGGTGGATCATTGGATACTTTTGTTTCCTCTTAAATCCACTGGTGGATCATTGGATACTTTTCCCCCTAATTAAAATAATAAATAAATAATGCTGGACAATTCACACAGCATTATCTAGCCCCAAGCTAAGCAGAGCTTGTGTTATGGGTGCTAGATAACTGATATACATAATATAATACAATACATAGATAGATATTTTTTATTATACATATAAACGACCAGAACACCCTGAACAAATGTCTGCAGATCGTACACACATTTGTCCCGAGGCGGGAATCGAACCCGCAACCTCCTGCGACGCAGGCGGACCTTCGTCCACCGCGCCACGGAGGTCGTCTAATTCTTATTCCCAATAATAAAAACCTTCGAGCACTGGTTTAATGCTCGAAGATAAAAACGGTTGGAAGTAGGTATATTATATCTTTACATTTTTCTATTTTATCTAATGAGTTCTTATACTCATAATAATGATCAATCCTTCTTTCTACTCGACGACAATCTGTAGTGCTACTACTTGAAGTTGCTTGTCATATTGACACAGTCTTTGTCAATTTGGTCTTAAAATTGATTTATTTTAATAAAAATATTAAAATATACATATATATTAACTTAAAAATGAATGAAATTAAATATATTAATAACAGAGGAGTGGTTATGCTGCATTCTGGATATCAGTACCATAAAAAAAGGAGTTTTAAAAATGGTTCAGTAATATGGCGATGTTCAAAATGGAGAAAATTTAAATGCAATGGAACATTGAATCTCAAAGTAAGTCATATCACTCATTGATACTTATCTCGTACCTACTCGTTTTGAGAAATAAATAGTTTATTATTATTAATTACATTTACAGGATGGCGCCATTATTAAACAAACAAAACACGTATCACACTGCACTGAAAACCAGAATGAGATCGAGAAAAAAATTATATTACACGAGCTAAGAGAAAAAGTTATAAATGAAGAATGTCGTCCTATACCCAGCATTTATCAAGAATGTCTAACAAACGCCGAAGACAAAGGGATAAATTTAGTTTGCACTTTACCAAAACTTGATTCTATTAAATCAGGGTTATATAAATTACGAAACAAAAAATGGAATGTTAATAAGACATGTTTTACGAACATTTCAGAAGTTGAAATACCACCATCTTTGTCGGATTTTGTTCTTGCAGATTATTTCTGCAACGATAATCGTATAATAATCTTTTGTTTGCCAGAAACTTTAACTATCCTACCTAAAATGAAACACATTTTCTGTGACGGAACATTTATGAGTTGCCCTCCGCCCTTCGGACAATTGTATGTATTATGTTCTGATATAGATAGCACTACAGATACAAATAATGTCGTTCCGCTATTATTTGCGTTAATGACGAACAAAAAAAAGGATTCATATTTCACTTTATTTGAAATGATTAAAAGCCAAGTACCTCTATTTAAACCAAATAAATTCACTTTAGATTTTGAACAAGCAACTATCACAGCAATAAGTGAAGTCTTTCCTTGTGCCGAAATAAAAGGTTGCTATTACCATTTTGTTAAAAATATATGGAAACATGGAAAAGAGATGAAACTTTTGAAAACAAAACGTGGAAAACGAATAGTTGCACTCTGTGCCTCCTTACCACTAACACCAGAATCTTATCTAGCTGACGGATGGATATATATATGTACAGAAATCGCAAGAAATGATTGCCCAAAACTCATACAATTTCAAAAGTATATGAAAAGGTTTTGGTTCAAAAGCAAATTTTTCACACAGATGTGGGCAATCGCAAAAGAACGGCATCGTACCAATAACTGTATCGAAGGTTTTAATAGAAAACTAAACAAGAAATTGGGAAAAAAATATTGTAACTTAGTAAATTTTTTATGCATATTAAAACAGGAGGCAAAATATAACTTTTTGCGCATAAAAGAAAATATTGTAAATAAGAGAAAAAAATCAAACATTGATAATGATAATTTTAGTTTAGAATGTCAAAACCACTTTAATATCAGGAGAAATCACAGTTGCACACTTCTTAGAACAAGTGAAGTAAAAATATTTTTTTTTGTTTATTTTTGTTGATTAATGATTTTTTTTCATTTTTATTTAACAGAAGAATTATTATTTATTTTAAAATTTTAATACAAAATTACACTTCTGTTTATCAAGTACGGAATTAAAAGTTGTGTATTTTGGTCTATTCATATATCTAAGCTTTGTCAGGATAAACTTAACAGTGAAAATTTCGTTTATCTATTTTTATTTTTATTTAACAATTAAGTTGTTTACATTTAAGTGAAGAGAAGAGAACTTTACGTTTATTTTTGTAATTTATAATTTTAATAATTAAATTTTTTTGTTTGATTTATGTTTAATTTTTTCGCTCCTTGCCCGTGGTCCAGTTGAGCTGGTCCCGTTGACTGGACCACGGAAAAATATTTTTTCGGTGGTCCAGTCAACTGTACCACGGGCAAGGAGCGAATTTTTTAATGAACAATATATTTTTTTTATTCTTTTTTAGCCCTCCTTCCACCTAGATCCCACTGTGGATCGAAGTGGCATAGAAATATATTAAATATTTTTAGATCCCCTTCATTGTGGATTCAAGTGGAACAGAAAAAAAATTGTAATTTTAGATCCTCTTGATTGTGGATTCAAGTGGAATAGAAAAGAAATAGTAATTTTAGATCCCCTCATAGGTGGATTGAAGAGGAAAAAAAAGTATCCTCGGATCTACATGTGGATCAAGACTGTGGATCTAAGTGGAAGGAGGGCATTTTTCTATACTAATATTATAAAGAGGAAAGATTTGATTGTTTGTTTGTTTGTTTGTTTGTTTGTTTGAATTGAATAGGCTCCGAAACTACTGGACCAATTTCAAAAATTCTTTCACCATTAGAATCCTTAATTTTCCGTGATGAACATAGGCTATATAATATTTTCAAAAATGTTAGGGATCCGCATGAAAAATTCAATAATTGAACCGTGGGCTGTATATTCAACCTCTTTTTCTATTATGGCGCGTCAGAATAGAAAAAGAGGTTGTATAGCGCACGGTGCTTGCTTTTTCTCTACGGCCACTGTCAGTTTTGGAATGTCGAGTCAATGTCAAAAACTCCAATGCTGTTAAAAAAAGTAAAGATCCGTATGAAAACTATGAAACCCATCGTTTTAGTGTGTATAATTTCTGAAATTTTTGTTTAATACCCGTGCGAAGCCGGGGCGGGCCGCTAGTTCAATTATAAAAACGTTGCGGAGTGATCTTGGTCACCGGAGGGGAAAAGTAAAACAAAATTATTATTATTTATTAGTTACAAAATTTATATATTTGATGGTTTCAAGGACTGAAACCAAAGTTACTATGGTTATGATTACTGACTGCTTTTAATAACTTAGTAAATATACCACTGCAGGAAAAAGCTGACCTGAATGTACCTGCTGGGAAATTATAATGTACCTAATTACCCTGTATAATATAAAAATTGTCGAGCTCGTTTATTATTTTAATGTACCTATGTACCTACTTATCTGTAGCATGTCAACTTTTTATTTTATTTATTTTATATTAAGATGACCAATAAACATTTACGTTTCCTTTCTAGTATGCATATGTTTCTGACAAATAATAATTATGACTAGGTATCGCTATGATGTATACCTGATAAATAGTTTTTAATAAGTACCTACCTAAGGTATTTGCAGGCTATAATTTCGTGAGGCAAGTGCTCTCAAACCTCAAAGTTGCAATCGATCGATCAGCCTGTCAAACCAGGTACTTCGATAACTACTCACCTCCTCGACTCCCTAAAACGTGACTTCAAACAAAGCTTTGTAATTATTATCAATTCGTTGGGAAGGTACGAGTACCTAGGTACTGGATTTCAAAACTTGTTAACTATCAGGTCTATAGGTCTAACATGACACATGGTAAATAATAATCATAATAGATACCTATCTACCACCTTCCTACATAATCCGTTTCCATTCCACTCCTAAACTTAAATGTTACTTAAGTTTACTTAAAGCTTAAAGAAAATATAGGTATATGGTGACTATTGAGGTGATCTAGATTTAGATACTTCTCATAAAAATGAAATGTCCCAAGATACCAAGCCATCCTGCAAGTGCTTATAAAACTAAAATGTTACATAGCCTAGCCATTCCAACCAGCACTGTGGCGCTTCACTTCAATTTGTCACGAGCCAAGATCTCAAGAGCAGTCACGAAATGCAGTCACGGGAACTCAAGGACTAGATTATGTTTATGAAGATTGGACGGAATAGGATATTGGTCTACTTACGTCGCATGGAAATGCATACTTGATACTATTTTTGGGTTATCAAGATCTTAATGTGTACTCTGTGAGTTATCTGCTTTGTATATAAAGCCTGACCTTAACTTCAGACTTTATGGTTCAGTGACAAAGAAAAATATGCCGCAAGATGCTTCTCAGTTTACCTGCTTTACACTTATAAGTTTGTATGTGTAATGTACCTTACCATGCTAAAACTGCTCTCGGAAGCACTTTTGCGAGCGCATAGCAGATTGGTAAAAACAAGAACAAATCACATTGCAAAGAAACGTAATACTCTTCTTTTATTGGCGATGCAGGCTCTAACTGCTTTTATTTCAAAAAAAAATACTGGTCCAAGTTTTAGTCTCAAAATTAAAAGAACAAATGTCTTCCATTGACGCACAGCTTTTCGTTCTTATCTATAAGTTTAATTATAATTTAAGATAACGGTCGGTACACACTTTACTATCTAACAAGTACCTTGGTAGATAGTAAAGTGTGTACCTACCTTTCTTTCTAGAAAGTAAAGGTATGGACACAGTTGGGTACAGAAGGGCAAGCAGCGCAGGAGAGAGTGTTCATTACAAATGACTTTTAGATTGCTGTCACGATGCTATAATCTCATAGCTCATACATAAGTGGTTCTGTGGTTTGTTTGTTATTCTTAGGGTTCCTTTACTAGAGTATTGTATGTTTGATGGTACCTATGATATCAATGTTTTGAAAAAACCGATATAAATTGCTCCGTATTAACACTGTTTTTTAAGTTTTTCAGTAGGTATAAATAAATTTGTCATTGAAAAAAGTCAAAAAAAGTCATTGATATCTACTTAAAAATAAACTACGCGACCGGTGATCGATTGCGAAAACGCCGGAGCAGCAGATTCTTCTGCCAGGATTCCTCCTTAGAAGGTCGAAATACTATCAGTTGGACTTGGTATACACACTACAAATGATTTAAAATCAATATGACGCGATCCCAACTCGACCGTCACCAAGAAGTTGGTCTTCATCTTCACATACTCCACGATCTCCACCTTCGTGGTGAAGCCTAGACATGTAGGTATAGTAGGTACCTAAATTCGAAGGCATGCAGAAGCGCCTTGTCTTCAGTTTGTCGCATCCAGCATCTGCCTGCAGTCTGTCGCAGGTCGTCAAGCCACCTAGCCACTTAGCCCCACTCAAGTACACGTTTACTCTACCCACTCTTAATTCAAGAGCAACGTTTAGATGTTTAACATGCTTTAGTATCCACTGTAGAAGTAGTAGAAGCCGGGGTGGGTCGCTAGTCTATATCTATACTATATAATATTATAAACAGGAAAGATTTGATTGTTTGTTTGTTTGTATGTTTGTTTGTTTGAATTGAATAGGCTCCAAAACTACTGGACCGATTTGAAAAACTCTTTCACCATTAGAATCCAAAATTTTCCCTGATGAACATAGGCTATATAATATTTTCAAAAAAATTAGGGATCCGCATGAAAAACTCAATAATTAAACCGTATGCATGTATTCAACCTCTTTCTATTATGGCGCGGAGCCATAATAGAAAAAGAGGTTGAATATATCTTTTTCTCTACGGCCAGTGTCAGTTATGGAGTCGAGTCGAGTCAATGTCAAAAACCCCAATGCTGTTAAAAAAAGTAAGAGATCCGTATGAAAACTGTGAAACCCATCGTGTTCGTGTGTATAATTTCTGAAATTTTTGATTAATACCCGTGCGAAGCCGGGGCGGGCCGCTAGTATCCAATAAGACAAGTTGGCACAAGATTCATGGTGTGATTTGTCAAACGACTCTAACATAAGCAACGATATCTCGAGACACACGTAGGTACAATGCTAAGCCCTATTTGTCAAATAGGGTACATTCAGTTCCGAACGGTTGTCGTCACGACCTGATAACTGAAAGGTCCAATTTTGTTGCGAAAATTGAATCCTAGGATTTAATAACTTAAGTTAACCACGTTTGTAGAGTAAATCCCTTTCACAATACAAGGGCTAACTTAACGACCTTTGCGGCTTAGTGGCGAAAATCGGCTGTGATGTTGATTCCGGTAGAAAAAGGACGTGGACCTTGACCTAGGTAGTTTAAATTTCATTTCATTTGTTTCTCTAACAATTTACAATTGTGTCGGAAATTTTCTTGAACTAAAACATCTTTCATATACGAAATTTACAAATATGTACCTAAGACTTAAGCTACTAGGTACTAATAATTAGAAAAACTTTGATACCGGTAATATAAAGTAATAAAGTATCCGAATTACCTATACCACAGATAACATAAAAAGATTATTTTGAAACGAATGAAGATGAAAGGTATTGGGGTAAAGGGTAGTAAGTACCTAATTAATAGGTAATTTTATCCATGCTCATTCGGTAAGTCATCATCATCATCACCAGCCTATAATAGTCCACTGCTGGACATAGGCCTCCCCTAATGAGCGCCATAGATGGCATCATTATGTGGGGGTTATTGCCCATAATCCCCACGCTGGGCATGCGGGTTGGGGATCGCAGTTCGGTGTAGTTGTTCTGCAGAAGGCGCTGCTGCCCGCCCCCCGTGTGTTTCCCTTAGTCGCCTCTTACGACACCCACGGGAAGAGTTGGGGTGGTGAAATTCTATGCCGGCACCACACGGCAATTCCACCACAAGGCATTCAGTAAGTACATAATATGTAGTATAAAAGAAAGTCGCTTCCCGCTTCTGTATGTTGGTCCCTATGTATGCTTACGCTTAGATCTTTAAAACTACGCAACGGATTTTGATGCGGTTTTTATAGACAGAGTGATTCAAGAGGATGGTTTTTGTATCAGCATTGCACCCGTGCCACCCGTGCAAAGCCAAGGCAGGTCGCTCGCTAGTACTAAAACAAAAATTGCATTTTGAGAAACAAATTTAATAACATGAAGTGCTTCTTTATTTCGCAGATAAAACTTAATATTGATAAACTTTGTAACATGTTTGCATTATGTTTGTAATTTTTGTGTGGTCTTAAAAAATGTAGGTAGGTACTTTTTCTAAATTATGAATCCACCAGACATGTAAGATAATATGCGTTAAAACCATTTTTGGTTTAACACCAAATACAGAATTGCATACACTTAAAGTGGACCAAATAAAGCAGCTTGAGAGGTAAAGAAAGATTCGTTGGCCTTATAAAAATAAGTTAAAAAACTTTTGATGCCGTTTAAATTCCCACTAAAAAAACAATAATTGCGAAAGTTTTCATTTGTACATACATTTACATTTTTATATCTTTATGCCATAACTACCTACCGACGCGGATTGGTTTGAAATTTGGCACACACAAGTGCAAACATCAACGTGCTTTATTTCTTCTATAACTTACAGGACTGTTGCACACGTCACAAAATATAAATAACATAAGGTTTATTTAATTATTTACCTATTTATTAAGAAGACAACGGGAAATAAAGTGATCTCTTTGATTTTTTGTTCACGTCAATCTTTTTAATACAGTAAAGAAGCGAACATGAAATATTTAGGTACATAAGTAGAGTTTGTTAGTTTTTGAGCCGTGAGCAGAAGCAAGTAACGTAAATGAGTTCTTTCAACTTTTCCCTCTTGTTTTTGGAACCGGTACACATAAAACATGAACCATGACAATACATTTATCATTTTAACTTATGTTAACTGTTTGCTACATTTGGTCTGGAACGGAATTTATGTTCTGCGAAACTACTTCAAGAAACGTTTTTCTTAGGGTTTTATTGTTCTTCTAAGTGTCGTTTATATACTTGCGACGGTTACCCTGCAGCTCCTATAGCGAGGCGGTCGGCGCGCGCGCAACCGCGCGTTCGATTACGGTAGGTAGTATTTATTTTATTCCGATCTATTAGCTTTTTTGTTGCTAGATCATAGTAACCTTCATTGTATTGACAGAAGCTGTAGGCCTTCCTTAAAAATAAATAAAAAAATATCCCCTTCAATGGACCGCCATCGGGAGAGACTTAGCGATTTCGGTTTCCTACACTTTAGCGTAATTGTAAATACATAGGTGACTGATAACTATGCTTACAATTTCTATTTTAACTAAAATCTACGAAGAATTTGTAATAAGATTACAAATTCTTCGTAGATTTTCCAATAAATGTTGTATGATGCTTGAACGTGAAGCGAAAGTGACTTCCATAAGCGTGTCTAAAATTAAACAGCTATAAGCTTATAGGTGCATAGCATAACCTATGTAAGTACCTACAAATAAAATGCTCAAGTATGTACCTAAGGTGTTACTGTTATTATTATTATCCAATGATGTGCCTTAAAGAAACCAGTGTTACCTGATTAGGTATTCAGGTATCTTTATTCAAGTATCTCAATGTAGGTAATATTTAAAGCTAAGGGTGTCTAACACCCTTCATAGACCTTGTAAGGATATGAAATCGCAATGACAGCCTCTATTTTTCGCCAAAAATCCCCGTCATCTATTGAGCTATTTCAAGATAAAGTAAGGTTTTTCATTTTTGGATAACATCATTGGCCTAAGATGTTTTTACAAATTATGTTTTATGTGTGATGATCACCACGGGTCATTCATTTTGTGGTTTAAAATATTTTCTGCTCTCCTACGAGGAATTAAACTACGGAAAATAATGTTCTGTAAATTGTAAACCTTTTTCTATGGACTCAAGAGAAAACGAAATTCGATTCAATTGTATTTTGGAAGCATTTTGTTCAAAATTTTGTATTTCCCAAATGTACACAAACACAAGTAGGTAAACCCAGTTCGTAAAAACCACGTAAATATTTGAATCTCGCGCCAACGATTGACGATCAGCCGGAGATGAATTTATAGATTTATAGAGAGATACCTCTTAAGTGTAAAACGGCCCTTAGCTTAGATAGGATTGCACAATCGACCTTCACAAACAATCCCGTTCTATTTGTATGCATTTCTTTGCGAATGCATCAGTGCAGTTCCAATCTGAATGTCGCAATGGTCGCAATAGTAAATTGACACATTAGGCGAGCGCAGACTTAAGGATCGATAGGAGCTTTTAACTCTTTTGAGACTATAATGACACGAAAATATATTATTATTCATTTTTACTATGCTGTGGATATTTGAGGTGAGATAGCGCTTAGCATGTGAAGAGAAATAGAATTTGAAGAAATGTAATGATTATTACGGTCTTTTTTTATCTAAGATTACTCTTCGCTCTTAGATTTTATCAGATGATAAAATCTAATCTACCAAATAATCACAAAAGTAAAAGCGCGAACATAGTGTAAAACGTCTCCGATGATTGAAAAAAGAGGTCCTAGTTATCAGCTTCTGCCTGGTTTCTGAAAGTGATCTTTTTCTGCGATAAGGCCGCTGATTGTACTACAATAGACCTAGTTAGTGATTGTTATATTGTTTTATGAGGTGCAATAAACATATTATCTATCTCCTTTGCCGTGAAATCTAGTACCTATCAAGATCGCGAGATGATAGTCTGATCTCAATTTATGTCGATCGGATAGTCTACACTCACCAATTTGCTATGAATGACTTTGTCTTCATTAATGAATGGGTTGATCATTGAGTTAATCACAGGTGATGTTTCACTATCATTTATTGCTAAATCTATCACACTATGCAATACCTAGGTATCCTATCGATCTAAATAAATAAATTATTTGTTAATAAAGTTTTTACCCATCTACTTCTATACTAATATTATAAAGATTTGATTATTTATTTGAATTGAATAGGCTCCGATACTACTGGACCGTTTAGAAAAAAATAAATTTTCAGTTATGACCGCTATAAAAATTAAATATTTTCAATGGATGCGCATGAACAATTAAATTTTTGTTTAATACCAGGGTGAAGTCGGGGCTGACCGGTAGTAATAAATAAATAAGTAAATACTAAGGAATTTAACTGGTTGTAGTCTATGACGTGAGATAGGTCTTCTAGACCTGCGTGATACATCGTCAACCACATCGTCATTTCCCATCAGGGATTGTGGTCATACGATCGATCTGTCGACAAGTTTTATCTTTATACTTTTTGTTCAAAAATGGCTTTTCCTATCGAAAGATCTCGACGCGCCTTATTTGGAAAGCGTCGTGATGACGAACGGTGTATGTTTTTGGAATACAACAACATAACAACAACATCAGCCTATATTAGTCCACTGCTGGACATAGGCCTCCCCTAATGCGCGCCATAGGTGGCGATTTCATCTGGGGGTTATTGCCCATAATCTCCACGCTGGGCATGCGGGTTGGGGATCGCAGTTCGGTGGAGTTGTTCTGCAGAAGGCGCTGCTGCCCGCCCCCCGGTGTGTTTCCCTTAGTCGCCTCTTACGACATCCACGGGAAGAGTGGGAGTGGTGAAATTCTATGCCGGCACCACACGGCCCATAATACTTTGGAATACATATTATGATTATTTTTAAACTTATGCAATCTGAACACATAATCGGTCATCCCGTGACCACGACAGTGTGCAAACCTGTTGAAACGTCGCGTCGGGAATAAAAGGGAAATCAACTTTACAAAAACGAAATTATAATTTGTCGGCTTCTTTGATCATATTATGTTATGCTCAGCTCTACGAATACTAAAAGTTCTATGTTTTGACTTTAAATAAAAAGAAAATCCTAATTGAGATAATTTCAAAAAAGAAAAAATTAAAGTGATAATGATAACAGATAAAATAATAATAGATATCTTGAACAAATTCAAATGCTTATTTTTTTACAACTAAAGCAGTTCATTAGATAATTATTTTATATATGAAAAGTATTTGAGTTTTTAATCTTTTCATCTCTGTCTAGTCTGAAGGTGAGCCCTGTTAACGATGTTAACGATATATTTATAACTTTAAGCAATATTATATTATATTTCTCTGAAAACGGTTCCTTCCCCTTGTACACCAGAAAAAGAAAATATCAAAATATAATATTATACATAAGACAAGTACAATGGGCGGCCTATCGCTTAGGAGCGATCTCTTCCAGGCCACCTTTTATAAATATTTAGAGGAAATAATTATTTTAATTTAAGAACGGCGGAGGTGTACCAAAGATACTTTAAAATATATTATCAACATGACATGAATACTAAAAACACATTTGTAAGTTAATTTTATTTTTGTCATGCATTTGTAAAGATTATGTATGTGGGTGAATAAAGAACATAAAAAAATATTCTTCGACACTTTCTAAGTGGACCATACGTAGGTCGACTCTTATAAGTTCCCTTTTATGGTAAAGGTACTCTAAACCGCGCTCTTGTTACTGTGCCTTTATTCACTATTGCCAATCTCGCGCTCTTGTTACTGTGCCTTTATTCACTATTGCCAATCTCAACGCGTTTCACAGATATGACAAGACAGCGGCGTGGAATTGAACAAACATCATCACCAGCCTATAATAGTTCACTGCTGGACATAGGCCTCCCCTAATGAGCGCCATAGATGGCATCATTATTTGGGGGTTATTGCCCATAATCCCCACGCTGGGCATGCGGTTTGGGGATCGCAGTTTGGTGTAGTTGTTCTGCAGAAGGCGCTGCTGCCCGCCCCCCGCTGGATTTCCCTTAGTCGCCTCTTACGACACCCACGGGAAGAGTTGGGGTGGTGAAATTCTATGCCGGCACCACACGGCAAAATTAGAATACATAAAGATACATTGTGACGTCATGACGTCACTATGTCTTCTAAAAGTGACGCGTCACACGGTTTGGGCAAGGAATTTCTTATTTCATAGAGAATAATGGTCCTGACTTTACCCACAAATCCAGCGCATTGAGCTATGACTTGAAAAGCTCCAATAAAGTTTTGATTGATGGGTAAATATTATTGCCATGCGTTCATCATTAACAAGGCCAGAAACATAATACCTATCTGCTATCATAAAAGCAGACGTATGGTGAAGAAGTAGCGATGGATCGTGCGTGTATCAGTTATTTAGCAATTATTCGTTATTACTTTAATTGGTGCTACATATTTTATTAACAGCTCAGGGTCAGGAGCTGCTTAATTTTTATGACTAGTTAGCTTTTGTCTGTGACTTTGCATGCGGTATTCGCAAGTTAGAGTAGTAAGTATTCTATGTTATTATTGGTACAGTACAGATTTTAATATTTTTAAATTTACGCGATCTGAACACATAATTATTAGTACCTACTACATATTTTAACGGGTATTTATCGCGTTTAATTACCTATTTTTCCCGGCGTTTCAACAGTACAGATTTATTGGTAGGTACAGTAAGGAAATATTGGTACAGTACGGAATTATTGGTACTGTTCCGATTCATGCTAAGTTGCTTAGCATAAACTAGCTTAGCAACATATCATAGATCTTTAAAACTAAACTACGATTATAAAATTATATATTTACTAAAAAGATCTAAGTACCTATAATATTCATTGGTATCGGCTTTGCACGCGCGCGAAGCTGGGGCGGACCGCTAGTTTTTGATTTGATAATGCTTTTTCTGCTTATTATAGTATCTGTTTGTAGGTATACATGTTATTCTAACCAAAATATTTATTTTTATTGTGATATTCAGCTTCGCCATCATCACGTCTTTTACTAACTGATCCTGTTGATCCAAAGGTTGCCTGGAAAATAGCGATAAGGCAGCCAGTTGTTAATTAGTAGTTACTGTCTGTTAAGTATATTATTTTATAAGGTGCAATAAAGATATTATCGATCCATAAATGTTTAACAAAATTATAACTTTTTACAAACATGTAATTAAAAAGATATATAATACTCGTAAGTGTACCTCTAAAGAGTTGATAATCATGATAGTTTCAAAAGTTTAATGGTCCCTACATAGTTTATAACGAACTAGAGTTCGTGCTCTATCCTTCCTACTGTAATTAATAAGTAGGTAGGTACTTTATGGTTATTGATTTATTACTACACCACGATTCGTACATCAAAATAAGCACCCATCTAGATTCCTTAATAATGAACTAGTTTTACTTAGGCCAATTTAAAAAAATTTTCAACGTTTATCTGTGTTCTTAAATGTGTAGGTAATTAATAATTTTAAAAATATTTTTTTAAACTTGGAAAATTATAGGCTGGTGATGTTGATGTTGTAGTATACAGCGCGATGCTTTTTTCTACAGTAATTTTATTTTTTATGTCAGTAAACGCGATAAACCTGTTAAAATAATACTAATAATAAGTATTTCATGTTAAAATTGTTGACTTTTCCGTGTGTTATGAAGTGGCTAATAATTTATATGTCTATGTCGATTCATGTGCATTATCATTACATTACAAAATGTTAACGTATATTCTAAACTTTTGCAGATCTGCAACTTTTGTAATACTTTGTAAAAACTTCCAAATTAACGTTTATTTAAGTTATAAAATCTGGGGCAACAATGTTAAATTATCTAGAAAGCGACTTCAGTTGTGTCGTCATTAAGGAAAATCTAATTAATGGAAAAACCGTAACGTAACTCAAATCATGTAAAAATCCTGTCATATTTAATTATTCTTATGTTCTTTACTAGCGGTCCGCCCCGGCTTCGCACGGGTATTAAACATAAATTTCAGAAATTATACACTGATACGATGGGTTTCACAGTTTTCATACGGATCCCTTACTTTTTTTAACAGCATTGGGGTTTTTCACATTGACTCGACACTGCATAACTGACACTGGCCGTAGAGAAAAAGCAAGCACCGTGCGCTATATATTCAACCTCTTTTTCTATTATGACGCGCCGTAATAGAAACAGAGGTTGCAGCGCACGGTTCAATTATTGAATTTTGCATGCGGATCTCTAACTTTTTTGAAAATATTATACAGCCTATGTTCATCACGGAAAATTAAGGATTCTAATGGTTAATGAATTTTTCAAATTGGTCCAGTAGTTAATATTAGCCTATTCAATTCAAACAAACAAACAATCAAATCTTTCCTCTTTATAATATTAGTATAGATATAGATTGTAGGTACACAAAAGTTACAGCAAAATACAGTTAAAAAAATAATGAACATGTACAAAGGCATTAGGTATTATAGAGGTAATTGTAAGAAAAATTGATGTTATGTTTAAAATAAATAAATTTTAAATTTCAATTGCAATTACCATAGAGTAGAGTAATTTTATTGGCCAGCAGCGTTATCTAACGGACTGCGGCGAATTTGTGATCTGAGTCAAGGGCGCAAGTATTTTATGTAATACAAAAAATGGGATGATTTACTATGACTACTATTATGTTATAATTACATAGGTACTTGTAGGTCAAGGGTTTTGGAACAACCCACGACCAATAGGGCTAAACTGACGAAACTAAAATACATAATACTTACCAACGACTAGATATACTATAGACGGGCGGGAGATAACACAATACCTTATAGTTGAGCCAATTGACCGCTGATAAAACAAGAAAAAATAAAATTGTGCGTAATAAAAGTTCTGTCATATTTCCAAATAATAATATGAATTATTTTCAAGTTTAAAAAAATAGCTCTGGCCACTCTGACTACAGAGTTTGCCGAATCTGTACATAAATAATGCACGATTGTTTTTATATTTTGTTTTAAATTTAGGAATTGTTTAGATTTCTACATTTTTGAATCAAAGTTATAAATCTTTAACGAATTACTATTATTATTTATTTAGTATGTATCCAATTTTTAAACAGCTTTTTGTAGTTTTAATTTTGTATGCTTTTACTGCTCTATCATATAATCATGTTGTGTATGCATGCTTCGGAATTCAATCTAGTATAAGAACCGTATATATATTTTGTACTTGTTATGATTCGATTGTCTTCTGTTTTGTATACCAATAAAATAAAATAAAATAAAAAAAAATAAAAATTTTTATTTTATACCTAATGGTCTTAATTTTGCATCAAATAATAAAAAAGTTAAAATTTAGTTCGTTTAAACTAAAAAATCTAGGTTTAACTACCAACATAATACAATATATGATATATATATTTATTATCATACATAGAAAACGACTAGAACACCCTGAACAAAAATCTGCCGATAGTACCAAATTTTTTCCCGTGGTGGGAATCGAACCCGCAACCTCCTGCGTCGAACGCGGACCTTCGCCCACCGCGCCACAAAGGTCAAATTTAGTAGGTAGGTAAGCCTCTGTCCTTAAAACATATTATTTGGTAAGCCTGAGCTAATTGATTGCATGCAACTCAATTCAAACACGTCAAAATCAATACACACAATAAATAAACTAATTGGCTAAGTGCTTGCATTTCATTGTTAGCTAGAGCTTCCAAATATTTTTGTTTGATTTGCTTTGATATTAATGAGCTGAGAAGGTTTTTCCACGGGGTCGTCAGCATATCGTGTAATTTTATTAGTCATTATGTAACATGGTAAAATATTTTTTTGGCTATATTTTTTTATGTCTTCCACGAAAATTTCGTTTCTAAGGCTAAAAGACAGGTATAAAGTCAAGTTTAACGTCTGTCTCTACTTTTAACTGATAACGGAGCTAGAAAACCAAAAAAGTATTGTCACATCATAATGTTGCTTAACCACCAAGCAAGTGCATAGAAGAACTTACATAAAATCGTCAGGATTTTAGAGTTTTATTATTAAATCGGATATTTTATCCGATTTAATAATAAAACTCAACTGAATTATTCTAACAATACTCACCATTTTCTCAACTTTCTATTTCAGTTAAATAAAAAAAAAACAAACAGCAAATTAACCGCACACTTTTTTCGTCAAAATTATTATGACCGATAGGTATGATATCGCTTTCCGCCAAATTTCCCGCGAAAATTCTCTCGGTAGCGGTACGCATGCGCGACACGCTCGCGTTTCGTTTTCTGCCGTCCACTCGGCGCGTCCGAGTACAGCCTACTCCCGGTAGAATGCACGTGACGTGATTGTGCCTTCGAAGTTCGAAAGCTTGCAGGGTTAGAGAAGCACAGAATAAAATAAATTTTGCGATTTGGTATCTTATAAACATTCCGTAGGATAAAAAATATCGTAGTTTTATTAATTAATTAACCACGTGGGCGGATTGTTTGTGCTGTTAGATTACCAACGTATCATCCATTGATTAATATCATATAAGTCCTTTTCCTTTTTATATTTCTAGGGGTTCATTTTGTTTGAAATCAAACGGGTATGCATATATAGGGGGACAACTAAGGTATATACATAATATAGGTACATATACATACATCCAACTGTCCTCTTTGTTCACAAACTTTACCAAGTAGGTAGCTACCTGTTAAACCTTACCTAGGTATTTATGTAAAGTCAACGTCATTGGCAAAACTTGATAATTCGAGATGAGATTTCCAATGTAAAAATCATGTGAAAATATAATTTATTTTTAGCTTATTGCATATCAATGTTGAACCTTAATAATGTACGCGCAGTTTTTTTATTAGATTTTATAACAATATTAGACATTATCTCTACAAGAAGCAACAATTTGTATGAAAGGATAACAGACAACTTGATTTTAACACTGAGGGCAAACTTTAGGAGACCCCGATGTGGAGATAAATATTTGGTATGAAATAAAACACTCTATTTTTATAGCTTAAAACAAAATTGTAGTTATAATTTGCCCCTGAACAATAAAAAATAAATGGCAGACGATACAACCACTACTGAGGCAACTGAGAGTTCAACTCCAGCCACCACTACTGCGGGAGATGGAGACGAGTCGAGGGCCACTGGTAGTGAACCGGGCGACCCGAATAATGTGGGAGCCGAAGGACACCCTGAAATCCCTGGAGAAGGAGGTGAAGAAATAGGTGGAGAATGGGAATACTTAGAAGGAGAGTTCATAGGCGAAGAGGTAGAAGGCGAAGAAAGAAAAAGAAAGAAGATAAAAAGAAGAAGAAAAACTAAGAAGGAAAAAATAGTACATGGAGAAGAATTAATGGGTGAAGGGGAAATGAAGGGTGAACATGTTGAAGGCGAGCAAGCGGAAAATAAAGAGGACGAGTATGTGGTAGAAGAAGAAGGTTTTGTAGAAGAACCTCCACCAGATCCTGGAGCACCATTTAACTTCAGTGAATCATCGGAAGCGCTAAAGGTTCCTTTTACTTTACGTCCAGATCAACTGGCGGAAATTGAAACACTTTGGGACCTCTACCAAGACTACACACCTGCATACACTGATATAGACAATTATATCACAGAAAAAGAGCTTTGTTACATGATAAAATGTTTGAACTTATATCCTTACACTGACGACCAGTACCAAGAACTGATCGAATGGTGCGTAAGACCACCACATCCCAAAGGACATATTACGTTCGATCAATTTAAGCTAATGGTGACGATCAGGCAAAGAGATCTACCTATAGAGGATGAGTTGAGAAAGGCATTGCAAGTATATGATCCTGAGAACAGCACCACGGTAGACCGAAGTTATTTAAAAGAATGTCTATCGACTCTCGGACATAAAATGCCTTCGAAGCAGCTGGATAATCTTATCACGGAAGTTGACATGAGCAATGATGGTACAATTGGCATTGAAGACGTGGTAGGAACGTTGTGCATCGATTTGAATAGGGAAGATATTGATATGCTTAGGAATCAACTATATCCTCCTAATAACCCACCTGATCCCGATGATGATTTTTGATAGGTGTCTAGGCACATGACTATGTATTTGCCTATGTATAAATACAATACAAATACAAAATGTTTATTTATCATTCGTTACCTCCTTTTACGAATATGAATAGGTACATGTATTAGGAGGTAACGCTCTTCCATAACCATAGATTTCTATGTACTATATTGTTTTTAGGGTTTTGAGATCAATTTCAAAACCCCTAGGGGATCACTTTGATTCTGTTTTGTGTTTTGAATCCTTAATATCTAGAAAACTACCGCAGCTATTGACTTAAAATTTGAAATAATAATACATTTTGTGCGCCCGCACATATTTATAGAAAAATAAATGAAAATAAACGAAAAATCAAAATGATTTTCAGTACAAATTTTGAAATCGAAATTTTAAATGGGTCCTACAGGAGTTGAAAGTGGTATCAAATGAAAGGTATTTGTATGTAGATTCCAAAATAGTTTTTAAATCTACCAAAATAATTTTGGTACATTTTATACTTTTTAAAATATTTTGAAAAAGGTCAAAAAAATTGACCATTCCCCTTCCCTTCTCCGAAGATTGCAGAGCAATCGATGTGAAATGTACCAAGTGTTTGTAGATATGGATCTATATTTTACAGGAAAAATATGGAGAAGTCTGTAAAATAAGACTTTTTGAAATATGGTCAAAAAAGGGCGGGAAAAATTTCAAAAGGGGTGACTACCACACTTGGTTGGGTATCAAATGAAAAGTATCAATTTGCACATTCAAAAACAGTTTTTGAAATTTCGATAGGTTTTAGGTATACTTTTCGAAATATTTCGAAAAAGGTCGAAAATTTGACCGCCCCCTCCCCTCCCTATCTCCGAAGATAGCAGAGTGATCTATGTAAAATGTACTAAGCGTTTGTAGATATAGGTCTATATTTTACAGGAAAAATATAGGGAAGTCTGTAAAAACAATACTTTTTGAAATATGGTCAAAAAACGAATTTTCATACAATGAGGGCTATTTAAGTAATTGAGAGTTTGAAACTAAGACGATTTTCAAAACGTGTTTTGAATTGTCGAAATCCATACCTTTGATTTGATACTTATTGCTCTTAATGAAATTTAGTTTTTTGACCATATTTAAAAATGTATTATTTTTACAGACTTCTCTATATTTTTCCTGTAAAATAGGTATAGATCTACACTCGAGAGCAATGAATCCGGGTCACTCAAAGAATCCAAAAAATTTCGGAAAGTAAGAATGCTAGGTTAATGCAATAAATTGTATTTAATAGACAATTTAATACTCCTTAAATGAAAGTTAAAAAAATATGAGTCACCATACATTTTATTTACACAAAATTACATAAAGAAAAAAAACTGCTGATCTCTCCTTAAAACAAAAATAGGAAACATGAAATTTTTGAACTTTATGACGATTTTCTTGAATTTCAATACTTCGTATTACCTCCTCGTGCTTCCATTACTGCGTTTACGCGGTTTGGCATGCTGTACACCAAGTTCCTTATACGATTTTGGGGAATATTCTCCCATTCCTCTGTGAGAGCAATTTTGAGCTCAGGAAGCGTGATTGGGGGAGGGTTCGTTGTTTTACGCATCTCCCTAGCTCGTCCCAAGCATGCTCGATCGGGTTGATATCCGGGCTGCGCGCTGGCCACACCATACAAGTAATGTTCATCTCTTGAAGGTAGTCATTCACAATCCTACCTGTATGAGGTCGGGCATTGTCATGCATAAATATAGCATCCTCACCCAAATTGACCATAAATGGACCAACGTGTTCGTTGAGGACACGTTCTTCCACATATCTTACGCTAGTTAAAGAGCCGTTTTCTATGATCACCAGCTCTGTGCGACTTTCAGAGGAAATTCCGGCCCACACAAGTACAGACCCACCACCGTAGGCTACTTTTTCTTCGATGCATGCTTGCTTGAATCTTTCCCCTGGTCTTCTATACACTCTGTGTCTTCCATCGTGCTTGTAGAGCATAAATTTTGATTCGTCGGAGAACAATTTATTGCATTAACCTAGCATTCTTACTTTCCGAGATTTTTTGGATTCTTTGAGTGACCCGGATTCATTGCTCTCGAGTGTATATCTACAAACGCTTAGTACATTTTACATCAATCACTCTGCAATCTCAAAAATCTACCAAAATTTCAAACACAATTTAGGAATCTACAAACCAATTCAACCTTTCATTTGATACTACTTTTGACTCTGTAGGTCCCATTTAAAATTTCGATTTCAAAATTTGTACTGAAAATCTTCATAATGATTTTTAATTTATTTTTCTATAAATCTGTACGGGCGCACAAAATGTATTGTTATTTCAAATTTCAAGTCAATAGCTCTGTAGTTTCTGAGATATTATGGGATTCAAAACACAAAACAGACACAAAGTGATCCCTTAAGGGTTTTGAAACGGATGTCAAAACCCTAAAAAGTAGGTTACCTCTTGTCCGTCTTTATGTTTTTTTTTCGATACAAGCCTTTTTTCTCAAAAACAGTTGTGGTATCGAGTTGAAAGTCTATCGCACCCTGCTATCACGACCCGCTCCGGCTTCTCGGGTCCAATGCTGATACAAAAACGTTCCTCTTGAATAATTCTATCTATTTAAAAACCGCATCGAAATCCGTTGCGTAGTGTCAAAGGTCTAAGCAGATATAGGGACAAACAGACAGACTGCGGGAAGAGACTTGTACTTATATTAAATATTTGTTAAGTGGGTGCTTGCCCGAAGCTGGCCTAGCTGAATATAGGTAGGTACACTTAAAAATCTAAATAAAGATACGGGTATTAATAACTCATAATCATCCCTCATAGGTATTTAGACATTCGTATATAAATTATGTAAGTAGGTACCTACTTCGTAGTGGTACTTTATAAGTAACTTTGTGCTAGGTTTATCTCTTGTTTATCTTAAATAATGGATGGCATTCATTTCAGGCAGGAAGCAAAATCCTAGCTAGAATTCTAGGCTAGAACACAAGTAGAAAATCACATTACATTGCAAATAATGAAATATAGAATAAATAGGTCCCTTGAGGAGCTTTCAGAGCGGGTCCGTGAAAAGCACAAAGCTCTATGACTTTTTTTTTACTCTGAGCCGTCCATCCGTAGTATTACTTATTATTAACTCCTCCGTCAGCTGCCTATCTACCTAGACATTAAACAGTTCATGCTCTAAGGGCACAGGCCAGAGCAGTAATGAATACCGCGTAAAATATAAAAAATCAGTATTTTGGTCACTACCGAGAATTTCTCCTACATTCTTTGTACCTAGGTACCTACTGACCAAACTAGAATGGTTTGCCCATAGATTAATTATACTAACAGATGGTCAGTACTCGTGCCGTGAATACGAGGGGGTCGGGTTAAGTTTATTGCAATTTATTAACATTAGGTGTTGCAGGAACGACCGCAAAGCACACTGTATCACTTTTAACGTACTCAAAATAGATTTTTTGTTAGAAAACTATAATGTAGTACGCCATATCCGCGATGTTCTGGCTTATTTTTTACGCACATTTTTGCGTAATACAATAAATGAAAAAACTGGCACGATGTAGTTAGCAATGTGATCATTCCATCTCATTTCTTCTCGTGTATTAGGCATCCATCTTTCTCTCTCTCTGTCATATGATGGCAATCATCAGTTCCTCTATAGGCTACTCACTCTACGGGTTTGCCATTTTTATCACAAAGTTCTATTACAAGTTAAGCAGCTTTTAGTAGTTTTATGAGTACTGATATAATGAAACCTTTTCAGAAACCTACATCCTTTTCTCCAAGAAGACACTCCTTGAGACACATTGAGACTATAAAAAATATAGTTTAGTGTTGCACGAAAGAAGTTGAAGTTGTTGTTCTTAAACAGTGCATTCCGAATTACGCTAAAATCTTTTATCGCGCTCAAGCGCTACAAGCGTTCCGAACGGCTAATAATGTTCTGTGGTTCTGTGGTTCCGAATTACTGTAAGCGACAACATCGCGACAACGAAGTGGCGTCAGACGTCATTACATTACAGGGCGTCATCACATACATCGCTCTGTCAAAATTGACACTCCACAGTCCACTGTCAAGAATACAAGAATACAAGAATTTATTTGTAAAAATAATATTTTACACGTCATTTATATATAAATAGTAGGTACATAAGATTTACGTACATAATAATTATTAATTGCGGGAGGGGGTCCTCTACAGCTCGGGTAATTCGAGGAATTCATCCATACTGTAGAAAACCCTCTCCAACAACCATGTCTTTAATCGACCCTTAAACGCTGCGGTGGAGGCTGCATTTCGGATACTTACTATCTGGTAGCCTGTTGTAGATTGCCGGGCCCGAGATGAAAACTGACCTGTTTGACTTTTGCAGTCTGTGTGCTGGCGTTACCAACCTGTGCTGGTGCTTATTGCTCCGAAGAGCGCGCGCTGCATTAACCCCTCGGCGCTGGAACAGGTGCAAATTTAGGTGTGTGAACAAGGCTACTTGGTATATTAGTTCACCTTGTAGAGTCATGATGCCCAGTTCTTTGAAATATTCTCTACATGACTCTTCGTTTGGGATGCCAACAATGGCTCGGACAGCACTCTTTTGCATCACGAAGGCCCGCTCGGCGTCGCTGGCTGGCGCCCTTTCCACGCCATATGTGAGCGTACTGTGGACTGTGGCGAAGTAGCAGGAGCGCACAACGTCGCGGGTGGCAGTACTCGCCAGTCTGCGCAATGCAAAAGAAGCCCGTCCAAGTTTCGAGCAGACTCCGTCTATGTGGGCGTCCCACACGAGGGAGCTATCGAGCTGAAAGCCAAGCAGCTTTGTCGTTTGCACTTGTTCCAGCTCCGTTGATCCTGCGTGTACCTTAAGGGTTTCCGGTCTACCACCGTTGAGCTTGAAGTTTATGAAGCAGGTCTTGTCTCGGTTCAGTGCGAGGCCGTTCAGCCTGAACCATACCTCTAACTTTTGAACCACCGAGTTTAGCTCGCTCTCCAGCTGGCTGTCCGTGGGCGCCGTGACCACTGCCGCTACGTCATCAGCATACATGTAGATTTCCGCGCCCTGGACTACGGCGGGTAGAACGTTAAGCAGCAAGCTAAACAGGGTGTTCGATAAACACGACCCCTGCGGAATTCCCATGGTATTCTTCAGTTCTGATGACATCGCTCGCCCACCATCGCCGACCACGGCTTGAGTGCGCTTGTCCAGGAACGATGCCATTATATAAACCACGGGACCTCGGATGCCGTAGAACTGTAGCTTATTAGCTACAAGGGAGTGGTCGGCGGTGTCGAACGCGCGCGAGAGGTCGCAGCACAGCACAGCCACTCGCAGACCAGCCTCGCGCGCGCTCAGCACGCGCCACACCACCTCCCGCACCAGGTCTGTGGTGGCTCGGCCCGGTCGGTATGCGTACTGCCTATCTGAAAGGATGTTCCGCTCGGCTACAAAATCTAGTATTCTGCGATTAAGTGCGACTTCCAGGATTTTTCCCAGTGCTGGGACCATAGATATTGGGCGGTATGATTTGGCATCCGACTTCTTACCTTTCCCCTTGTAAAGAGGGCAAATTTTTACTCTTTTAAGTACCTCGGGGTATTTTCCTTCCTTAAAGCAGGAATTGCACATTAAAGCAATCACCGGTGCTAGAGATTTTATTGCTAATTTAATTATGTTAGGGGAAAGGTTATAGATGTCGGTGCTTTTTTTGGGAGCAATATAGAAGTGCACTATCTTCATAACTTCCTCTGGGGTGACCGGCTGGAGCCTCATAGAGGCATCGCAGGTTTTCAATAAGTGATATCTAATTCGGAACGCAAAATATCGTTGAGATCGCTATCAGGGCTGCGTTCAGAGGCTCAGGGTGCGGTTGTTTGGTGTAAATTTTAACCCATCCGAAGGTTCAGAACGAGTCGGTTGTTAAACGTCAAAGTTGACATTATTATGACAAAACTGACGTTACAGTTGCCGGACGTTCGTTTGTTTTGTTTTTGTTTTGCGGTTACTTTGAGGTAAATTGTATCTACTGACTGTAACTACGATCGATAACTGATAAATACTGAAAATTTTGAAATTTACTGTAGAAATCTTGATATTGAAGTAGATAACAAACTATGACAACGGAAAATATGACAGCTGTCAATGTCAGAGTGATTTTCGTCGATCGAATTACACCGGTAAAAAGTTGCAACCGTCGCAGGTTGTGAACGCTTTAGTTAATAACAACCGAGCGTTTCTCCTGAGGTCATGAACGACCTAGTTGCACTCCGAGTGCGCTCGAGCGTAGGTTGTGAACGCAGCCCAGCGCTGTAATCGTAATTCGGAATGCACCCAAAGTTGTCGCTATCGCGACTTCGCAAGAGAGAGAAGGGAGCATACAGTATCCATGAAAGGGAGAGAGAGAGAGAACCCGAGCGAATCGAGACCGACGAAGTGACAACCCATAATCTAAGTGACAACCAAACCGACCGACCGACTGAACCGACTCATTCAATTCATTCAACCGACCGGCGCGCGACTCGTTCGGGGTTCGACAACATTCTTTCTGTATTTATTTTTTAAATGTTTTCTTGAAACTTTTCATTATTGTTTTCTCGGTGGTCGTGCATATGATACAAAATCATTAAAAATGAAGAAATTTCTCCTATTGTTCATGTTTTTATCCATAACTAGCACTGGTAAGTTTCTTGGCCATAGGGTGTGGTTCGCCCAACGTATTTTCTATTATTCATCTCAATTCGACGCTGCCTTTGTATTCTATGCCAGCTTTTTAACTCTTTGTATTGAGGATTGATCATGATTACACAAACAAGAGTTTAAAATTATTTTACAGGTATTATTCCGACGGAATAACTATTAACCCTACAGTCAGTGGTCGCGCCCGAAAAAGTAACGTCAGTGGTCGCGCGGAGTACATGTGTAGACCATTTTCAGATTAAGAAAAATAAGTCATATTGTTTCATATTATTTATTATTAATTTTCATACGTTTTTATCTATTTATTTTCTATTAAAAATAATCAACAAAACTTAAACACATATTCTGTGAACTATAAACTAAAAAAAAAACAAAAGTTCTACTTATTTGGCTCTAAAATTCACAGCCTCAGTTAACACTGACTTAAAACAAAAAACTTTTAAAAAAACTTCTATCTATTCACTATTTTGTGAGCATGACAAACAGACAATTTTGGAATGGTCTGAACAAATACCTTTCCCACACGCGTTACACACTTTTCGCGTGCTTCTATTGCGCGCTCTGCCGCAGTCGTGGCAGCGCCTTACAGAGCCGGCCCGGGACGATCCTGACAGCGATGGTTGTCTTTCTTCTTGCGGTAGACTAAGAAAGTCTTTTATTTTGAAGGACAGACTTCTTGGCAACGATTTTTTTTGTAATCTTCGGAGAGCTAGTGGTTTCATCCAAGCCAGTGCCAGGTCGATAAGTCGAACGTCGAACCTTCTCAAAGTTTTTGTTTGCTGTATAAACGCATATTGCATTGAGGGCGCTTAGGTTGACCAGATCAAAGAAGACAGTCAAAGGCCATCTTCTTGAGTTTCTAGATACGTCATAGAGCGAGCACATCTTATCCACCAGATCCACACCATTTTTTGTACGATTATAATACGTTAGTAATCAGTACGCCTTCTCTGTGGGGTTGGCTCATTTTCTTCAGAATCAGAACTGTTTTCTGGTACCTCACCTGGGATCTCTTCTTCTTGCTCTGACTCAGTCTCATGGTTCTGTTCCTCCAGAAAATTTTCTTCACTGTCGGAGCTGGACCGGTCCTCAAAGATGGCGTTTTGATCATCAACCTCATCCAACCACGCTTCAATTTGAGCTGCTTGGCTATCCATGATGTAGCTAAAATAAATGAAAGACAATTAGAACACTTATTTTAACAACTATTAGTCAAAATAACGTTAAAAATTGTACACGACTAAACAAGAAAACCAGTAATAATATAAAAAAGTTACATAAAAAATACTTACGTGATTGGTCGCGCGGATTACAGGTGTAGTCCGCAGACTTTGCGGCACTCCTGTGACACAACCACGCACGCACGACGCCTGCGCTACACTGAACGTATCCGTCAACTATCTAACTTAAAGTACATGAAGGATCAAAAGAAATGCGCTATCACTTTTTCTGAATTCCTTAATTTTGTGTGAGTGGATTACATATGTAATCCGCGCGACCACTGTAAGGTTAATAATCCCCTCTGAAAATAAACCTAAATGTTGATATAATTTGTCTTGAAACTGTAAATAAGTAATTTGTTTGATTTGTAATTTGTTATAACATACCTATCTCATGTTTTCTTTGGTTTTTATGTTACTATTAAATAATTTTTAGTGGACCCTCCTTCCCGAGGACCGAGTTGAATGGAAGGAGGTAGACCTTTCCCTGCAGTGGGACCCTCGGGGCTGGTATAATAATACAAGTTTAGTAGGTTTAATCAGGATTTTTAGGTTTTTTATAAACAATAAAAAACTTATCTATCTTTGCATTGTAATTTGTTTATATACCTACTTAGCCTCATATCCATTATCTACTACCAGCTTGGTCTAGAGCTAGATGGTGCTGTGTGGATTATCCATTATTTAAATAAATAAAATACTAAATATGATGCTGGACAATCCACACAGCATCATCTCGCCCCAAGCTTATGTTATGGGAACTAGATGAGTGATATACCTACATAATAAAATATATTCAATAGATGGTATTTTTTATTATACATAGAAAACAACCAGAACACCCTACAAATATCTGCAGATCGTACAAATATTTGTCCCAACGATTTATCCATACAAAATTTTAGGTCTGGCAATATGGTGCTACCAATGCACAGCGGCGACACCGGGCTGTGGGGAGCCTTTCAACTGGAGAGGCATTGGGTACCTCGGCAACCCCTGTCCAGACAATGAAGACATCTGTATTAAGCTCACAGAGAGAAAAGGAGGTACTTGTAACATTAATTTATATATTTATTGTATTAAAATGGTTTAAGAAAGATAGACAAAGAAGCAAAAATAGGATAAGAGTACTTTTGTTAGTTTAAGAATCTTTTCATTTATTATATTCTAATAACTCAGTTTTGGAATAAAAGGCTATATTATTATATTATATTAAAATGGTTATACAAACCAGGTAGGTACCTTAATTGTTAATAAAAACAGAATTAAGTTACTATCCTGCTAATTTACACCAATTACAATTAAAAAACACGCAAAATAGGAATCATTATTAATTTGATGTGTTCCCTATTTCAGCACAGCAAGTGATCACAAGAGATTGCCTGAGCAACTTCAGGGCATTCCGAACTGATATTCCAGCTGATACCTACGAAGGCTGCAGGCCTGCAGCAAAGGACCAGAACTTGGCTCATTATGTCAACAACTCTATAAAGGAATTAGATATTAAACGGTAAGTTTGTCAGAATAATTTAATTCTAATGGGATTATAATCTCTTGTTTTTTTATTGTGATTAAATACTATTAAATTTATGTGCCAGTAATACATACTGGAAAATTTCATACCAAAAAATGAGAAATACTTTGCAACAGTGTTAGAGTGAACAATCTTGAGGTTGATTGTCATGATTTAAGGTGAGTTTCATATTTTATCATAATTTTTAATCTTTTACATGAAAATAGGTGACTAAGTACTTAGTTTGTGAGTAAGTACTTACTCGTAATTTGCAGCAGCAAATAAATTTCTATGAATCTTCAATACAATTGTATTTCGAAACTTCGATACATACAATTGTATTTGGGAAATAGTGGATTTATACCCCATAATTGTAATATCTTCTGAAATGCTTCTAAAATACCAAAGAATCGAAGTTGCTTGTTCATAAGTAAATAGAAAATAGTCTTAATTCTGGAATACTAGTTAAATTATAGAAAGTATAAGAAAATGAATCTCACACCAACCCATGACAGTCACCAATAAACTCACTTATTATAATTATGATGTTTGTAGAATACAGTTATTATTGTTACATAACAAAAAATGTGAAAAATACAAAATGTATTTAAAAAAAGATCAATCAAAATTTTAAACAATTTCCATTTTTATTTAAAACTGGCCATTTTATGTGAGTATTTGATTCTCACTAATGAAACAAATGCAATTTCACACATTTTTTTAAATCAAAAGCTTTTCTATAAATTGTGGAATGGTACAAGCCTTCTTAGGGCAATGTATAAAAATCACATTAAACTTAGATTTAGATAGGCAAAACAAACATGCATTAGACACAATATGGGATACCTATATGAATGTACTAGTGGTTTCTATTTCATTTCTTTACTAGTGGACAAAAATTTTAGTGAAGAGAAAATCAATATCATCTTTCTCATTTAATAATAATTAACTAACTATACTACTAATAATGTGTGTTTGATTTGTCTAAGAGCTTGTTTTGAAAGCCTATAGAAATAAAGTTATTGAAATCTGAAATCTATGCTAGAAATTACATATTTTATTAAATGTCTTTACTTTTTAATTTTATTTTATTATTATATAATGTGTTTTTGTTTTCAGAGACTGGTATGATGAAACAGAATGGTGCTTTTGCTTCCTAGACCATCGGTGTAATGGAGCGTCCAACATGACTACATCAATGGCTGTAATGATGATCACAAGTGCTGTGCTTATTGTTAGATTTATTTTCTAGTTTAAGAGAGGATAAGAAGTAGCAATAGAACAAGTTCACAGGGAACTTCGCGCGGTGGCAAAGTGCCTAGACTAGAAGCCTACTTTAATATAGAAAGTATCTTTTTAATATACAGAACGAAAATTTATTCAATTTTCATTTTCGGAAGTAAATCTTAGTAAATTAGTGTAAGTGGTTATTTGTTTGACATATTGAAAGGGACCTACAAAGTCAAAAGGGTTATCAAATGAAAGACCACTTTTTATAGGGCATTGGTTTGTAGATTCCAAAACAAAAAACATTTTAAATTTCGGTAGATTTTATACTTTTCGAAATAATGCAATTAATTTCTGATGAATGGATTGGAGCGTTACAATACAACAACTATTACTATTATAAATTGTATACTACTCTTCTACTTTGAGTTAATGTCAAAAGACAACTTTATAATTATTAATTGAAAATGATACATTTCTGTATAAAATTATATTTTCAATAAAAAGATATATTTACATGTTGAAAAGCAAAAAGCACTTATGTGAAGATAGAGGATAGAGATAATAATTAAGAAAGATAAGTGTATATATTATACAATGATTTGAATGTTCCGTCCATATAAACTTTTTTGCGTCATTTTATAAAACTATAATGATCAATATAAATAATACTATGTAATGTTGAAAATAAAAAAAAAAACATTTATGTAGATACTATACAGAGTTAAGAGTACTTGCTTATAATTATCTATTAAGAAAGAAACCTTTATAAGTTTTATACACTGATTTTAATATTTCTGTCCATTGAGACTGTTATTTAAGGATACTTACGAATAATAATTGATAAAGACAGCTTTATAAATAAGTTTTTACATAGTTTTACTAAATATTAGGTCCTTACATATGAAATTGGCGTTTTTCGTACTGGCCACTTTAATCACAAATTTCTCCTCTTTGGAAGCGGATCCATCGCAAACCACGTCCGAGTTAGCTGCAGGCTGCGGTGTTAGTGATAAAACTGTTTTAATTCACTTGAAGCAAATTGGGAAGATTAAAAAGCTTGAAAGGTGGGTACCTCACGAATTGACTGAAGCAAACCGGCAAACGCGCGTCGACTGCTGCGTTACATTACTAAACCGGCACAATAATGAAGGTATTTTAAACCGAATCATTACCTGTGATGAAAAATGGGTTCTTTACGATAATCGGAAGCGCTCAGCGCAATGGTTGGATCCTGGCCAGCCAGCCAAATCCTGCCCCAAACGAAAATTAACCCCAAAAAAGTTACTTGTAAGCGTTTGGTGGACTAGTGCCGGTATTGTTCATTACAGTTTTCTCAAATCTGGCCAGACTATTACGGCTGATGTCTATTGTCAGCAATTGCAAACCATGATGGAAAAGCTAGCGGCTAAACAACCTAGGCTGGTCAATCGCTCCTCGCCACTGCTGCTTCACGACAACGCTAGACCACACACTGCGCAACAGACGGCTACTAAATTAGAAGAGCTTCAATTGGAAAGTCTAAGACATCCTCCGTACTCCCCGGACCTTGCTCCAACAGATTACCATTTTTTTCGAAATTTGGATAACTTCTTGCAAGGGAAAAAATTCAACTCCGATGGGGCAGTCCAAATCGCCTTCAAAGATTTTATTGATTCCCGTCCGACTGGTTTTTTTAGTAAAGGGATCAATGAACTACCTATAAGATGGCAAAAGTGCATAGAAAATAATGGTTCATACTTTGATTAATTAAATATATTATATTAAAAAATATTCGACTTTTTGTTCCTCCCATACAAAACGCCAATTTCATATGTAAGGACCTAATATATATGTCCCTTGTGACTGATATGATATTTGAGGATACTTACTAATAATGATTGACAACTTTATAAGTTTTTTACACTGATTAATTATTTCCGTCCATTTTAGGCATAAGATTAATGTTGTATTAGGAATGTTGAATAAAAAAAACATAATAATTGCTTACATAATTTTATTCTTTAGCAATTCCTATTTAATATTTTTTACAGGTTACCGGTACCAGGTACCTACTATGCTATCAAGTTACTTTTTTTAACTATTTTTATTAACAAACTCCTACTTTAACTCATAAATAAATTTGATTACAGTTTCATAAAATTCATCACAAGAAAAACATGAAGAATTATTACAAACTGAAATAAAATATTTCAGTTTGTAATAATTGTTGAGTGTTGTTGAGCTGTTGTTGTTGTTGAGCTACCTGTAGACTGTTTGAGACAGTCTGCAGTTAGCTCAATTTTTTCAATTTTAAAAACTAGTTTTAATTTTGTTATTCTAATTTTCCCAAAAAAATAACAAACTTCTATACAAATATGTAATTATATCAGTCATCTAGTACCCATAAAACAAGTTCTGCATAACTTTGGGCTAGATGATGCTAGTAAGTAAAGTATACTTCCAAAAAAAGGTCTATATTTTACATACTTGTATATTTTTAAACTTAAGTGCTAAGTTAAGTGTTTGGTATTACATAGTACGTACTTTGAACTAAAAACCTTTAGGGGTCTAATAGATTGGACTCCTTGCTCTAAGTAAGTTTTCACTTGTTTATGGATGCAAGGGCTCAATCCCTCAAGACTCCCTCAGTTGCGTCAGGTTATTAAGTTATCCTTCGACTGAAACTATTAAAGTTATGGCAGAAAAATACAAAAGATTGACAGTTTTACAACCAAAGCTGTGTGGATTGTACAGCATTATTTATACTATTTTTATAACATTATAATCTACAAGAAAATAAATTGTAATATAGTGACAATGAAGCTAGTGATGAGACCGAACATGGATACGAAAGTGGTGGGGTTCATTTCCCACATTTCGTACACAGAGAACCGCGGCGGCGTTTCATCCAACATCTTCAGCATGCTTCGGGCTCTTTTTCGAAGGGGGCCTGAGGAATTATAAAATTTCATGAAAGCTGAGAAATTTACCCTTCTAATTTACCGAGTTAGACCTACGATTTGCGGTAAATTATAATAATCAGTTATTGAAACCTTGAAGCCCTATTAGTACGAAGTTAATAATAGTATTAACTTGGTACTACTATACACTACGTATAAGGGCTTCAAGGCTATTTGGGTGTCTGTGATGTTTATATTCTTTATCAGCCCATGTTAGTCCACTGCTGTGCATAGGCCTCCCCTTAATTTATATTTTGTTTTTAGATAATTCGCAAATCAAATCTTTGTAATAAAATACCCAAGTGGGTAGGTATATGATATGCATACATTAACAAAGGAATATTGATCGCAATATAAAAACATTAATTCATTCCATACATTTTCAGTGCTAATAATTGACGGTCTCAATTTTGTAACGAGCGGACGGCGAACAGGAGTTGACTTGACTTCTTTGATATGGCAAAACAGGTGTTGTAATTTTTAATTTTTTTTAGCAAATTGTTAACCCCAATTGTTGATGAAATAGGTGCGTGGGGTCACGTAAGGCTTTACGTTTTAGAAAATGCGACTTAAAAATACACGTGATGTCTCACAATCGGTAGGTACACGATAATTCTAATGCTTATGTATTCGTCCCTAATAATGAGTAATTGACCCTCCACGCATTGTCCCATCCCAATCAACATCAACATCACCAGCCTATAATAGTCCACTGCTGGACATAGGCCTCCCCTAATGAGCGCCATAGATGGCATCATTATGTGGGGGTTATTGCCCATAATCCCCACGCTGGGCATGCGGGTTGGAGATCGCAGTTAGGTGTAGTTGTTCTGCAGAAGGCGCTGCTGCCCGCCCCCCGGTGTGTTTCCCTTAGTCGCCTCTTACGACACCCACGGGAAGAGTTGGAATGGTGAAATTCTATGCCGGCACCACACGGCTTCCATTGTCCCAATAAATTAATAAAAAAAAGAAAAAGTGAAAAATATTAAACAAATCAAAAATTCATGGCTTATATAGGTATAGACTTACCTTCCGTATGTTTCGCCATGATATTAATGCATAAACGTTTTGTTTTTCTCAATTCTCTGTAAAACAAGTCATATCGGATTGCCAAAGACAGACTCAGCATTATATTCATTAATGTTTGTACGCAGAATTTTACAATTTCTAGCAGTGAATCATCCTGAAAAAACATATAAATCAGGACGAGAATAATCTTATAAATTGCAAATATTAGAAAAGGGAGTTCTGTAGGGCAAGCTCGGGCTTTCTTGTCTAAGGTAGAAAAGAGAAAAAATACGTCGCTTTGTCATCGAATGCGTAAATTATTTGAAATTAATTTCTTCAACTTCAATAATGTATGGCGATGTGATGCCATTATTGTCTATTCTACCCTAAAGAACAATCCCTGTGTTTGGTCTACAGGACGTTTTTTATGTATAATTAAAAATATGTACCTATGACGTTTTTATGATGTTGTAAGACGTATATCAGACTATCAGTCCTGAACACGTACCTAAGCTCTGCTTAGCAAGCTAAGAAGCCCCGAGGGGCTAGATGATGATGCGTGTATTTATCCTACATTATTATTTAGTTAATTAAACTTATTACATTAGAGTGTGTAGGTAGGTATAGGTACTTACGTTGTTTCGTATTGCATAAAGAACCAGTACAAAAGAGAATACAGATGATATCACTAATTGTGAGCAGAACATAAAGAGCTGAAATAGGTACTACATTATTAAACAAAACGTGATCAAAGATATTTTTAATTAACAAATCTTGATACCTAGGTACTAGATACACTAACCTGAAACCTGTAAAGATCTTGGTACATCGAAAAACATTTGAATATCTCTCTCAGATAGATGTTAGTGTCGCTGTTTTCAAAGGAATTTCCCGTTTCTTGTGCGTAGTATCTAATGAATAATTTTTGATGGACTATGGATGGCTTTATCTTGGCTAGGGTTTCTTGTTTCAAATGATTTGTCATTAAACAATTTACGTATTTTATTCTTAACAATAAAAATACAATAATACAAGCGCTAATTGTTACCTCAAGAGAAAAAGTGAACATGTAGTAAGTTGGGGCCAAATAGAATAAGCCCCAAAGACCCTCTTGGTTGTACACAAATATGAAAAGTATAATAAGCACGCTGATTGTATATGCCAACGAGGTAAAAACTAATAAAGTTATTATTTCGTTAAAAAATGACATACGGTCTATTTTTAAAAGTCGGTCAATTTTCTGGAGCTTTACGAAAAACTGTACATTCTTATTGCAATTGAAAAATCGCACGTGAACAAGGTTGCAAATACCGGGAATCATTAAAATGACGAGCGTGCCATAATCCAAATAGATAATTAACGACTGTTTATTAAAATGATTTGAGTTATAATATAAAGCCGTAACTGTAAATATAACAACTGCCGTTACCAGGATACAGAATATTGTGTAAACTTTCTGGAGGTTGGTGAGAGGTGTTATAAATCTATCTTTTGAATACACGCGACTGCTTCCCAAGAGAAACTGCAATTGGTGTTGAACATAGAAACATTTTACAAAATCCTCTTCGAGTATGTCCTCTGACAGATATTCCGGCGCCGTTATTTTAACTGCTTTCATTATTACCTATTTATTTATAGAACTGCGAATTGTAACAGCACTATAGTGTAGCTTGCGGTGATGGCAAATAGGTGTAACAGTAGTTGTCCGTCTAAAGTAAAAATATCGTACACAGTGGCATCGCGTTGTCCATCCAATAGCAATATCATTAGCTTTGCGTTTGTCCTGGATTTACCTGTGGAAAATTATCAAGGGCGATTTAAAACTCTCAAATGACAGAACTTTACCTATAAGTAATGGAATCGGGAATTACACGCATGAATACTATAGAATATACCATATATTCCTGGTACACTGACGAAACTATCTAAATTAGCGGCAAGTCGGCTGCATTTACCTCACGAATACCTACATCTAAAATTTTTAGAGTAGGTAAACAGACGAAGGAATTTTATGGTCTATTCTGCTAATGACTAATGTACTCATTATAGTATGATAAATAACGGATAAAAAAAAAACTAATGGTAATCTAACTGTCGAAAATAGTATGAGTAATAATACCTACCTATATCTGAACAGATCAGCTATCAAGTCATAGGTAATTTTCAAAGCCATTTTCCCCGTTTTTGCTTCAATAAGTACCTACACGTAAATGACTCAAATTGGTAACCCATGTCAACAGACAGTCGCCCATTCATTTAAATTTTCGTATAATTCCAACCGACGCGACGACTTGACCATTAATAAAATTAAACTGTACTCTAAATTAAGTAATTAGAAGAATGTAGCCATTAATAAAATTAAACTGTACCTACTCCAAATTAATTAATTATAAGAATGAAGCCATTAATAAAATTAAAACCGAAGTACACATTAATCATGTATGAAGCAACCAGCGACCTCTAGCCATCGTCAACTGAACCACAAAGTTGATGTCAATTGTCAATAGTATCGCTCAACGAAGTGCGGTACTACTGAAGTGAGATAACTTCAGTTGTTCCGCACTTCCTTGAGCGATACTATTGTTCCGGACTGATATACGACTACCCTCAAACCAATCGAGCGACTACCCAGAGTCCGGTAACACTCACATGGCCATCTGCGAACAGCATTAGGTATAGACCATTCAAAAAAAATACGACTACTCAACATCAACTGACTTGGTTGAAAAACCGGTACTGGGGAGATCTCCTTTTGTTCCTATGTAACCAACGAGTAGGTACTACGAAGTCATTAAATTTAGGAACCTAATATGTTTTTTGAAAACCATGGAGTCATGGACCTCTGGGAATAAGCCGGTTAGGGTACACATTAACCTAACGAGGTATAGACTTAAAAATTTCCGAAGAATTAGAAATAATTCGTACATAAATATAAAAATAGTTGTCCTATCATCATACCTTCACAAGACAAAGTATACTTGGTGCAGATCCGTTTAGTATTTTCCAGTGTCGAAGTAAATTTCTTTGCGACGAGACAAATTACCATTATTATCATCAAGTACGTTACTGCTGATTGCATTATAATCGTGATTGAAGCTATGTTGACTGATATCTGAAAAGAGAAGAGTAAAGGTAATATTAGGTAATTTAATAGATCACCAATCCGCCTGTCAAGCGTGGTGTGGTGCCTCAATGACAAAAACCCCCTTGTTCTTTCCTCTCCCAAACCCTAGAAGTTGTGCCATTGAGGCGTTCCGCAGTGGACGTATGAGTGCCGATAGTCATGTATTGGTATTCAGGTTGGAACTTTCGACATTTTTGTATTTTTTTTACTAAACAAAAACATACTATTTATGAAAATAGTAGGTACCTATATAGATATATGATTCTCTACACCATAGGTTTGCCTGGACAGTATCGCCAGCTACGATTTGCCACAGCATAGAAACCCTGAACTTATTTCACACTACCTAAACTAATTAACATTGCATGGGTTTGGAACCCTCTTTTAAGTATAGAGATACCTGTGTTAGAGGGTTCCGTAATAAATAGTTATGATAACATTGTTTGTTAGGTGCGTATTTGAAAGCTTTAATATTAAAATTTAAATTAAACAGATAATAATAGGTACTTACTAAAGTTTGTTAAAGATTGTGTTGTGTGCCTGTGTATGAGTGTGTGTATGCGTGTGTTTGCGTGTGTGTGTTGTGTGTATTGTGTGCATGATGTGTTGTGTGCAAGTGTGAGTACAGTACTAGAGTGTTAGTACTTAGGTACGGTACCTACTTAAATATTTAGGTAGGTACTGTCTGGTACCTCCTCACCTGTAATTTTATTGAACTTATGATGTTCTGCATTAGTATCAGCTGCCAGACCAACAACTGGACTGTGCATAAGAAAATCTGTAAAAAAATATTACCTGTAGAGTCGTTAAAAAAATATTAACGGTAGGTAGGTATAACTATGTGGGTAGGATAACGAGTTCCATATTCACTTACGGAAGGCTGAAAAACATCCATAGAATCGAAAAAGCTGTCTAAAATGCAGTACAATCCATGAAGTATCTCGTCAGAAACCCTTTCCTTCGGCTGCCAATCAGAAGGCTTGAAATACATCTTATATTTTTCCAAGTCGTCCTTTTGCAGAAGCGTCTCGTTCAAATATCGAGCTCTTTGTAATAGAAAGCTCAGAATTATAATGAAAAGCAGCATTTGGATATGGTTAATTGAATTGATGGCACTGACTCCATATGCCGTTGGACAAAATCCTTCGATAACCCGATTGAGGGAGACTATATAGACTATCGAAAATAGAAGAAAGACGGCAGACACTATACGCGTCGTTCTAGACAATATCTTATTACTGTTTTTTCTCTTTACATCTCGCATCTTCAAAACACGCTCGATTCTTTGCAGTTTCACGTAAATTTGGCTGGTGATGAATCCGTGATAGAAGACACTTTTGACTGCTGTGTAAGTATTTATACTTGCGTTCAAAAGGACCCCAGCTTTAAAGGGTAAGTCGGAAGTGGTGTCACTGTATCTTGGAGTGCAGAATCGGAAGCTGTAGACCACACAATAAATATTCATCAACAATAAGATAACACAGTATGCTTTGTAAAGAACGGAGGAGGGTGTAGCGAATTTGTCCTTGATGGTAACCCCTCGCATGCCGAAGATGGTAAGAAAATAGTAAATGGGCTTAAATATGTTTATGAATTCATCGTCTAATATGTCTTGAAACGGTTTGTAGGGGGCTTTCAACATTATCTGGTGCTGGAAAACTGATGTGAACTTGACGCGAACGGAATGAGGTTTGGATTGAGTAGGACAAAGTTGATTTACGTGATTAGTTATAATGGTGTCTCAAGGGAAGTAAAATCAATTTAGTGAACGGTTCCAGTATACTAAAACACAATGGGATTGTAGAAGATTTCGTCGAAATACTATGACAGGTTAAAAGTTGCATGAGACTTAGTTTGCATAGGCTGGTCGAGGCATCTTAGATAGGCACAATGGTTGTCTCATTTGAGAATCTCTCCGCGATGTCTCATCATCATCACGCACTATTAGCCACCTTGTCCTAACTAGCTATGTAGGAAGCAAGTACCTACCTAGACGAATTACAAAATCTAGGAACTAGGAAACAATCAACTGTTTTGGTTGGTACCAAACACATCGCCCTAGGTACCTACGAGGGGAGGTAAAATTATCTATTAAATAAATTCAAACGGATTGTAAAAAATATACTTTGCAAAAAAGCTTACTATAAAATATCAGATTATCTAGACGACAAAAAAGTTTGGGACGAGTTATGCTCCAACTCCAAAACTAACAATCTAACAAGGTAAAGGTTTCTTGTTCGCTTCTTTACTTTACCTAAAAAAGATTGAAGTGAACAATTAATCAAAGTGATCACTTTATTTCCCATTTTTATTTCTTATTTAACTTGTATTTTGTGACGTGTCCAAGAGTCCTGTAAGGTCTAAAGGAAATAAAGCACTTTGATTTGATTTTGATTTTGGAGGTCCAAAAATCCGTGGAACAGGGAGGGGATGCAGGATTTGACTTTGTGTGGTACCTATGTGCCTAAATGTATAAGTACGATTTAGGTAATTGTTTCTTTAACATTATTCGTTAACGAGATATCACCCTGCAAACAAGTAAATACGGAAAAAAAACTGCAACAATGGTGCCAATTCAGTTTCGTGCCGTTATTAAGTTCCTTATCAAGCAAGGACAACCTACGCTAACCATAATGAATGAGATGGGAGCTGTGTACGGAGATCAGTGTCCTGGTAAAACCGTGATTTTACAAGTGCCATGGTTTTTTCAAACATGGCAGAGTCAATTGAAGTTAACTCCTGCCCAAGACTGCTAACTGAAGTCACCACACTGGATCAATAAGTGTTTGACTCGAATGCTTTTAAAAATTAATTTTTTAAAAACTATTACGTCTAGCAACCCTAGTAGCTATAATATAGATGATAGCTTAAAACCATTTGTTATCGTTCACTATCCCGATAAGGTCAAATTTATACTTAGTAATTGCTCATCCAAAATTCATTGAATAACTACAAAATATTTGAATTTAAATATAAATCAATTCAGTGATTTTGCTGTCCAACATCATGCATGCAGAAGTGAAAATCGAAAGAAATGTCCTCAATTGTTTATCTTTTCCCCTAAAGCTGCAAATTCTCATTGGTTCAAATCGTGTCGTTATAAAAGAGGGAGTGGTCCGATCTCCCAACAAATGGTACAACTGTTATTCATTTCTATGCTTCATATTCGCAACAACTTCGCAAGTATTCTATCAGTTAGATTATTTTCATAGATTTTACCATGTTAACTTTTTATTGTGTGCCACCTACCTGACTGGTATTCTCGCCCTATACATCTCATATGTGACATGCCTAATGATGGCTAGATTCACGAAACAACAAGAGAATATAGAAATCTATTCAAAGCTTCAGACCATCGATGAGATTCTGGGTTTGAATTTGCAGCACGAGTGCTATTTCAAAAGATTTGAAGGTAGATTGCTGACTATATTGACTACTCTGACACTGGTGCTATTCCCCGCTTGCACTTTCATTCATCTGTATGTCGTCGTTGTAGACAAACCTTTTTTAGCATTTTTTATTGTAGCCTCTTACTTGACCATTTATGTGGATCTTATACTGATTGGGGGTTTTATTTACTATTTTTGTGTGCGGTTGAGTATATTCATCAAAATGTTGAAGAACTTTATAAGTCAGTACGGAGAGGATCTTCAAGAAAGTTCGCAAGTTTTTAGTTGGTGGATGTCTTTGATTTATCCAAATATTGATACAATTGGAGAACAGAAAACTTTGAAGCCGGATAAATGGACGCGATGCATTGAAGAAATATTGAAAGCATATAAAATGTTCATCGACATCTCTAGTTTTCAGGTGTGTTTTTACTAACACCAAAGGCGAACTATACGCCAGCGCTATGGTGAACTAAAATAACAATATCTCATCTTTCAGATTCTGAATATTGCAGCAACAGCTTTTCTTTGGACTTTTCTTGAGATTGGTGCAGTCACTTCATCTTTGCGCACGCCGGTTAGTAAAGTACATTATTAATTGATGGTGGAACGAGCTAGACGCGCCTGTCTTTTACATCAACTCTTCAAATTAACCAATCGAAGCAGGCCCATGTAATCAAGGACAGTAAAATCTGAAAGGGAGGGAGGCATTGCCCTGCAGTGGTGGGAATACCAGGTGGCCCTTTTTCCTGGGACAAATTTTTGACATGATCTTCAGTTATTTTTTCCGGGTCTGAGTGAAATTTTCATTCATAATATTACAATTCTTCGGTGCCTTCAATTCATAGCACTTTATAAATTACTATAATATGTGTTTTATTATTTGTAGTCGTATCCTGTCACGGCAGCAATACTGGTCTCGGCATGGATAGGCTTTTACTTATTTTTGCTGACGATGACGGCTCTAATCAACGACTGGTTTCTTTATCAAGTAAAACTGACTAAATTGCTGTGCGTTCGAATCATGTTTTACGACATTGATGGTAAGAGTTGTAGGTATAGAAAAAGGATGGGAAGCTAGGAAATTGCTAGATTTAGCCATGGCCAAAGCTAGCCATTTATATTTTCCATTTTTAAGAGACCATTTCAATGTTCCACTGTGACAACCTCTGTGGCGCGGTGGGCGAAGCTCGGCCTTCGACGTAGGAGATTGCGGGTTCGATTCCCGCCTCGGGACAAATATTTGTACAATCTGCGTGTGCGTTCGCCCAGCAAAAAGTATCGTCTTTTCAAGAATCGAATGATGCAGATAATTTGTGCCCTATGTCGTGTAAATGTGCCCAAAATTTTAAATTTGTGGTGGTAAGGGTTGTATGGAAAATAATTTTTCCTTGATTCGATTCACTCAAAACTCGGTATAAATGAACTATGGACTGAATAATTAAACATGTAGGTATTTTTAAACAACCCCTAGGGGGTGTGCAATAAATTTCTGAAATTTATACGAAAAAAACTGGTTCGCGGGCAAAGCTGCGGGGTGCATCTAGTACACTATAATTTGTAATGTAGGTATTACTAAAAATAAATTGTCCGGAGACAACGGCACATCAGTGACCTGTTGAGATAATAATGAATGAATGATTTAACACCAAATACCTATAGGTACAACTTGACATCTGATCTAGCTTGATGTGCCGTTGACAGTATAGGTATAAAACACCCCGGGTCCGACGGGGCAGAGATGAGAACTAAACAAACAAACAATAAAATAAACCATTGTGAACCAAAACTTGTCGTTCATTGGTCAATGTGGCACGCGGTGCTTCCGTGCGTTGAGCTTCCTTCACCAGCACCCTTAATCCACGAACATAGAGTGTAAATTACAATAACCCGAGAGGCAGACTCAAAAACTAATTACTTATGGGTGCGTGCAATAAGGGTGTGTGTGTGTGTGTACATTCGAAGAGCACACACAACGGTCGTCGGTCACTCCGAGTTGAATATTGTATTTACTTATCAATTTGTAGAGCGTGTTGGCAAATACTTACTACCTACCATTATAATATTGGTACCTATCAAAAGGTTGACTCGTTAGGATTTAGCAAACAAACAAACCAGCCAACTAATTATTTATTCGCAAAAGAGCCGTGGATTATTTTCTTAAATAACAGGGGATGCTCTTTAGGATTATCAGATAAAAAAACATATGTAGGTACAGGTATGCCTACGTATAGGTACTTACTAAGTAAGTACCTACTTAATTATTTATTGAAAAGAGCATTTTCATCATAATATATTTATCATTTTTCATCATTCATCATCATATTATACTTAAAAATCAAACGAGCGCAAAAGTATATTTTTTTAAATGACAATTCCACTTTTGTACGCAACGTTCTATAAACACTAAATATTATCATGACGATTTAAGAAGGATAGCTTGTAGTATCGTACGGCCGCTTTTTAATGTTCATTCGAATTTGGTCTGGTTATCTACCAAAAATACTTCGAATGGTATATTACCATTATTGTCAAAAGTATTGGGTATACAAAGATGATTTTTTGCATACGTATTCTTAAAATAGGGCTCTAATTATTGTAGAAGCATGTAATAAGCCAGCTCACAGGAAACTAGTGTTTTCGTATCCTAAGTAATTTCACTCAAAATAACCTCAAAAAAAAGACAAAATCGTTAATAACTCGTCTATTATAAGTAGTAGGCCGGTGAAACTTTACAGGATCGTGTGAATATATAATGGGTACCAGTCGGCACTAACGCGAAGTCCTTGGTCTTGTTCATTCGAGAGCCAGAGCATTTTTCCGTTTTCTAGGAAAAACAATAATAGCTCCTGAACCATGCTACTCATGTTAATGAAAATTACGGCACAAATGGCACAAATTTACCGTATCTGTAGGAACAAAAAATTATGACTGTGCGTTCAGCCGTTTCCGAGATATAGAAATCACCAAAACGTTCGCCCAGCAAAAAACTAAATATCTCTAAAACCTTTAGAGGCACAAATTTTGCTTTAACGGCACATTTAGACTAGTATTTAAGCTATCTTTTTGCATATTTAAAATACAGCTATACCCTTTTTTTAAAAAAAGTTTTGCTGGGCGAACGTTCGTGCAGCAAAATCAGATTTTCCTAAATAACTCTGCAGCCCTTGGGGGCACAAATTTAAAATTTTGGTCACATTTACACGACATAGGGCACAAATTATCTGCATCATTCGATTCTTGAAAAGACGATACTTTTTGCTGGGCGAACGCACACACAATCTGCAGGGTGTTCTGCTCGTTTTCTATGTGCCTATTAAATATATAAAATATCATTAATAATATATCTATGAATGTAATTCATAATATTGCATTATGTAGTCATCTAGTAGGCACCTATACAAAAGCTCTGCTTAGCTTGAGGCTAGATGATGATGTTTGGATTGTCCGGCATTATTTATTTATTGTTTGACAAAGGTAATTAAGGCCTCAGTAATTAACATTAATTATTTCAGATTTCTCTCGAAAAGCGGCGAGCAAGATGCTTCAAATCATCAACCACGCTGAACCGAAGTTTATCGTTTACGGCTTATTCGAACTTAGTTTTAGCTTAATTCTCAATCTTTTTGGCGTTATAGCGTCCAATGTGGCGATTGTTATACAGTTTATAGTTTCAAAAGATTAGCGCAAGAATTGTAATTAGGTATTAGTTTAGTTACAGCACAGACCAGTTTATGTTACAGCCGCACAAACTAGATGACACGGCAATTTTATTAATGTCTTTGTTTTTTCCAAGTTTGGTTCGAAGTTTATGATTGCTAGGCACTTAGGGAGTTAATTTGTACCTAAAGACCTTTTTGGTAGTTAGCCGACAATTATAAAGACATTATAATTATCATTAATGGCATTTAATGAATTACGGAAAATGTAATTTATCAAGTGTTTGTAATTTTATCATTTTGATGACAGCATTCAGTCAAACATGGTGATGGCAGAAGTTAAAATCGAAAGAAATATCATAGAATGTTTCTCTTATCTTTTCAATCTGGAATTCTTTCTTGGGTCCAATCGCGTCGCAGTTAAAGACAGAGTTGTTAGTACCCCCAACGGCAGGCAAAACTTGTATTCATTGCTATTATTCTTTGGCTCGACTTTTTCACAAATATATTATGGGATCTTTTATTACTCAGAATATTTTAACAAAGACAGTGTTTTATTTATTACAAGTGAATTGGGACACCTCACTCCTTATGTTTCGTATGTAACTTGTCTACTGGTAGCTAGATTTGCAAACCAAAGTGACAATATCGCGATCTTTACAAAGCTTCAGAATATTGATAGGATTCTGGGTTTGCAACACGATCGGTATTTCACAAAGTTTCAGGCCAGATTACAGAATTTCCTTACTACTTTGATAGTTATACTTGTCCCTTTAGGCATTTTCGGTTATGCTATTGAAGTTGTAGACAAACCATTGTACACTATTTTTCTTGCTCCAACTTATTTGACAGTTTATTTGGATTTTGTTCTCTTCGGGGGACTTTTGTACTACATTTGTGTACGTGTGAGAGTATTGATCAAGTTGCTGAAGAATCAAATTCGCCGTTTGGAAGATGAGCCTCAAGAAGACTCGCCTTTTTTAATACGTTTCATTCTTTCCCTGATTTGTCCCAACATTGATAGGATTGGAGATGAACGCACACTGGAGCCGCATAAATGGGTGGAAAGCATTGAAGAAGTAATGAAAGCATATTTAATGATTACCAATATGTTTACTTATCTGGTATGATTTTACTAACGCCATCTAGCTCGCAGTTGAGAACGAAACGAAAATAACTACATAGCCAATGTTTTCATTTGCAGATATTGAACATCACAGCAATATTATTCCTTTGGACGTTTTTGGTGATCGGTAATATATCTTTGGCTCTGGTAACTTGGGTAAGTTTATCTATTTTAATAGATTAATGTTTATTAATAAATTTATCTCGTATAGGATACTCGCAAGGCGTGGGTTATTGCCTTTTCCTTTTCTTTCTCTGAGGTTGGCAGACAGTAGGTATTTACCACCCTTTTGAACAGGGTTACCACCTTTTTGAGGCGTTACCCGGACTCAAATCAGCGCTGCATCCTATTTATCTTATTATTTATTACATAGAACAAAGAAAATGTATAAATTTCATAGGAGTTTTTAATACCTATTATAAGCTTTTTAACGTCTCTGTAATAGTTTTATTTTGTACCTTTAGCACAGATATGTGACCTTTAGTTTAGGCTGCGATATGAAGTGGCCACCATACTAGTTATAAGTAGGTATCACAAATGGCCCGATTAAGTTTGACATTTCCTTTGTAGCGGCTTATTTGGGTCGGCCAAATTGTTCAAAATCGAATTTTAAATCGAAATACTCGTCTGGTCTCCGATATGGTTGTTGGTTAGGTGAATAGTTTTATATGTATTATCTGTGATTACAATTCTGAGTGCCTTCTCCGTCTATTTAAAAATCCGATGAACGAGTTTCATTTCCAACTGTGTTCAATTAATTAGGTACTTTTATTTTCAGGGGATTAAAGTCACGGTAATTATATTAGTCGGTACGTGGGTGATCTTCTTCTTCGTGTTACTAACTGTGGCCGCTGTAATAAACGATTGGTTTTTATATCAAGTAAAACGTACTAAACGGTTGTGCGTCCGGATCATGTATTACGATTATGATGGTAAGGACTGAAATATCTTTGATTATACTGCTGATACTGCAGCTGATTTACTGTATTTAGGTTTGCCGGAGCATAAATTACGAACTCTAGCTTCCGAATTCTTTATCTGATGTGAATGGCTTTTTTTGAAAGGTGTAGATAGATAATTATTTTATTTGGTTCACATACTTAAACAGGATAAAAACAAACAGAAAATAAAGTAAACTTATGCAATCAATCAAGTCGGTGTAGTTAGTGACTACAATGTTACAGTTATGAATTTAAAACGCTGGTGACTTGATGTGCCAAAACGGCCAGCTTCAGTTTATTTATTCAAATACAATTTACCTACATTATATATGATTATATAATGTAGGTAAATTGTATTGGATGAACATAATTATGTGCGTCATTTCATTAGCCATGAAAGTGTTAGAAAAAGTTTTTATTCGTTCCAGACATTTCCTGGAAAGCGGCGAAGAGGATACTTCAAACCATAAACCGAACTGATCCGAAGTTCGTCGTTTACGGCGTGTTCACACTTAACTCCGGTCTTATACTTACACTTATAATGGTTATAGCTACTAATGTGGTCGTTGTTATACAGTTTGCTGTTCCCAACGATAAGAGTAGTTTATAAAATAATTATTATTTACTGGCCTTTCTCCACTGTTATGTATAGCAAAATAACAAAGCCTAATAGAATAGATAGAACTTTATTGCACACTTCAATCGAAACTATAAAATAGAATAAATAAAAGGTATTTACAACGAAAACGCAAGAGCAAACTGTACCAGACTATGGAACTTAGGAATAATGTTTAGAATGGACAACCTAATTAAGGAGTCCTATAGGCCTCCCTTTGTAACAGTCACGTGTTTATTTTGTCATTTGCGACATGATGTCATGCTTCTAAATTTTAAAAGATGTTGTAGGTACCTACTGTTATTTCTACACATGTTTTAGTGTGATATGATAATAAAATAGGTATATTGGCTTCATTAAATAGATTACATAGACTTGGCTTTATTACCAGAGTTCTGTGGTTCTAGTGATCATAACTGGTTTACCTAAACTTGCAACACTGCATGTATATCTATAATACCTAACAATGTATGTACCTATCTTTAAACTTTAATTTAAGTTAATGACAAGAAATTACTCGCATTTTACCTTCTAGGTTATACTTATGTTTATAAACATGCTGTTCTATTAATATACATATCATATAACGTTATATATGTATATAACATATGAAATGATATGTTATATTTATATACATATACATATAACATAATATCATTTCACTTTACCCATGGTTCACATACCCATCATAAACCTACCTACAATTAAGAAGGTTGGTTCATAAAAACAACGTCCTTAAAACTTCTGCACATTTATTACAAATTCAACTACTTATCTAATAACAACCGTAAAATATATCGCACTTATATTGTTATACAGATAAAGCTTATGGAACGTTTAGAAACATCAGGTTTTAATTTACGCCACATCGCATGCGAAATAACGTCCAATTTGGTTAGGTTTTTGTCAATCTCTATAGAATTCTCTAATAATAATATTCTCTAAGCTTATAAGAGAATAGCTTTTATCATTCATATAATTGATGCTTTTTATATAATAGTATGTATTCAAAACGACCATGTAAAAATGTCATTAACAATAATAATCACTGACTGAGTGTACAATGAATACAGTCGTTTTATTTATACCAAAGTTTTTATATAAACAATATTTCCGGCAATATGGCGCAACTTTTTTCATGAAATACAATTTTAGGCAACTGTCTTTGGGTGTCAGTCTAACTCTAAGCGTGTATAAAGCCGCGTTGACACGATGAGACTCGGACCGTGTGGATTCGGATACATACTCGGATACCACTCGTGTTATGGCAACGCATAATCCGAGAGCTCTCGGACGAAGCGACAGACTTAGAGTAGACTCAGACCGCGTTCTATTTTGTTTTTACACTTGTTTGTTTTTCTCCATTTTGTTTTCCTAGTCAACCTAGGTAGGAAGAGTAGGACAACAATATGTAGGAAGAACAGTGAGCGTCTCATGACCATGATATTATTCAATGTTGATTAAATAAATGATCAAGAAATATCGTAGTACATTTTTATGGCAGCTATTATGAGTCCACTCGTTCAAGCCTTGTCCGAACAGACTCTGATCATGGCAACGCGGCTTAAACAATATTGAAACGATCATACATAAAAAGTAACAAAAATATTCTCACTGCTTGTAGGTTATCGATACACAGCTATACAAAAACCGTTAACTACAAATATGCCTATAATAACATCTATACAATATCGATTTTGTTACTATAAAATTAAGGCACAATTTTCTATAACATATTAAATAACATCAAAAATATGTTCTAAATTACATATAACGTACAAAAAGTGTTACATCTTTAATGTTTAGCAATAGACAGATAAAGATAATCTAGGCTAGAAGTGACTGTCATCATCATCATCATCATCACCAGCCTATAACAGTCCACTGCTGAACATAGGCCTCCCCTAATGAGCGCCAAAGATGGCACTATCATTTGAAGTGACTGTAATGGTGTCAATTCAGATACAAAAATATTAATAAATCAATTATGAATTATGCCATCATTTTTATTTCGATCAAAAATAACGGGACGATATAATTTTTAGTGCTCAAGATAGTTTAGTTAAGTAACATCTGAATTAAAACGCGACGTGAAATTAATGTGCCCAAAATAAAGGTCAGATCAGACCTACAAGGTATTTGCTACCCAGAGCGGTAGCGGAATGTTTGTTTATAGTTCCGCCGATTATTAGTGACATTATGATAATCGCTTATCCAGTTGGATTTCTTTACCGCTGGGGCCCTAATTCCACTGGCATATTTAGGTATGTTACTTTTGTTGAAAGAAAATACAGATGGACGCGTGTCAAAAGTAGTTGAAATCATTCGACGTATCTTTCCTTGCAAATAGCACCCGCACGCTCTATTTAGAGTTAGGTACTTTCATATAAGGACGATTCTGCGACGATACTATTGTCATAGTAAATCCATTGATAACAGTATTTGGCGTATAAAAACTACTAACAGCCGAACATAGAACTTCCTCCTTTTTTTCGAAGTCGGTTATTAAAAGAGTCGAATAGTCAATGATAGGTATAAGGGCAAAAAAACTAAAGGGACCCTTGGATAGCGAATCCCTCGAAGTTTGGACAGGGCTTTACAAAAAAATATTACAAGCATAAAACATAAACGTTTTTTAAACGATTCGACTAATCAAAACCATTAACTCTGGTATCATAATCATAATCGCGATAAAATTCCTGATACAAAACATGAAATTAGAGATAAATTGTTGAGTTAATCTTTCCAACAATTAACTGTACAAAGCTTTATCTATTTTCCGCATTCATTTGTAGTACTCTGTTAGAGTATTTATTATTATATTATTTGCTATTTTATTCGCTACGGAAAGGACTTTGTGTTTAAACACAAATAAGGCTATATTAAAGTCTAGAACTTCTAAACAAAATTTCAGGCCTTTATATTATTTGTAGGAAGTTATACTTAACTTAGCGGATCTATTGATATAATAAATATTAAATAAACATAATGTACCAATGAATGTTGTCTTTGATTTTAATCTATCAAAGCCAACATTCTCAGTGTGGTAACTGCCTATCTAATTTGTGCATTGATGAATACAGAATTAGCTTACAGCTATAAACATTAAACTTGGGGCATAAATAAGTATAATGTAGTATTGTCATTGATGACATTTTCACTTAAAATCATCTTACCTACCTATGTTGTTTTTAGGGTTTTGACATCGGTTTCAAAACCCTTATGGGATCGCTAACATAAGGATTGATGGAGGCCATATGATGATATGTGAATTATTCAGTATTTTCCCATGTATTTGTCCCACATTATTGTTTATTTGATTGTTGTAACCGTTTTGTGCCATTCTTTACTAGTTTAGTATTTAATCTGTTATTTATATTTCAATGATTTTACATATTGTCTCTTTTGCATTAATAGAAGACATTAGATGTCTTTATTATTTCGCTTTTTAGTTTGTTTCATGTTGCATAAATTAAACCAAATAGCACAAACTCCCCAAGTCCTTGACTAGATGGCGCTGTGAATGCAATAAAATTAAAATAAATATTTATTTATGTTTCAGAACAATTTTATTTTCTTTTACCTACCTTTCTATTATCCTTTTAATATTCTCATAGATCTTGAGAGAAAAACTGTCACTACACCGCGAATTTGGGTTTATGCATAAATAACTGTTTTATGATTAATTATCATGGCTATAGACAAAAGTCTATAGCGGTGGGCAAAAATATTGACACAATGTTTTCATTGTGTCAATATTTTTGCCCATCAACTTTGGTGTGTAGACGCCATTGCGTTAAAAACTTTGTCAGAAGGCTACATTACGCTTATCACAAACTTTCTTTTGCGCCTATTAGGTGTTACACTGACGATTATCATCGTCACCGGATTGTATCTAAAAATTATAATAAGTTTGGTGTGTAAACTCGAATGGCAGTTTTCCCTCAGCCCTAAAAGACAAGTTTGGTGTGTAGACTCGAATGGCAGATTTCCCCTCAGCCCTAAAAGACAAGTTTGGTGTGTAGACTCGAAATGCAGATTTCCCCTCAACTCTAAAAGACTTATATTCTTCCCTCGTACCTAATAGGCAAAGCGCCTATCCTCAGCGTATCCCAGTTTCTCTAAGGCCGGTGTACACGCGAAGTTGATCATCGGCGGCGGCCCACACATGAGCGTTAACACGTCATCTGCCGGCGGGTAGTGGTGCCCGCTGATCATCTCGTCGTTTACGAAGCCGGCGCTGTATTTCCAGCCTGGAATGAAGTTAGGTACGGTTAAATCAATCAGATCAAAATATATTTAGTTATAAACGGCAGCTACACAAAACGCACATACATAAATTTAAATAGATAAAGAAGTTAGTGTACAGAGCCCTAATTCCACTTATTCTTAGCTTTACCATAACAATGATGAATGTAATAGTGGTTTCTTTTTCACTTCTTTCCCTAGTAAACATTAAAATATATTAGTGAAGAGAAATCAATTCTAACATAACTAAATACAAATTTATCTTTTCTAAGTGCTTATTTTGTAAGCCACAAGTAAGGAAATGCCTAAGCAATTGATGTAAAATAAGTTTATCAAAAACTTTGGTGTCACAAACAAATATTGTATTTAATTTAAAAGCTTGTAAATAAATACTATTTGGACTAAGGAATGTTTTGTTTTTTACTGCTTTATATTTAATCTAGTAACATATAAAGATAAAGATATTTATTTGCCAGAATATATGTAACAGTATGGTTCTTAATTTATTATAATGTGCAGTTATATTCTACCTTACTTAGGCATGCAAATGTTTATTTTTCAATTAACAATATAAAATTTTGTAGTTTTATGTTTCTAATACAAAAATAAAAATAATGGATAAAAATAATAATAAAATTCAAAATAGTATAAACTCGTCAATGTGCATATTCAAAGTCTTCTAAGTCCCTGTAATTAAAATATTGATTCATGGAATAATAGCATTTGCCTAGAAGCCATTTTTTTAGTTGAATACTGAATAAGTTTCCTGATAGGGCTTTTAGGTCTTCTGGTAGATTATTAAATATTTTTATTGTCATATAGTAGCATTGTTTCTGTGTCATTGTTAATTTGTAATGTGGTGTATGCAATCTGTTGTTAGCAATTTCTCTTAATCTTCTAGATCTCAAGTCAACATTTTTTTTTGAAAAGTTCTGGATGCTGTTTAACGAGTTCTGCCGCTTGTTTAATATAGAGGCATGGTAGCGGAAGAATCCGATATTTTTTGAAGAGCGGCTTACAAGGGTCTAAAAAATGTGCTCCGCATAGTGAACGAAACATAAAAAGATAGTATAACCCTTCATTTTTGAATTATAAATCATTCTGTACATGTCTACTTTTTTCGATGTTGGATTTCTAAACGGTTTTATCTCTAAATATACCATCAAACTCGTCAAATTCCTTGGCCATTGGAAGCACTTGTTTAGCCCAAATAAGAATAATAAAAGCAAAGCACTTTTTGGAATATAAAAAAGTGCTTTGCCGCCAAATAAACTTACGCCGGTGAATCAGCGCGATGTCGCAAGCGGTTAAGACTTTTTTAGTATCTGTTTCATTGACAAGGTCACACAACTCTAAGAAACTGAGATAAATATGTTTTTTTTCGCTATTAACAAACCTTCTGTAGCTCTATCGACCGTGTACCAAACCGCCAGCTGATTCGGGTAAGTTTTCTCGAAGTTCTCAAGTTCGTTCCTCAGCAGAATGTCTTGCTCGGATTGGTTAGCGAATATCAGCTTCATTTGCGTAGTGTCGGAGGCGTCTGTGCAGATGTGACGAATCAACTGCAGCATTGGAGCTATGCCGGTGCCACCTGGAAAGGATACATATGTTTTCTGTACTGTTTTACTCTATATTGGTGTGCAATAAAGTGTATTTGTCTTATATTTGATTCTACCGGTGATCCATCCATGGTCACTGTCCTCTTACCTAATATTGGGTTTATGCTATCATATGACAATGATCTTTTAATTATTTAATATTTAATTAGTTTGTTTATGAGTTTATTTTCAATATATTATATAGAATAAAGAAGCTTAGGAAAATATTTTTTTTTAAATATTTATATCTATGTTAGTCTCTAAGGTATTTATTATATGGGCCCTAATTAAGTTACTTTTTGTACAGTTTCTTTGCTGCCTTAAATAAAGTTATTATTATTATTAGGAAGTATCTAGAGCAAGAGTATTAATCAATAATTCTGAATTCAGTTTATGATATTAAGAAGAATATGTATTGCACACTTAACATTAAAAAATAAAATGAAAATTACAAGAGATGTGACAATTGGCGGTCTTATCGCTCAAGAGCGATCTTTACCAGACAACTGTGATATCTCTATAAATGTAGTTTAGTAGTTGTTTTGTGCACCAAATTAATTCCACCCTTCCCTATTTTGGTGATATTCGGTGGTATTGGTGATATCTTTAAAAGATCTTGATGACAATATTTTTAGGACTAAACTAAAACAATTAATCATGATATTATAATGTGAATGATTTTATGACAGATAAATTTTGACATCACCTAACTTTGATAGTATCTCATATCTTTATCTTTATCATACACTAGCAGCCCGCCCCGGCTTCGCACGGGTATTAAACAAAAATTTCAGAAATTATACACACTAAAACGATGGGTTTCACAGTTTTCATACGGATCTTTACTTTTTTTAACAGCATTGGGGTTTTTGACATTGACTCGACATTCCAAAACTGACACTGGCCGTAGAGAAAAAGCAAGCACCGTGCGCTATACAACCTCTTTTTCTATTCTGACGCGCCATAATAGAAAAAGAGGTTGAATATACAGCCCACGGTTCAATTATTGAATTTTTCATGCGGATCCCTAACTTTTTTGAAAATATTATATAGCCTATGTTCATCACGGAAAATTAAGGATTCTAATGGTGAAAGAATTTTTTAACTCGGTCCAGTAGTTTCGGAGCCTATTCAATTCAAACAAACAAACATACAAACAATCAAATCTTTCCTCTTTATAATATTAGTATAGATTTGCAAAGTTTCAATACAAATCGTAGGTTACAGCAGATTCAAGGTGTCGCACATTATGTACACATTCACCTTTGTGGTACCTGCTGGTAGTTATTGTCACTAGCAATGCAACTTATAATACAACATTATTTATTGCCTACGCAGGTGTCTTGCGACTATTCGGACAATAGATAAATGTGCTGCCCGAGTGTGTAGGTGGTTTCTGGCACAGTATTACCTACATTATGAGTTAGTACGTTAGTACTTTATAGTTATTCATTGTTAGGACTGATGAAGTGGACTTCATCATCGTCATCATCAGCCTATGTCTCCAATAAATAATTATATGTATTATTATTTATTGTAAGAACTTACTACAAGGTTACTAAAAAGGCCCACTGGTGGCCTAGTAGTGGAAACTAGTCCAGAAACAAATGATAGTTGCTATTAATCAACTATAGTGTGGCGTGTACCCAATTGTTATTAAATTGCGCCTGCGAAGCAGGAGGTTGCGGGTTCGATTCCCGCTTTCGAAAAGATATTTGTAAGATGCAGATATTTGTACCGGGTGTTTTGGTTATATGTGGTATTACGTTAAATGCTCAAAGTATTAAGTATATCAGTCATCTGGTACCCATACACAAGCTTTACTTAGTTTGAGCACAGTGTACATTATAGACAGTGTGGAAACTACCTACAAACGCTCGAAACGGCTCACTCACGCAAGCATGCGCATCTACGAGAGCTCTAAGGGGTTTTCGCAGTGCTGTCAGTAGCGGTTGTCGCGTCGCGACGAGCGTTCATGCGTAAGCGTAATTTAGTTTTTTGAAAAATGCTCGATAATATTGCGTTGTATACAGCTGTGTGAACTCAGTTTCATCGAAACCGGAGCTTTCGTATTTTAAACTTCCTGCTGATTATTATAAAAAAAATGTACTATTATTATCGAACAATGAGTCCGTGTAATTGATCATAATTAATTCTTGAATTTATTTGAAAATCCAGAATGACGGCGGTTGAACCGCCGTCTTTCAGGTTGTACCTATAGCTAGAATGAGAATATTTTATACAAAACTTCCTATAAAGAATTCCGACGTGTCTTAGTAGACGCAAGTACTTTTATGTGAATCATTTGTAATAATTAAGATTGACATATTAAGAAATGTTTTTTTAATTGCTAGGTAGAAATCACATGCATTTTCGGATTGAAACACGGTACGGTTTGCAGCCGCTCATGAGCGTTGCCCACGCGCCACCTGCGCTGCAGTGTCTGCGCGCGCCGTAAAGTTACAACCCTAGTGCTATAATGGAGCCGGTATGAAATAAATACCTACTTATTTCATCAACTAGGCTTAGTTTCGATACTGGTCCATATGTGTACTGTGGTTTGGGGCTAGATGATGCTGTGTGGATTGTACAGAATTATATTTTTAATATTTATTTCTCTAATAATAATAACTCTTAGATTGCTGCACTTTATTTGATTTGATGTCATCATTACAAACGATTAAAATAAAACGTTTGTAATGATGACAACAATGTTTAAAATATAACTAGCGTCCCGCTCCGGCTTTGCACGGGTGTAATGATACAAAAACCTTCCTAAAGTCATTTATGGGATATTTACCATCATTTTATTTTTCAGTTTTCCAATATTTCGGCACAGTTTAATGCGCCAAGATCACGGAACAACTATGCGCATGAAACTGTGCTGAAATATTGGAAAACTCAAAAATCGAATCATGGTAAATATCCCGTTATAAATGACTTTAGTGTTAATAACCATGATAGTTTCAAAAACGTTCCTCTTAAACTACTTTATCTATTAAAAATAGATTTATTAATAACCTTACTTCATACTTAATTGTGTATTCTTAACTGAGATAATAAAAGATCCACCAACAATAGGAGTTACTGTCATCCTTACCTTAAGGCGAGGTATTCCTGCAGCTGTAGGCATTTTGTCCTGTCTAAAGTTGCGCGCGAAATACTTAGCGCAGATGCAGCGCCAACGACATAGTATAGAAATAAGCAGTAGCATAATATTATTTCACTTTAGAAACGCTGTTGCTATGATCAAACTTTGTTTATAGTTTTCAGTTAGAGTTTCGTAAATAAATGAAGTTGTTACAACTTCATCTCTATTTATTATAATATTATAATAATTAACTGTATGAAATTCGACTTGTCTAAGTGCTTATTTTGTAAGCCTAAAGAAATAAAGTTATTGAATCTGAATCTGAATCTATGTTTCTTAATATAGATAATGAATTAGTATAGTGGGGTAGTTCACCCTTTAGAAAATTATCCCGTCCCTTTTTGACCATATTTCAAATAGTATTATTATTACAGACTTCTCTATATTTTTCATTCAATATATAGATCCATATCTACAAACACTTGGCACATTTCACATCGATCGCTCTGCAATCTTCGGAGATAGGGGGGGGGGGGGATGGTCATTTATTCGACCTTTTTATAAATATTTCAAAAAGTATAAAATTCATCAAAATTTCAGAAACTGTTTTGAAATGTACAAATCAGTACCTTTCATTTGATACCACTTTCGACTCTGTAGGTCCCATTTCAATATTCAATTTCAAAATTTGAACTGAAAATCTTCATTTTGATTTTTCATTTATTTTCATAATTCGCCGCCCCCACCGAATAATATGGTAACCGACTATTACTATAGAAGTCTTTTTATTTGAAATAATTGTTTCTGAGGTGCGATTACACCTTGTGAATTTTTTTCAGGCAAATCGTACGAGTAGTTCTTGAGATAGGCTTTTTATAATGGATTTTACTTTTTTATTAAACGAAAAATAAAAACAACTCTTTGATCCGAACAACATCGCAACAGGTTAATACTCACTCCTCGATATCTCGCTTTTTATTGTAAGATGTGATTGCGGTTTTATTCGGGAAAAAAAGATAAAACTTATTTTACGTAAGGTGGAAAACCCTCTTATTCATGTTTTAATTGCAGTTTTTTATTTCAGCATAGTTTATTACTATGTAATAATTAAAAAAATCTGAAAACAAGCAGCGGAGCCATAATAGAAAAAGAATATAGGTATAGCGCACGGTTTAATTTTTGAATTTTTCATCTGGGTCCCTAACTATGGTCATCACAAAAAAATTTAGCATTTTAATGATAAAAAAAAATTTCAAATCTGTCCAGTAGTTTCGGAACAATTCAAACAATCAAATCTTTCCTCTTTATAATATTAGTATAGATAAAAGAAACCTATTAACATGTAATAAAATTATAGATTAAAAACTAGAGGTTATATGTGCCTTAGCTCGGGGGGGAGTGCCTTGCCTTAGGCGGCCTTATCGCATTGGAGTTTTTACTTTTCATAACCTAAAACGTCTTTGATTTGATGGAAATCGATATCCATGTGTAAAATCTGCGATAGTAAACTTTCAGCCATCTTGGATTTGAAAATGGACATCTTTTTCGTAATCTACGTGTTTGATTTAGTCGAAAACGATACCCATATAAGTGGGTGTTAGGTCAGCTCGCTTCGCTCGCCGTGCTGTTCCCCGTAGTCGCATTGCAGCTCGCTTCGCTCGCCGCAATGCTCCACCCGAAAAAAAAGGTCAAAATTTGGCCAATTTTCGGTTTTTTATAAAAAAGAGGGTCTGGGGGGTCATAGGGTTCAAACTTTTTTTGGCGTTCAAAATGATTTCTTTTCCTCTACATGACTGTGAAAAAATTTTTCTTCTAGGTCGATCCGTTTGGGAGATACAAAAAGGGGGGGTGAAAATGTGGGTGGAGGGGGGGTGACTTTTTTATTTTTCAACACAAGAAGAAACCCTCTATATGACCCCGCAATCCAAATTTTTCTATAACCACTCTTTCCGGTAGCAACTTCAAAAGGGGGGTCTGGGGGCAAAGGGGGGGGGAATTTTTACCTGCCTTTGAACTATTTGACCCCCTCTATACAACCCCACAAAAAAGAACATTCAGTATGGCTCTGTTTGGGAGCCCCCCTAAAGGGGGGCGAGAAGGGGGGGCAAATTTGGAAAAGTCGGAATTTTCCTATGGTCCCCCCGATACCTTCTATACGATTCCGTAAAAAAAACCATACCTCCCCCTCCACCATCAAGGTGGACAATTATGTCAATGCTTTATAGATACCTATATAAAATGTTAATGTACTTAACTAAATATTATTGGCTTCAATAAACCATTTCAGTAAGTAGATAATATATTTTTTAACTAGAACAATAACCTTTATTAATTTTCTGCCTTACATACCGATGATTTTATACTATGGCACTACGACCGTCACATATCATGTCAAAGGTTGAAGTAAAATTGAATCTAACGCCATTGTGTCAGAGACTAAAATTGCATAACAAATGAAACATTTACGTACTTCATATATTAGCGGAAAAATTGACATAGGTCCGTCGTCTGTAAGCGCCAGAGCGCGACTGATCGTGTCTGCCAAGCCACCACGCTTGTGAATTTTGTAGTTATTTCAAAATAGTGATTTTGAAAATCATTTTATCAGGACAAACTCTGCGAATTTGTCTAGAAATAGTTACTGTCTTTAATTGAGTACAAAAAAAAACTTAAAATAGCACATAGTTTAGTCATAATATTGAAAAAACATTTCAAAAAGGGGTAACTTCGAGATTTTTTTTTCCCGAGCGAAGTTTATAAAATCTTGTATCTGAATGCGAATTTGACTAGACTAAATCCTTAACTATTACATATCTTTTTTACAGAATTTTTAATCAGTATTCCTACATCTCAGATGGTTTTGAAAACCACAAAAGTGCGGCCTCTGTTGGAATACCTAGCCTTAATATACATATTATACTATTATAATTATAATGTATTGAAATGATCCTTACCTAAATGGAATTCTATTGGCATGTCATCACTATTAACTAATTGATGTGATGACAGTCAGAATTCCCATCGAACATTCTCGCAATCGTGTCTTTGGACAATGGTATTTCCAATTTACTTCATAAAATTTTCAAAAAATTTAATGTTGTCTAATTATTATTCTTATTTTAATCGTGACATGACTCTTGACCAAACCCATTTAGTGCCAAAACAGTTTTCACCAAATAATTGTTGATGTTTTTTTAAGAAAATTGGCCTGAACCTCTATTGGATGGCTTCATACTGTTCTAATAAAAAAAGACTAGGTATATTCTCTTGTTTTTGACCGATTTGCTTTACCAAGATAACATTTAGATTAGCTAATACGTGATAAAGATCACTGGATTCTTATCAAATTATTTGAATTGTCATGCGATAAAACAAATAAGCCTGTAATTGAAGTACATGTATGATGGATGAAAAATAGATACGTAGAAATAAATACTCATACAATTCTATAATGCAAAGACAGATTAGTTTTCTGTTTCCATGCAGACGGCGATAGCGCCTTTCCGAGTTAGAACGTGATTCATCATCTTCATCATCAACAGCTCGTATTCGTCCACAGCTGGACCTAGGCCTCCCCCAAATGACGCCACTATTAAAGGTCCCAAACCTCCAAATTAATTTTAACACTACAGATATAATGTAGCAGTATGTAGGTACACGATTTGAGTAATTTCTACGTTCTACGTCATAAGATAAAGCCACTTGACAGCATCTGCCTGCAGTCTTTCGCAGATCGTCATCTCACCTGGCCGCAGGGCGTCCTACACTACGTTTGCAGAGTCGCTGTCTCCACTCAAGAACAGTTTACCTCAGCGGTCGGTTTTGCCGAGTCGCTGTCTCCACTCAAGAACACTTATACCTCAGCGGTTGTCGGTTCTTCGCGAACGGCCGGCCCACTGCCGCTTCAGTTCAATTCGTTGAGCAATGTCGTTAATTTTTGGTTCTCTGTCGGATGTATTCGTTGCGAATCTTATCCTTCAGAGAAACTCCATAGCTCTACTCGCTTCGCTCAAAAACTCCATAGGTCTACATCATCATCATCATCAGCCTATAATAGTCCACTGCTGGACATAGGTCTCCTTAATGAGCGCCATAGACGTCATTAATCATTTGGGGGGTTATTGCCCATATCCCCACACTGGGCATGCGTTGGGATCGCAGTTCGGTGGAGTTGTTCTGCAGAGGGCGTTGCTGCCCGCCGCTCGGTGTGTCTCCCTTAGTCGCCTTTTACATTATTGTGTCTATGTTTCAAATTGTATATTAATGTAAATTGTATGTATGTGTGTCTGTAGTAACCAATAATTTTTTTATCTATTTATCTATCTTTTACGACACCCACGGGAAGAGTGGGGGTGGTGAAACCACACAGCGAAGGTACTCGCTTCGCTCAAACTATTTACCTGCAATCATGTTAAGTTTCCTCGCGAACACCTTAACAGGTGGATCTTTCCTCAACTTCTTGATGAGGAAGTTCCCATTGCCGACGTACTGCAGTCGCCCGGAAGGTCCTCGCACGTCGATTGTGTCTCCGAGCTTCAGGTTGTTCAGGTGTTGGGAGAGCTTGCCGCCTTCCGGGAACTTGGGGTGGACGTCTTTGAAGTAAACCTGGAAAGGCGAGTTGTGTTTCTAAGAGCTTTACTATATAAGATTAAGTAGTTATTTTGTTAGTCCTAAGTTATCATGAATATTATTTTATTATTTACTAAAGATTTGATTGTTTGTGTTATGTATGCAACATGTGCAGACTTGTCCACCTTGTTTTATATAACAAGATCGACTAAGTTAGGATCGTAGTATGTGTTCTTGTCTGGGCCAGTTGTGATTTTGCTACCAAGCTATACATTATTTTCCAAAATATGACATGTGTTTGGACATAATAGTTTGAAGCTGCTGGCTCGATTTGAAAAATTATCTTACCATTAGAATCCTACATTGTCCTTGATGAACTTAGGCTATAGAATATTTTTAAACGAACTAGGGGTACATATGAAAATTTCAATAATCATACAAATTTATCTATAATTATTAAAAAATTTGTAGGTATATATTTTGCTTACACGAACGGGTATTTAGCAAAAGTGCGAAAGCGGGCGGACCGCTAGTCAAGTATAAAATAATAAATAATTCTGGCCAATCAGACACAAACACAATGTGATTGGATAAAAACTAAGGGGCTTTCCACGTCCGTCTGTCTGTTTATCCGCTTCTTCCCGGACGCTTTTTCCTTCGGATATCATTGTATTTAAATATTTATTATACATCGAAATACTCAAAACATCCGGAACAAATATTTGCAAAAGGTACAAAATTTGTCCTAAGGCGGGAATCGAACCCATAACCTCCTACGTCCCAGACGCACCTTCATATGCCATAGAGGTCGAATGTTTTCTCAATTAGGAGCTGCAAAATAGCGTTGCGTGAAACGAACGATGATTAATTTTTTCTGTGTTAATTATCTTGGGTAAAACCATTGCAACAAACCACATTCACAACAGGGAAAATAAAGACAATCCTTTCAATATTAATTCTTAATAATAACTTAGGGAAACACAGATTTCGATATCCTCAAGGATAAACTAATAAAAGCCTTCAGATAGCCCAATTAAATTGAATAAATAAATAAATAAAAAATAAATATAAATAAATAAATAAAAAATAAATGTTCATATACACAATAACTGGTACCTACTCTGGGAAATCGGAGGCTTATAAAGAAATTATAATAATAATACTAAATTCAATATTTAGTATTTAAATGTATTTTTTTTACTTATTTCGTTAGTAGTGTCCGCCTCGGCTTCGCACAAGAAATTATATAGGTATGTTTAATTTTCGCACACGTTGGGTTTCATTATAGATTGTTTCAAATGAATCCCTTACTTTTTTGTAAATATTAAAAACTAAAGCCTGTTTTATCGGGGATAATGTAGGATTCTAATAGGAAAACCGTCTTGCCGTGTGGTGCCGGCATAGAATTTCACCACACCAAATCTTCCCGTGGGTGTCGTAAGAGGCGACTAAGGGAAACACATCGGGGGGCGGGCAGCAGCGCCTTCTGCAGAACAACTACACCGAACTGCGATCCCCAACCCGCATGCCCAGCGTGGGGATTATGGGCAATAACCCCCAAATAATGATGCCATCTATGGCATTAGGGGAGGCCTACCTATATCCAGCAGTGGACTATTATAGGCTGGTGATGACGATGATGATGATGAATAGGAAAATAAGTTTTCAAATCATTCTAGTAGTTTCGGAGCCTATTCAATACATACAACCAAATCATTCCCTTTTATAAAATAATTATATAAGTAAACTAGCACTCCGCCCCGCCTTCGCACGGGTATTTAACAAAAATTTAGCCTTTCTTACGACTTTTTTGAAAATATTCTATAGCCTCATCACGGAAAATTTTGGATTCTAACTGTGAAAGAATTTATCAAATCGGTCCAGTAGTTTCAGAGCCTATTCAATTCAAACAAACAATCAAATCTCTACTCTTTATAATATTTGATACCAATTACCTATACCTAGATGACAAATAAACATACCTTGATGACCAAGTCAACATATCCTTTTTCTTCATCGCTGGACACTGGGGTGTACGCCCTGATGACCAAATCATCACCAATCTTCGCTGACAGGTGGATATGCTGACCAATAGGCAGACCTATAACAATTAAAAAAGCTGTAGGACAAGCACGGGCTTTCTTGTCTAAGGTAGAATTAGAGCAAGCACGGGCTTTCTTGTCTAAGGTAGAATGGTAGAATAGACAAAAATGACGTCACTTTGTCATCAAATGAGTAAATTATTTGAAATTAATTTCTTCAACTTCAATAATGTACGCAAAGTATGGCAATGCGATGTCATTATTGTCTATTCTACCCTAGAGAACAATCCCCGTGCTTGGCCTACTGGAGAATACATAATCAAAAATATTTATTGTTTAATGTAGGACTGTAGTTATTATTTTAAATATTGAATCAAAATCCATAGGTTTAAAGACAATGTTGAACAGACAGAAGGTTTTGTTTAACAGTTTTATACTTATACTATGCAGTGATAAAATTATTGAACCTAGAATCTGAGAAGTAGATAATTATTATCTAACAAACCAGCTTACCTAGCACATGTTCCGGAGTAGGCAATCCAAATCGGAACCTCCTCGTATCATGGCTGATTTCCTCCCTCTCAATAAGTGGTAATGGGTACTTTGTATTCGGGTCCACTAGTGCAACCAGCTTCTTCTTGCTTTTCTTGCTACTTTTGCCCCATAGGCAGTTGGCCAACACTGTGGTGAGAACTACCACTGAACCAACACCAATGATGATTGGTAACACCTGTAATGTTTGTTATTATAGGGCTTCAGCTCTCGCACTCGGGGTAATCTCTAAGAAATTAAATAATGTCCTAAAAGATTTTCCACTATTCATATATGTACTTGATTTAGTGGCGCAGTTGGTTAGTGCTTCCCGTACAAAGGGAAGGTCGCGGGTTCAAACCCACCGATATCAAAAATCTTTAGGATATTTTTTAATAACCTACATTAGGGGTTATGGTGGTGATTAACAATACAGGATTGTGATATTTATGATAAAACTAGCTTTTAATGGTTTTGCTGAGATGTATTAATATTAAAATAACACTTTACAGGGTATGTCCGAGCCAAAATGTTTATAAGCTTCTGCAACCACAGTTTTACACAGGTTGCACCGTGAACATTGGACTGTGGTAAATAAAGTTTAAAAAAAAATAAGGTTTTTGTAACCTAAGTGTGTGCTGCAGTCCAGCATAAAGTAAATCATAGAACTCAGAACATAGTTTTCAAAGACAAGATACTGGAGTTAAAATTGTGTTAGGGGTAGAAATTGTTTTTTTTAAACAGGGTTGATTTAGAATTTTATTAAATTATGATAGGTACCAATTCAACATAAAATCTACATTGCTACTTTGTAGGCTATGAGCTAAGCTATTTCATATAAAAAATAGCAGAGTTAGAATTAATGGGATTGCTATTATACTGTCTAAATATTTGACAAATACATTCATATATAAATAAATCAATATTTACATTGACCAAGGGCAATGAAGATCAGCCTGAAATGATAAAGAATAATTTAACGGGCCATTTCCTGGTGTGTTATCGACACCTACTATCAAAGATAATGTGACTTGGAAGATAAGAAAAGACGAATTCTTTTCATCAAATGAGTTTAAAGATTCTAAAAAGGAAATTTAAGTCTCTAGAATATTTAACTAAGAAGTCAATAAAATATACATTAAATTATACATACTGGAACTTTTTCCATGAAATCTGTGATCTCCACCTCTAAATTACTCATCTTTATTTATCACTATAAAATTAATAGTAACACACAAGGACAAATTACACAAACACACAGTCAAGCAACATGCACACAAATGACTTGTAAAGTTGTAAATGACAACTTAGGGACCTTGAACTTTACATCTCAACTCACGCGCGGGGCATGTAGTACGTACACCAATAAATTACATAAAACATGAACAAAGTTAGGTTAGAATATGCACACTGTTTATAAGTGGCAGAATCACCCTACCACAGTCTCTGAATCACTCATGCTGGACGATAGAAGCGTAATGAATACGGTAAATGGCTACAGCCGGTGATCAATTGCTTTTTACTATCAAACAGATAAGTAATCTGCTTTCGAACAGTCGTGTACTTACAATCTTGTAATTGATGTTTGCAGACATTGTACTTATCAACTTTTTCGCAGAAACCTTGATTCAACTCGGTATAATAGAGATAGCTTTGCTATTGCATAATTTTTGTCGATCGATGGTTACTGTACGCGAGTAGGAAGCCGGCCGACTGTAGTGTACAGTTAGTTAGACTCTATATTAAGATACGAAGTTTTAATCGTGGTTACACCACTCCGTTCACTTGGCAAATGCTTTCGCAACAAATGAAGTCGTATTATTGTAAAAAACAGGCAACAGAAAATAGTCTCCCACATAGAACGTAGAGAAAAGATATTTTTGGATAATTTTTGTTGTGAGCCAGTGTGAGTGAATCGATCTTGCGCCGAATTAGTAATTTTAGTCACCATCACCACCGTCAGTCAGCTTTCTTATGCATTTCCTGAATCTTGCAATTTAATTCAATCAAAGCAGTCTACCAATATGCCAATTTTCCGTTCTTGAGGAATAACAACAAAATATTACGAAAAACAAATAATTCAATTCAAGAGCATTGAAATTCTAGGCGGCAATTTTAAAAACTGTCAATTAGACTGACACCTGTCATGTCATGTAAATTGTCAATTTTGTCGTCGTCATGTCAATGTGTTTGATATGACCTCGATATGACAGCCATGTAAGCCATTTCTTCTTTCCGTCCTATTGTCATCATCATCATCATCAGCCACTATTGGTCTGTTTTGCCAATTAGTAATAGTACAGCTGATTTGCCTCTTTTCTGTTCTGCCAGTGGGGTCCATTTCATGGACATAGTCATGGAAGAATGTAAAATTTAAAAAAATAAATTAATCAAATCTAACCTCGCATACAAATAGGTATTGTATAAAATTGAACATACACACCATATACACACATTGGCCATAAATAACAAAGAAGTCAAGTTCTATTCTTAATGCACTGTCCAAGCACTGTCTTAGTCTCAGACTAAGGAATAAAATACACTCTAATGACAACGACAGAAGTCTATAAAAATGGTAAAAAAATAAAAAACATTAATAGTAGGATAATAGGATGAAGACAATCGTTTTTCAGAGGATGAAACGCATTGGAAAAGAAAGAGAATATATGTAACAATAATAGTAGGAAAAAAAATTACGGCCAAATTTTAAAAGATCTAACTTTTGTAGCTATTAGGTAATTTTTTCCACAGAACTTCAAAATTTATACAAAATATTTAAATAGGTAAGTTCTTGGTTTTCCTGAATTTTGAGGGGTTATTCCCATCTGATCATATGATCAGATTGTGGTTGCATCTGATCAAATAAAAAGTTCCCGATGGATCATTGATCAGATGCAACTGCTTTTTTGAATTAAATTTTGTGCCAACGGATCATAATTATATTTTTGGCGTGTAGTATTACTATGCAACTAACAACCTTTTTCTATACGACTTTTTTGTACTTATTAACTACCTATAGTTCCTGTAGGGTTGAGAAACATAAAAAAATCTTATTTTGATTAAAAAATCATTATCAGTAATATTACATATTACTATGCAATTACAACCTTTTTCTATACGACTTTTTTGTACTTATTAACTAACTATTTTTATAGTTGGGTTGAGAAAAATAAAAAAAAACTTATTTTGATTAAAAAATCGCAAAAATACGTAAAACTTTAAACAAAATCAACAGCTATAACATAAACAATTCTTTAAACAGATTATGTAGGTACACAAAAGAATCTTAAATAAATAAATATAATTTTGATTAAAAAATCAGTCTTATAATTGCAAAAATACTTAAAACTTTAATTAAACAAAATCTACACTAAACAATTCTTAAAACAGATTAAATACACAGAACCATCTTAAATAAATAAAAAATATTTTGATCACTATCTCATTAAATAAATAAATATAATTTTGATTAAAAAATCAGTCTTATATTTATGTCAAAAGTACTTAAAACTTTTTATTATTTATTAAGTTGTTACTACGTTTTAAGAAAATTATTTAACCTAACAATTAGTATCTAATAAGGCAAAGTGTAATGTCATGTTTTTGATTTTGTTTAATTTTAGTCTACCATTACAAATTTTAGACTGATTTTTAAATGTTTAGTTTGTAAACAAACAATTAGTACTTTAATCAACCCAAATTTCAATATATATTTATCATTTTTTTGTCTATTTATTCTATTTTACGTATTGTTTAGTATTTTACTGTTGATTTTGTTTTAAGTACTTGTTTTATAAATATAAAACTTATTTTGTGATCAAAATAATTTTTATTTATTTAAGATGGTTCTGTGTATTTAATCTGTTTTAAGAATTGTTTAGTGTAGATTTTGTTTAATTAAAGTTTTAAGTATTTTTGCAATTATAAGACTGATTTTGTAATCAAAATAAGATTTTTTTATGTTTCTCAACCCTACAGGAACTAAAGGTAGTTAATAAGTACAAAAAAGTCGTATAGAAAAAGGTTGTTAGTTGCATAGTAATATTACACGCCAAAAATATAATTATGATCCGTTGGCACAAAATTTAATTCAAAAAAGCAGTTGCATCTGATCAATGATCCATCGGGAACTTTTTATTTGATCAGATGCAACCACAATCTGATCATCTGATCAGATGGGAATAACCCATTTTGAGACTAGGTGAAAAAAGTGTGAATACTAAAATTATATCTATTTATTAAATTTCCTACCTACAACTTTGCCATTTAGCCTTTTTTCATTGACTCGTAGTTTTGTCGTAAATACCTAGAGATAAATAAACCGTTTTAAACCCTTTTCGCACGCCCCCCACCCATTCCCGAGTTCTGATCGCCCGTCAATAATTTTTCATTTAATTTTTAATTAATATCTTCCTTTTCCAATGTATTTCATCCTTCTATTATTTTATAAATCGGCGTAAATAGGCGTTAGTTAGGTAGGTACCTACATCTTTTCATCAGTGGGATGACGATCTGCGAAAGACTGCTGGCAGATGCTGGATGCGACAAGCTGAAGACAGGGCGCTATGGCGCTCATTAGAGGAGGCCTAATGTCCAGCTGTGGACTAACATAGGCTGATGATGATGATGATCTTTTCACCAACTGCGATGTACCTATTGGTAATAATGCCTCACATAATTACTGACAACAGTGCCAACTGTCTCAATCATGATAAAAGTATTTTCTTGTATCAGGTTAGGTTGCAAATAAAAACGTTATAAATTAAACTTAGTATTTATTTAAGCAGAATATAACTAGTAGGTACATAGGTACTTAATGGACCATTAATAATGGTCTCAAAGTTATTTTCAAATGATTAGGTCTAAAATTCTTATGCTTCTAAAAACAGGTACACATTTGCTACCAGCTCGTTAAAATTTGACATAATATCACTTCCTCGCTACCTATTCATTAAGCTTTATAATTTCTCTAATACTTTGAGTGACCCCTGCGACTAGCACAAAGGATCCAAACAGGATCAAAACAATGTCCTTCCACATAATCCACTGGAACCTGCCCAGTCCCCTCTCCCAGTTGAATATGAGATCCAGTATCGATGGCGCTATGAGGCCGAGGAAAGAATAGAAAAATGCACCTTCAAGGCCGATGACTTGCTCCAGTTGAGGAAGTGTTGCTGCTGCTGCCACTGAAGAAAAAAATAAAAAAGAAGTTTAATATATTTCAATAATTATGTTATTTTCCATTCAGCAGTTGGGAGTTGTTTAATGGTGGACTTTTGGAATAAATGTCATGAAACTAGGGTAGGTAACCCTGTCCATAGTGAAATTAAGGTCAAATATATTCGACAGACGCGTAGGCTGAGTTTCTTCAGGTTGGGCTCACACGTCCATCACTGCTCCCGAACAACACAAAGAGCAATGAGTTCCCACACTTACACAAACATGAAAATTCATTATTGTGTTGTGTGGGAGTATAAAAGGTTACACAAATCAGGATATACCAGGATATACCGGTTTAAAATCATAGCTAGACATAGCTATACTAGGACATTTTACAATGATAACATAAACAGTGAAGGGGCCACTCGCTTGAAGCTTGAGGCTAGGAGGAGCATTGAACCTATTTGCCTGGTGTGACGTAGATATACATAGATAGAGTTCTTTACCAGCACACCAGTTACCAGTTCATGTATAGAGTTCCTTACCAGTAAGCGTGGCGAACACTGCCCTCATGATACCCTGTGCCAGGTTGTGATATTTCTGGGTGACATGCTCTTTGGTGTTGCGCCAGACGATCTCCATCGGCACGTAGAACTGTAGGGTGTAAGTGAAGAATATCGCAAGGATGATGAAGATCTTTGCCATCAAGCCGGCCCTGAAACACATCAAATTATGCTCTGATTTTTCTTCCAATAATGTAGTTACATTCAAATGTCCCAATGGTTTTTATATTAGCGACTTTATCTAGGTAGGTAAGGTAGCCTAGGTAGTATAAGAGTCTTGATTAAGACCGATTGAGATGGATATTTTTTTATGATAATTTTAAATAATTAAATCTAGTATTGTTACGAATAAATAACTAGAACTTGAACTTGAATTTGGTACACCCCCTGCCTTTATATATCCAAATAATTCTTTCCATCCAAAGGTTCCTGGAAGAGATCGCTTCTAAGCGATAAGGCCGCCAATTGTACTTTTCTTGTGTAATATCTTTTGTTATGTTCTATTTCTGGTGTACAATAAAGCATTTTTTGTATTTGATATCGACCCTTATGGAAAAGCTCTAATTTCATTTTCGCTTGTATTGTTTTGTTTTATGTATTTATTAGGTACTTAGTATTTATTTATTTACCTGTATAAAGTACATGTATTTTTACAGGTAAAAATACTAAGTTTAATTAGGTTTACTTGATATTTTCATCGAAGATATTAAATAGGGGGCAAGATACGAAGTTACTCATTTTGGTCATCAAACTTTATTTTCGTTTAACTACCTAGGTAAGCTATACAAAATAAACCTATTACAGCTCCATTAAAAAGACTTTTAATTAACATCACAGATTCCCAAAAATATTTTTTTGTCAACGTAATAATAACATAGAATGATTAGCGGCCACATAACCCCGCAAATAAAAAGATGGCGGCGTTAACTTGGGTCGGGGTAACGCCATAAGCAGGAGTTCATTAAATTAGAATCTAATTAGCATTAGTACTTACACGTCTTTAGTGGGTAGATTGAGTGTGATACTCCCAACAGCCGCGTCCCCATACCGCACATAGCCGAGGAACCCCATCAGCATATACAGCAGGACCACTAAAGACATGGTGATGTTCAGAACCCCTGGACAGCCGAGGAAGTGCTGGGGCTTAGCCATGGTGTTCTCCACGGGGAGAACCACGCCGATCCCTTCCATAGCGAATATAACTGTACTGGAAGGAATTTTAGGTTAAGTTAGTCAAATTGTTCGGTCAGAGGTTGCTAAGTTTGGCGCTCACACGTCTAGCACCGCTCCCGTAGTGGATATTAAATCAAAGTTGTTCTAAAGATATTAAAGAAAACAATGTAGTTTCTCGTTTTGGAATAACTTTAATACTTTTGTTTTGGCAAACGTTTTTATCGGTGAAGATCGCGCGGCGTTTCTATGGCGCTGATCGCTGTTGCGCTTGTACGTAAGAAGCCCCCCGCAGCGACTGCTGAACGTTCCAGTGGTTAGAAGTAAAATTATTAGTTCAATCATCAGCCCATGTTAGTCCGATACTGGTCATAGGCATCTAGAGGCTTCTACAATATTCTAGTTCTAAACCGTTTTGAATTTATACCAAGTCCGTTCAAAGGATACCAACAGACAGTTTACATTCAAAATAAAATAATAATAATGCCGGACAATCCACACAGCATCATCTAGCCCCAAGCGAAGCAGAGCTTGTAAATCTAGGCTAATAGAAATTAACTTTAATTTCAACCTTACCCAATAAAAAGCGGCAGTTTCCCAATATCAACACTCATGGGCCTATCGTCGATATCAGGAAAGTCCTCGCAGATGTAGTACAGGCAGATGACAAACGTAGCTACCAGGAGGACGTTGGCAAATCCACTGAACGGGGCGAGATATTTCAGATTCTTGATCTGAGTGAATATGAGAAGTGGTATGAGGAAGAACAGGCAGTACATTGTTGTTGATATGTCGACATCAGGGTGGAAGTAGTTCACTATCTGGAAAAGAGAAGTAAATAATGCTGTAGATATATTAGATAGAAAATACTTTACCACACAAAGAAAGAAAACATTAAAAACAGACATGCTTATAGTAAAGGAAGTATAAAGGCCGGCCTTATCGCTATGAGCGATCTCTTCCAGGAAACCTTGGGATTAACTGGACATGAAGGAACAATAATGCTGGACAATCCATACAACATCATCTAGCCCCAATCTAAGCAGAGCTGGTTTCTAGATGACTGATCTTCTATACTAATATTATAAAAGGGAAACCTGTTTGTTAGGATTGATGCTCTGAAAGTACACGACGGATATGAAAAATCTTTCACGATCAGAATCCCTCATGAAAACTTCGTGTATGTGTGTGTAAAAATGTATTAATTTTGAAGTTTTTACTAACACTTGAGCGAAGCCGAGGCGGACAGCTAGTACTTAATATAATATATTACATAGATATATATTGTTAACTATAAATAGAAAATGACTAAAACACCCGGAACAAATATCAGGAGACGGTACAACCATTAATCCCCAGGCGGGAATCGAACCCACAACCTCCTACGTCGCAAAAAGACCTTCGCCCATCGCGCCACAGAGGTCCGCCATTTTAATAATATTACACATATGTTGCACCGACTTAGCTGAATACATAGGGCTAAAAGTGTATAGATCAAAAATATTTCTTGGCACAGAAACTGCAATTTGGGAACTATTCACAGTACCACGTGGCTAACAACTTTGTTAGCTGGCATCAGCCCTGTACCTACCCAATAAATAAAATAGATACCATTAGTTAGTAACGTAGTCTATATCTATACTAATATTATAAAGAGGAAAGATTTGATTGTTTGTTTCTTGTTTGGATTGAATAGGCTCCGAAACTAATAGACCGGTTTGAAAAATTCTTTCATACATAGAATCCTCTTTCCGCGATGAACATAGGCTAAAAATCTTTCCAAATAAGACAGGCATGAAAAATTCAACTTTTGTTAAATACCCGTGCGAAACCGGGGCGGACCGCTAGTATTATTATATTTTCTTTGCACATAACGCTTAGGAATAAACTAAAATTGTCTGACAAGAAGATTGCGCAATCGGTTTTCATTTAAACCTATGGTGGCATATAGTGTTGTCGTATAACAATATTGAATATGTTGATGTGTATGATAAATGTTAAATTATCAAAATAAAGTAATAATAAATCAATATAAATAATGCTGCACAATCTACACAGCGTCATCAAGCCCCAAGCTAAGCAGAGCTTGTGTTATGAGTACCTACTAGCTAGATGACTGAGATATTCAGATTCAGATTCAATAACTTTATTTCTTTACGCTTACAAAATAAGCACTTAGACAAGTCAAATTTTATACAGTTAATTATTATAAAAAAGAAATAAATATGTTATTGATTTCTCTTCACTTCAATTTTTTGTCCACTAGTGGAAGAAGTGAAAAAGAAACCACTAGTACATTCATATATAACTTATGTGTCTAATACAATGTTTGTTTTTGCCTATCTAAATCTAAGTTTCAAATGATTTAGATACATGTCAATAATTATTTAAATACATATATGAAGCTAAGCACAACATTCAATTTCTTACATGCTATTGTCGGTGTGGAATGGAGCGACATCTGGCCAAGCATTAATAAGATTTTGTTTTATGTATTGTTTAAATTTACGAATAGGGAGCTCAGTTGCTTCAGATGGAAGCGCACGCAATTTCCCATAAATGACTTCCCTACCTTATGTAATCTGTACGATGGTATAGGTAATTTGTTTTTGTTTCTGGTATTTCTAGCAATATACATAATATACATAATGCAATAATATTACATAAATATATTTTATTTATTATTTATTTAAAACTACCAAAACACGCGGAACCGATATCTGCTGTCCGTACAAACAGTTTTTCCGAAGCGAGAATCGAACCTACAACCTCCGGCGTCGCAAGCTAGGCTTATTCCATTCTTCCCCGTTGAAGATCCCGTCAACGGGGAACAATGAACTTTTTGTTCACTCTTCCCCGTTGACGCCGATCCGAGCTTGTAACGGGGAATAATGAACTGAAAAGTTCATTATTCCCCGTTGCGTCAAAAATAAAATACTAATAATTTATAAAATCATGTTTTTATTTATTTATAAGGTAAAGATCACTTATTGATTATTTTTATAATCATATTAAATTGCCGTCGAAACTATTTACTTAACTTTTTAATCAAATCAGATTTTTTCCTATTTCTTTTTTATATTTTTTCAATAAAATCATAGAACTATAAAAAACATAAGTATTATAAAATAAAATACAGATATGTACTTATGTAATCACAGATTTTACGTTTATTAATTCCTACAATCATAGTTTAACAGTTAAATCAGTCTTATATAAATAATCAAATCAGTTTGTTACAATTATTATTTAATAGGTAAAATTAAAAACATAACATTCCTATATTATATACCTAATAAAATCACAGATTGTTACAATTATTAATTTAAAAAAGTATCAATAAAAATATGTAACTATTCACCAAACTTTTTAATAAAATCAGATTTTTTCCTATTTCTTTTTTGTGTTTCTTCAATAAAATCACAGAGTTATAAAAAACATAAGCATTATAAAATTAAATACAGATTATGTACTTATGTAATCACAGATTTTACGTTTAATAATACCTACAATCGGGTTCGACTACTGCAGCTTCTTTCATCAATACTGTATATGACATCAATACTGTGCCAAATACAAATATAAGAATGGTGCAGTTTTGTGGGAGTGTACTACACGAAAAAAAAGTTAATGTACTGGATCCATCACTTTAATGGTAAGTTACTTCCTTATATCTTTGGTGATTATATGCATTAAACGTTCAAAAAAGTTAACGTACATAAATAATATGCAAAAATCAAAACAATGTGGAGTAGGTACAATAAATAAAATTACTAAACACGGATCAGATAGAAATTCACATAAAAACTTGACATTGGAACTAAATAATAACGAGATAACCTGCCCATTAATAATAACACATGCACACAATGATTACTTCGCGTCCGTCTGCGAGTGCCATCCAACCCAGACCTGCGCCTGAGTCGGCTCCAGCCCAGTCATTGCTGAATGTTTATCTAGTTCTGTGTACCTGGAACCGGTTTGCGAACGTGAAATATGGAATACTCATCAGTAAATAATAATTTAATATTTTTATTGTATTTGATTAGATAATGCTGTGTGAATTATCCAGCATTATTTATTTATTTACAATAAAATACTAAAGCTCCATCAAAGATCTTACAAAAGATTCGGTTTTCCGTAGTAAACTTAAAAACCTTATTTCTAATGTTATTATCCGTTGACTAATTCTTAAAAGATAACCTGAAATATAACAAAAACTAGTAGTAGCTTAAAATAACTTGTTATTTTAGTAATTTAGTAGAGAACAAAATGTTTTTGAAGACTGACAGTAAAAGAAGCTGCATTAGTCGAACCCGATTGTAGGTATTATTAAACGTAACATCTGTGATTACATAAGTACATTATTTTATTTTATAATGCTTATGTTTTTTTATAACTCTGTGATTTTATTGAAGAAACATAAAAAAGAAATAGGAAAAAATCTGATTTTATTAAAAAGTTTGGTGAATAGTTACATATTTTTATTGATACTTTTTTAAATTAATAATTGTAACAATCTGTGATTTTATTAGGTATATAATATAGGAATGTTATGTTTTTAATTTTACCTATTAAATAATAATTGTAACAAACTGATTTGATTATTTATATAAGACTGATTTAACTGTTAAACTATGATTGTAGGAATTAATAAACGTAAAATCTGTGATTACATAAGTACATATCTGTATTTTATTTTATAATACTTATGTTTTTTATAGTTCTATGATTTTATTGAAAAAATATAAAAAAGAAATAGGAAAAAATCTGATTTGATTAAAAAGTTAAGTAAATAGTTTCGACGGCAATTTAATATGATTATAAAAATAATCAATAAGTGATCTTTACCTTATAAATAAATAAAAACATGATTTTATAAATTATTAGTATTTTATTTTTGACGCAACGGGGAATAATGAACTTTTCAGTTCATTATTCCCCGTTACAAGCTCGGATCGGCGTCAACGGGGAAGAGTGAACAAAAAGTTCATTGTTCCCCGTTGACGGGGATCTTCAACGGGGAAGAGTGGAATAAGCCGCAAGCTAACCCTCGCTCATCGCGCCAGAGAGGGCGACATTTTACTTTACAATGTTGCTAAATATCCGCCATTTTGTATGATATTTAAATACCTAGGTACCTACGGTCCGCCGCCATAAGGTGCCCACCAGATTTATGCCATATTCGTCCCTCCATCAAAACTAAAGAGTTTTGATGTTAGACCGTCTAATCAAACTTTTAAAATTGTTTTAGGTTTATGGCCGTGCTGCCTACGCCTTTGATCTACTTTCCAACCATTGGGTTGGCAATATCATAAACACCATAACGCGCTTGCATGCCTTGCATCCCACATCATCATGAGTCATTCTTTATTATAACATCATTATTATTATCACAGGAAATGCCATTGTTCAACAGTTAATTTTCTTTTCATCATGTCTTACGTTTGATAATCCGTTGCCAACATAGACATACCTGTCTCACAGAATCGACGAGCAGTATGACATAGACAGCGCAGGCGCCAAGTATGGTGAACGCCATCGCCCAGTCTATAAATATCCTGAAATATGCAAAAGACATCAGCACTTGAATATTATTCATAGGATCTGTTTTGGTTGGCTGGGAAAGTGACAAATATAGAAGTTCCTGCTTGCAGCTTTTTGGAATGCTATGGGGATACATAATGGGTAACTTCAAATGGTGGTTTTCTATGTTTAATAAAAAAATCTATCTAAATATTATACTACGTATCATCCAATCATCTAGTACCCATAATAAAAGTTCTACTTAACTTGGGGCTAGATGGTCTGTGTGGATTGTCTAACATTATTTATTTATTAAATAGGCATAGGGGTAGGGAAGGGTGAAGTCGTTAAAGTATTATCGTAGTTGAGGAATCATAAACAATAAATACATACATGCAACAAAGCATTACATGGATATTTTTATCATACATAGAAAACGCCTGAAACCAATATCTGCAGATCACAACATTTGTTCCGAGCAGGGAATCGAACCCGCAACCTGCTGCGCTATAGGTGGACCTTGGTCCCCTGGTCCTCTGAGGTCAACTAATAGGTTAAAAAAGTTAGGCGTAGCACCAAGCGAGATTAAAAATGGAGCAGCAGAAACCCCAATTTCTTTTTAATTGTCCTAATCCTTCCTGGTGGTGATAGCTTGGAGAGGATTATGACATCTCGAAGGAAAATAATCAGCAGAGCAGCCCAAGATACAATTTGTTGCACTAATAAGTACCTAAATACAATCATCTTTCACGTCACGAGCGTCTTACTTATTTATTTTATTACTACCGCACGCCCCGGCTTCGCACGGGTATTTAATATTCCAAAATTGTGTGTGTGTCTAAAAAAATAAAAATATAAAGCTAAAAATTTAAATTATAAAGCTGTGGCAGTATTTACCTAGATGCTCTTGAAATTTTCCGTAGACTCTTGGGTCCTGTGGCAAATACGGCTTCGACTGTCTCAGCGTATCCCAACGATGGCGCTTTCGCCACTCTCGAAACATCTTGAGACGTTTTTACCTGTAACGTCATAATCTAATGAAAGTCGAATGCGTTACTTCTACATTAGATATTACCAATATTACCTATATAGAAAATTAGTCAATATATTTCTACAGCGCCAAATTTTACTCAGCGGAAGTCACGTCGTTTATCTCTGTCTAGCACAAGGTTGCCTCAGAAAACACTCTCAGCGTGAAGGTCGACTTTTGACTGTCATTATTCTTAATGTAGATGAAGTAAGATTGTGTATTTATGTTAATTTCGGTACAGTGAAGTGTACTAGTATTACCATACAGTGGCAATGCAGCCCGCATCTTGGGTACACTTCCAACTGGTATTGATATGGATTAGTTGAGCTACCTGAAGTTTGTTTGCAACAGTAAATACTTCTAATTTAGTTATACAATTGTTATTTCTTTTAACCTTTTAAAAAATAAAACATTCATTCGATTATTTTCTTTGTTATTGAACAATGTAATCGATTCTTCTCCACACTTACCAATAAATAAACGCAATGTGTGCAAATATATCCAAGTATAATTGTGCCGAAAACACCGACGACGGTTCCGGCGTTCTTAAAAGCAGCTGGCATCGCAAGGATCCCTGATCCTAGCGAGGACTTCAGGAGGTTGGCAAAGGATCTGACATCCCTGGGAAAGAAACAGGTTAATTAACAAGATGGCGGCACCGCTTTACCTGTTGCGTAACTCTACTGTCATAGGTATATAGCGTGTTTTTAGAAAAACGCTATCATCTAAATCTAACCTAACCTAAACCTCTGTCTACAACTCTGGTTCCGATTTATAAGCGAAAGATTGTTCTGGTTTTGGCTAAAATACGCAAGTGTATTATTTAACTTCATTATTTTTAACTAGGCTAGGTTAAATACTTACGTACCTACATAGGGTGCTAACTTTATAGAATATCGTAATTGCAATTTATGTACTCGTGTCTCGTATATTGAATAGACTCAGCTAAAAGGAAAACATCTTTTATTCCAATCCAACCCACAATAGGTAATCTATAGACTTAAAGTATATAAACTCTAAATTGGTGACCCCGACGTGATTTAGAGTTTATATACTTAAAGTCTATAGATTACCTATTGTGGGTTGGATTGGAACGGGGGTCATCTCAACCCCAGGGGTTCAATCTTGCTTAAAAACAGAGGGTTCGTAGTCAAAAGCAAAGACTCTACGTTCACGTTACAAGCGGCAGGGAAAGAAAGACCGTAAAATTGGGTTGGACTCTTGGATGTCCGTGGCAGTACGTGAAGTGTGCAGCTTTGCAAGATACAATAAAGAGTGCTGATAAATTGATTGTTGTTTATATCTATACTTACAAAGATATCATAAAGAAAGATTTAATTGTTTGTTTGTTTGAATTGAATATTTGAAAAATTCTTTCACCATTGGAATGCTAAATTCTCCGTGATAAAGCGCTATCCACACATTTCCGGGAACTCGTCCCGGCCGCCGTGTTCCGTCAGGGACGGGGAAAAAATCGGTTACGTACAAATTGTATGAACTTGTTCACACAGCTCCGTGTCAGGCGTCAGGGAATTGTATGAACTTGTTCACACAACTCGGAACACGGATAGCCCTGACCCGGAACTGACCCGGAAATGTGTGGATAGCGCTTAAACATAAGCTAGAATATTTTCAATAAAGTAAGGGATCCCCATGAAAATATCAAGTAAGTGCGAAGGGGACATCTTGTTTTAAATATTTTTAGTTACGTTAAATGAGTACTAATAATGACTTTTACTTGTTTGTAAACTTACGAGTTGGGATGCTCCAGTTTCCGACTAGCGAAGGGATCGTAGGTATTCTCGAGATCGTCCTCCTTGCATTTCGTGTTGATTGTGTTGATGGATATCGTTGACGGGTATATCACATTGTCGGTTATTACAGCACTGAAACAAATACAATACATTTTACAATTGATTACTTCTCATAATTACGCCACCCTCAGTTTTTATACAGGTACGTTATCCTTCCTATCCATACAAAGGTTGCAGAAGATATCGCTTTTAGCGATAAGGCCGCCGATTGTGCCATAGTATTAAGATCGTGTATATATGTAATCTTTTTACTGTATTGATGGTGCAATAAAGTAATATTCTATTTTATTCTTGTTTATCGACGATTGTTTCGTCTTATATGTTTTTCTTTTCTTATTTGTACAACTGCATAGCGAACTTTTATATTATTAAAAAGTCAATGGGGCAAAAAATCCCATCCACCCCATTGACTTGAATGATGGGGCAGATGGGAATTTTTTTCCCAACTGCTACATTGATGGGGAGGATAATGGGGCGGATGGGAATATATCTAATATTCGTTCTGTCATTTAGACGTAATGGACATTCATTAGCTTTTTGGTTCTAAATCTTTGAAAATCATCTTGTATTTATTATGTAGGTATAAAGGTTTAGGCCTTTCTTAAAATAAACAAACAAATTTTATAATCAATATTGATTGATTAACAAATAACTTCCGGTTGAGGCTTACTGCGCTTTTCGATACCAAAAGTAACCTATATGTTATTCAATTAATCAAATCCAGCACCTTTTCTTCTGACAGAAGTTCATATAAAATAATATTCTGTATTACCTATTATTCGGTATCTATCCCAACAATGAAACTAGAGGTTTTTATAAGTAAGTAACCTTGGAGGTGAATACTAAAAAGGAATTATCTAAATAGAGGAATCACAAGTTTACCATAGTCACAATTTCGGTCATGGGGAAGTAAGCCATAAAAAATTAATAGTTACTTATAAATGCAAAGACTATCTCTAAGTTGTTAAGAGATTAAAAAATGGATTTGTGTCAAGGTCGGCCAACAGACTTAGCCTTTTTTTTCAATTCTAAAAACATATTTATTCATCTATAAGCTCTACTATTATCTTTTTTTTTCAAATTTGAGTACGGATTTCCTTACTTAAATTTAATTTTTTGATAACTCTCAAGGTTTCAGACTATAGCCCTTAAAAACTCAGCCTATCTAAGTACTTTTTTTTGGGGGTAGATGTGAAACTCTGCACACGTTCTCTTATATTTGTTGTATCATCATCATCATCATCAGCCTATGTTAGTCCACTGTTGGACATAGGCCTCCCCTAATGAGCGCCATAGCGCCCTGTCTTCGGCTTGTCGCATCCAGCATCTGCCAGCAGTCTTTCGCAGATCGTCATCCCACCTGGCCGGAGGGCGTCCTACACTACGTTTACCGAGTCGCGGTCTCCACTCAAGAACACGTTTACCCCAGCGGTTATCGGTTCTTCGCGAAATATGGCCGGCCCACTGCCACTTCAGTTGGCTAATTCTCTGAGCTATGTCGATGACTTTAGTTCTCTGTCGGATGAATTGGTTACGAATCCTATCCTTCAGAGAAACTCCGAGCATAGCTCTTTCCATAGCGCGCTGAGCGACTTTGAACTGGTGGACCAACCCTATCGTGAGTGTCCACGTCTCAGCTCCGTAGGTCATGACTGGTAGGACGCACTGATTAAAAACTTTCGTTTTCAAACATTGCGGTATGGATGACGAGAAGACTCGACGTAGTTTTCCGAACGCTGCCCAGCCTAGCTGGATCCTCCTCTTGGCTTCCTTCTCGAAATTGTTTTTACCCAACTGCAAAATCTGCCCGAGGTAAGTGTACTCAGAAACAATTTCGAGAAGGTGGCCATGTACGATCACCGGTCTTGGATCAATGTGGGCATTGATCATGACTTTGGTTTTATCCAAATTCATGCCAAGACCGATACATCGGGAGGCTGAAGCTAGACTGTCCAGCATCCGGTTCAGCTCCTCTAGCGACTCCGCCATTAAGACTATGTCATCAGCGAATCGCAGGTGTGAGATGTAGTCGCCGTTTATGTTGATGCCCTTGTCTTTCCAGTCCAGCGTCTTAAACATATCTTCCAACGCGCTCGTGAACAGTTTCGGGGATATGACATCCCCCTGCCTCACTCCTCTGCGCAGTTGGATCGGTTTAGTCTGCTGGTCCTGTACTCGGACACTCATCGTAGCGGCTTCGTAGAGACATCTCAGCACCTCGCTCGATATAACGATAGTCTACTTGGCATCGCTGTAAGGATTGTAGAACAGCCCAGGTTTCAACGGAGTCAAAGGCCTTCTCATAGTCCACAAAAGCCAGACACAGGGGCTGATTATACTCTTCGGACTTCTGTATAATCTGCCTCACTGTGTGAATGTGGTCTATGGTACCATATCCTCCGCGAAACCCAGCCTGCTCCGGTGGCTGAAACTCGTCGAGTCTCCTGGCGAGACGGTTCGATATAACTCGTGAGAAAAGCTTATAGACGTGACTTAGGAGCGAGATGGGTCTATAATTTTTAAGAAGGGTTTTATCTCCCTTCTTAAAAAAGAGCACCACCAAACTCCCACTCCACGCCTTTGGAGTTCTCCCACTGTGAAGGACGGCGTTGAAGAGGCTCTGTAACCCCTGTATAACAGGGTATCCTCCAGCTTTCAAAAGCTCTGATGTTATTCCGTCCTCACCGGGGGCTTTTCCATTTTTAAGCTGCCTCAGAGCTAACACGATCTCGTCTTGACTGATGTCTGGCAGTTCGTCGGTATAGTGGCGTATCAAGGTGGCTCTAGAATCGTGGTCGTCTCGTTGGGAACGGGGAGCATGTGCAGCGTATAAACGGCCATAAAAGTCCTCTATCTCGGCCGATATCTCCGGCTTCGACAATACGGTCCTTCCGTCGTGCGTTGAAAGTTTCGTCAGGTGGCTCCTTCCAAGCTGCTGAGTGAATACTTTGGACCCTCGGTTTCGCTCTATCGCCTCTTCGATGAGGCGTGTATTGGAGCTCCGAAGGTCGCGTCGTACCATCTTCGCAATTCGCTTGTTCAGGTCTGACCTCTCTGACGAAGTCGCTTGGGTGGTTTCCCGTCTTTTTGTCATCAGCCCAAGAGTCTCATCCGAGAGTTTGGACTTCTTACCAGTACGCTGCTTTTTGCAAAACTTGATGCCCTCGTCCCTCAGCGTTTCTACCAGATTGTGTAGGGTCTCGTCAGCGTCATCAGTGGGTTCCAAGGCAGCGAATCTATTCCCGAGAAGCTGCTGAAACTTCTCGGTGCCCGCCATGATTTGGATTGGGTTCGGTCGGAGCGTGGACTTCATCAGACGGTTTCTTTCAAGCTTCAAATTTATATTCAGAGAGCCTCGAAGGAGTCGGTGATCAGATCCGGTATTGAACCTGTTGATCACTGAGACATCTCTGAATATATGCTTGCTATCCGTCATGATGAAGTCGATCTCATTTTTTGTCACAGAATCGGGACTCCGCCATGTCCACTTCCTTTGGGGCTGTTTCTTAAAGAAAGAGTTCATTAAGAACAGCCCCTCTTTCTCGAGGAAGTTGACGAGCATTTGTCCCCTGTGATTTCGAACACCAAAACCATGCGGGCCTATTCGGGATTCGTTGCCAGTCTGGGTTCCCACCTTGCCGTTAAAGTCCCCCATAACAACGTTGAAGTGAGCCTTGGTGGTGTGATGTAAGGCTTTGGATATGTCTTCGTACATATCCTCCACTTCATCATCCGAGTGTGCCGAGGTCGGTGCGTAGACCTGAATGACCTTCAAGCTGTAGCGCTTAGACAGCCGAAGGATCAGGTACGCTACCCTGGTCGACACACTGGAGATTTCTTTGACGTTGTTAGAGAGGGCCTTATTGACGAGGAAACCTACGCCACCCTGGGATGTTTTATCACCCTCACGAAAGTAGAGAAGATGGCCCGAGTCTAAGGTTACAGTGTCCTCCCCCTCTCTACGGACTTCACATAACCCTAGAACATGCCATTTAATGTTCTCTAGCTCCACTTCCAACTGCGCTAGATGGTGATCAAGCCTCAGAGTGCGTCCGTTAAACGTTGCCAGGGTCAGTGTGTGTGGGGTGTGGTAGCCTAATGTAGCCCGGAGATTCCTAGCACCCCCTGCCCCGCCGTTACCGTGGCCGCTACCATGGCCAGGAATAGCGAGGCGGCCGGGAACTGGGGGCCATTTTGTGGCGGTTCTTATCATTGGGGGTAATTGCCCATAATCCCCACGCTGGGCATGCGGGTTGGGGATCGCAGTTCGGTGTAGTTGTTCTGCAGAAGGCGCTGCTGCCCGCCCCCCGGTGTGTTTCCCTTAGTCGCCTCTTACGACACCCACGGGAAGAGTTGGGGTGGTAAAATTCTATGCCGGCACCACACGGCTTGTTTTGATTATGATTGTGCAGGAGTGTATATGGAGACACAGGTGCACTCACTTCGCTTGCTTTTATAATGCGATGCGATGGGAGGTACCGACACGAATGAGGAGAGATCCTGGTGGTGTGAATAATCACACCACCAGGATCTCTCCTCATTCGTTCATTCTTTATAATATTAGTAATATAAATTACTAATATTATAAAGAGGAAAGATTTGATGGTTTGGAATGATTAGGCTTCGAAACTGATGAACCGATTTCACCACTCGAATCCTACATTATCGCTGATAAACATAGGCTATAGAATAAATTCAAAAAGTTGGGATCCGTGTGATAATTTTATTAATATTACCTAACGAGCATGTATGAGTGTGTGTGTGTTTAAAAAATTATAATTTTTGTTTTGAGGGCGAACCCGGGACAGACCGCTGCAAATGGAAAATTTGCATGAAATCCATGTAATTGTTTATTTTGTTGTGTTTCATGTTTTAACATTTAAATGGTTGTTCATATTTGTTATATTTTAGACCTTGTATCGCTGTTCAAGAATATACCGATTCACTAAAATATCTGGTTTCTTTGACCTGCTTTAGAATCTCAAATCTTAACAAGCTCCGTTCATTTTTCCGATCTGCGACACAATATATTTTTCCAGGTCGCGTTGCTTCCTATTTTTGTAACTATACCTAGGCTTAAGTTTCAAAATAACAAAAAAAAATGCGTAAAAATACTTTTTACGTTGTTCCTCCTGCGTATTTGTGTCTGTTTATGATTATCATTTGACTGTTTATGACCATGACAGGCAGTATCTGAAGATGTCTCTGAATACGTGTCTCAAGAAACTATAGAGTACTACTAGTAATTAATGCTATCTTACACTTAGATAAGGAAAGTCTGTTAACCCTTAACTCGCACAAAAAAAGATATTGAAGTTTTTACTAACTAATATCACGGGAGATTAACAAAGCTCTGCACCAATTATCTTTCTATTATAGCGTAATATAGAAAATCATATAATAACATTTTGGTTGCCTGGAAGAAATCGTTTAAAGCGATACGACCGTCAGGCTTTTTACCTTTTAGTTATACGTTGTTTTAGTCTTAAGTTTTTCAGAATAAAGTAGGTATCTATATATTCATCTTTCAAAAGCCTATTGACACTGCAAAAGACATACGTACACACTTGTGTACATACCTGAAGGTCCCGCAGTGGGCGCGCTGAATAATGTAAATGGATGAAAATAATTCATTAGGTACAGTGCTTAGTTTAACCATTATAAAACCTAGATTAATGTGTTTTTCTAGAAACAATACAAACACGTATAATAACACATATTTGTATCAGAATAAAGGTCTTTATACCAAAAGTTAGTCAAAAAATCAAATTGAATGTAAATATAATATTAATGATTCACAAAATATTACACCTAAAAACTCGCTTTGGATGTAATAGCAACAAAACCATTACCAGGTAGGCAGATGGGTAGGAACGTTAATTGAAGCCCAAAAATTAATTAAATATACCAATTACCCATTGAAAAAGGATGGCATCGTCTTTAGTGCTTTGTTGTCATATTTATTTTAGTTTTAGCGACATCTAAATCAATCATCATCATCATCAGCCCATGTTAATCCACTGCTGGACATAGGCCTTCCCCAATGAGCGCCATAGCACCCTGTCCCCGCCTTGTCGCATCGATATTTGTCATATTGGGCACGAATCACAGCTACTTTACACGGATATTTTGCAAAGTTGTATATACTTTTATATACTTGTATATACTTAACTACCTTTATGCGTAGTTGAGGGTTAAGTTAAATACTTAATCTGATGTTTTTTGTATATACCTACATCATTAGGCTTTTGTAGACACAGCAGATACTTTGTAATTTATCTTTATTAGTATTTGTTAGTAATTACCTATTTTTAGAGTGTACGTTACAATTACAATAAAATGTAGCATTTAACTACCTACCATTCTTAATAGAAGAAAAGTTAAAGTCCATAAAAAAGAGAACTTAGTTAAGACATAAAGTATCTGAAAGTAGAGTCCCATAACTGGGCAAGCCTGTCCTTCATTCAACACCTAGTAATGCCGTATAGTAATAAAAAATGATGATTAAGGCAAGTAAGCAAAATTTTTGATTAGTTCGATAGAAATAACTACCTTATGAATGAACGCTTTATAGTCGAACTCGACAGTTTTTATAGTCGAATGCTTACCGAAGCTTACTTTATTAAAAACCTACCTGATCTTAATTTAATACAACATTATCCTTGTAGTTCGTAATCATCGAAACCGGTTATTTAACATATGAGTCACAACAAACTGTCTAGATCCACAATAATTTACCTTTAGCAGAGCAATGTAGAGAAATATGTGATGGACTGAAATAACTGACAATACTGGTTTCTAAATTCAATATTAACACTTATTAATCTATATCTTTCATGAAATTTATATAACTGTTAAAAATATTTTTATAATCTATTTGACGTAAAGTTGAACACAGTTTTGCAATGGCCTTCCAGGGTGCGTGTACCCCTAGGAAAAATAAATGATAAAAATGATATATGAATTACTGAAAACTATCTTCTAACTCCTGGCTTTTCGTGATACCAGCTATAGGCCAAGCACAAGGATTGTTCTCTAGGGTAGAATAGACGATAATGGCATCGCATCGCCATACATCACGCACATTATTGAAGTTGAAGAATTTAATTTCAAATAATTTACGCATTCGATGACAAAGTGACACAGATATCAGAAACAGATCTCTATGCAAAGTGACGTAATTTTTCTCTATTCTACCTTAGAAAAGAAAGCCCGTGCTTGCCCTACTGGTCTTTTGACATTTATTCGCGAATATACCACAATTTTTTGCCTGTTCTTGGTTCATTTGCTTTAAAATCACGGCTAAATTACTTTTCTATGCCTACTATTAGGGGAGATCTACATTTCATAATACAGAAGGTATTCATTGTATATGTGATAGTCACTCAACTACGCGTAATAACAACTCTACTCTATAGTCCGGTCAATTTAGACATTCGAAGTTACCTAAATTCCCACCAAGCTGAAAATCGGTAAGAATGTTTAAAATATCATTAAAAACCAAATTTGAAAGTTCCCCATCTTTCCCCTGTAAGGAAAAAAAATTATTCAAGGTCAAAGGTAAAAAAAATGAGTTTTTCGCGATTTTCAGCAAAACGATGAGTTTTTCGCGATTTTCAGCAAAACGGTAAGTTTTATCATAAAAATATCTTAGACAAAATTGTAGATCATAAAATTATCTACAAAAAATTAGCTAATACTTTTTTTTCTACGAGCCACCGTTTTTGAGATATAACGATTCAAAAAGTCAATCAAATCAAATGGATCCTCTACTGTTGGTGATTCAATATTAGAGCACAACCGGCCTTGACAATGTGTACATGCCGGAGAACAGAACAGTCCGACTTTTTTGCAACCACATTTAGCACTGCATTCCTTTTTGCAGTTGCAAAAAATCGAGTTCAGCAGTTTTTCCGGCGCAGGTGGAAGTAAAGTGTGCACTGGTTCTAATAAATTGTTGACCAACTTCCAACCCCAGTATGTAGGGTCAAGCTGATAACCAAGCCACACTTGAACTTGTTAATATACCCTAAAAAGATGTTGATGAGCAGCAACTGAGGGTGGAGGAAGACAAGCTTATTGTACCTACTTGTTTTTTACTTTTGGTGTTTTTAACGAAACATGCATATCTATACTTATCTAAGCAGGTAGTTTTTTTAGGAGCTCCGTACATAGAAAGAAGAAAGCGAATGCCGTTAATAATAATTTCAAAAAAAAAAAAAATAAAAAAAAAATATTTTAACATATATTACAACTATAGAGATGTATATTATACGTGGCGTACTCATGCATATTATGACGATTACAACTTTTACAACTTTTTGAATCGTTATATCTCAAAAACGGTGGCTCGTAGAAAAAAAGTATTAAATAATTTTTTGTAGATAATTTTATGATCTACAATTTTGTCTGAAAAATGATAAAACTTACCGTTTTGCTGAAAATCGCGAAAAACTCATTTTTTTTACCTTTGACCTTGAATAAAAATTTTTCCTTACAGGGGAAAGATGGGGAACTTTCAAATTTAGTTTTTAATGATATTTCAAACAATCTTACCGATTTTCAGCTTGGTGGGAATTTAGGTAACTATACTCTTATTTTTTGGTCTAATTTGACCGGACTATCTAGTACTTTTTACTCTAGTATTCTACTCTACTTTAGTTTTAATCCGACAGTGAAAATCTAATTTTTATACTACCTAAACGCATTGCATAATATAGCACCCAAATACAAGAACTCTACATTTTAAGTAAGAATTCATTTTTTTCCTTTACAATAATTTACATACGAACCGAAATTCAGAATTTTTTTCTATTACTATTATGTACTTTTTTGCTTTGTGATCAACAACTTTATTCAGGTCATTTGATCACTGATTTGAGATACTGATATATGTATGTATGTACTACCTTTACGTAAGTACATACTTACAAAATATCCAGTACTTTTATTCCTAAGAAAATAAAAAACAAGGAAACCATTTTAAAGGTAGTCGAACCAATAAAACCAACTCAAACCAACCATCAAAGCGTCGCGTCGTATTATATTTCAGATGTTTATTTAACCTCGGGTATGGAACCTATAGCTTCCTTGATTTTGTGGTGATTCATCGTTAATTCGAATTAAATCACCTACCTAAGTAGGTACCCCATAGAGTAAACAGTGTTGGTCCAAGTAGGTTCAGAAAATTTATAAGAACGCCTTCTACGAATCGATTGATGGCTTTTTCGTCGGTGCAGTCCGAAACCGGATTTGGGACCATAGTACCAAACTCTCTGCGTCAGCTTTTGGCAGTAGGTACTGGTTTTTGCAGTACTGGTATTTATTGTTTATTTTGATAACCTGATTTACTTCGCAGTGTTTCTTGCAGTAAGTTTGATGGTACTACTGGTTACGACTGTTTTTCGGGGAATACTGTTTTTTTTTCGAGATTAAAAGTAGCCTATGTGTTAATTCAGAATATATGCTATCCTAGCACCAAATTTCAACCAAATTGGTTAAGCCGTCTGAACGTGAAGGAGTCCTATATAATACATAAACATACAAGCATACAACCAAGGAAGTGTGCTTGGCCCTTTTATTTTAATATTTATTTAAGACAGAGATTTTTCTTCATGAGCGTTATTTTTAAGTTGTTTTTATTTAAGATTAGTTTGAATCTGACTTCTATATTTTCTTTATTGTAAACTCTATATAAAATTTATTTATTTCCTATTATTTTACAGAGACATAACACACTGTAAAGGTAGGATACATTGATCCACATAGATATAACAATACCAGCTGTACCTACATGTACTTCATGCAATAAGCGATACTTTACTTTTACTTTATTTAACTTTTGCCTTTATAATATTTTACTGGACTTGGCATTCATCTTTATTTTAGGTCTTACTTGCGCATTTTTGTTATGTACACTAGCAACCGGCTCCGGCTTCGCATGGGTGCTATGTTACAAAACCTTCCTCTTAAAACACACTTTAAAAAAAATTGCATCAAAATCCGTCGCTTAGTTTTAAAGATCTAAGCATACATAGAGACAAACAGACAGACAGCGGGAAGTGACTTAGTGTTATACTATGTAGTGATAACTTTAAAAATTTTCATAATCTAAGTACGTAACATTACAATATGTAAACATTTTACGCACAAACAAACATAAGACGTGAAATATTTCGCAAAAATAAAACTCATTAACAAACATTCCTGTTATGCGGTGCCAAGTCGCGTCTCTCAATGCTTTCGCAATTTCGACCGGCAGTCTGTCATTTATATCATCTGCTATGTTTGTAGCATAATACAAGTATCTATCTCTTTTATAGCAAATGCACATAATAGAGATAGATACTTTTAGTCGAAAATAACCAGATTATTTGCATGTTAAGTTAATTTTGAATTGAATGTATAATGAAATGTTATGTCCAAGTGGCAGAATCCAGCGATATAAATAAGTCCTAAGAACTGACTGTATACTACCTGATTCACAACAATAAATGAATTACTAAAATAGCCCAGTCCACACAGTTACTGCCTCATTCATAATCGGAAAATCTACTAGTTCAAAAACCCCGATGTTATTCCCCGCTTCACTTTACAAGACCAAAATATTCCTAAAAACCGCTGTTCATCATCTCGACAAAGATGTCATCTTTTCACAAAAACAGCGTAATAAACAATAAAATAAACTTACGTAGAACTGAATTCCTTCATATTATAACTATTCGACATTATCACAGATTTTTCAGAGCACAGCCCTGGTCACGTATTTTTTATTACGTTTTACGTTAAAGGTTTTTATGTCGGCTCGCGCGCATGTTGCTCCTACTGCCGATCGACGCTGACTGGCCAATGAACGGTCTACGTTAGACGCTTTGGCAATGACTTCTGTAATAATGAATGTATTTATTTTAGTAACGAGAATAACCTGAAAGTAGAATTTGCTTTCATCGCGCTAGACACGGGAGATGCTGGGATATCCCGACCCATATTATCTTCAGGTCAGGCCTCGGGCCTACATTGGAAACAAGCTATCATATAGATACAAAATACAAAAATATTTATTTCTTAACTTAATACATACAATCACATAACCGTGTTTGAGATTCCCTTTTAAGTAAAAGAATACCTGTATTAGGGAATCTCGCTCTTCCAAATAAAGAAATAAAATTTTCCTATGATTAGTACATATTTTATGTTAGAAGTAGTTTATGTAAGCTAAGTAGGTAATATAGATATAATACATATATCTAATCCTACTATCATACTAATATTATAAACGCTTGTAAGTATGGATGGATGCTTGTTACTCTTTCTCGTAAAAACTACTCAACAGATTTTGATGAAACTTGGTACACAGATAGTTTAATGGAATAACATACCTCCCACTTTTATCCACTGCCACTTTTTATCCCAAACATTTCTCGGGATCTGGAGTTACACGGATGAAATCGCAGACACCCAGCTGGTTATAAATAAATACAAGCTAATAATAAATAAGCTAATAATAAATAAATATTCATTAATACTTGACAATTCACCCAGAATTGTCCACCCCTAAGCTAGCAGAGCTTGTGTTATAGGTACTAAATGAGTGATACTTATTACAATAGATTATTTTTAGATATTTTGTGTATAATATACAGAAAACGACTAGAAAACCCTGAACTATATTACCTTCAGATCTTACAACCATTTGTTCCTAGGCGGAAAACGAACCTGCAACCTGCAGGCGACCTTCGCCAAACTATCAAAACTATAAAAGTTTTCTTGAGCTGAAGTACCGAAGATATGATGCTCGTAACCAGTTTTTAAGCTAACAAAATTTTTCATCAATCAACTATGTAATATTATAAACAGGAAATATTTGGTCGTTTGTTTGACTTGAACAGGCTACGAAACTACTGGACCGGTTTTAAAAAAATATCCCAAATTGACATTATTTAAAAAAAAGTTAGGGTTACGTATGAAAACTTTAATAATGTAATCCGTGTAGATTTTTTTTATATTTGATATTTTTATATTCCCGTGCACAACCGGGGCGAACTGGAAGTTTTTCGTAAACTTATGTCATGAACATGAATATTCAATTTAGGTACCTACTACCGATAAGCAAAACCTGAGAAATATTGAACAACATTAGTAACTTTAAAACGTATTTAAAATACAAGTAATAATGCAATTAAGTGAATTTTATCACATAATAGGTCTACACGACTACACGTTAACTAGCGAACTGTTTATTTTCATAGGGATCAAATTTATTGCAGTCTAATACAGTGTAATGCAATCATATTGCGTTACTGCCTGATCTTTATGAAGGGTGTGTAATAAATTATTGTTTTTACTGTCTGTTGCTCGCGCGCGTCTGTAGTGGATCTAAATTGTTCTTGTATATGCTCGTAGGCAAAAAGTGTGCTGCGATTTTGAAAACAGAGTAATTAAATTTAAAATTATTTCTTGAATTAAAACTATTTGAACGCCACTAGCTTCTGGAATGACCACAAGCGCTCCTTTAACTCGCTAGGATAACAGCCGAAATAAAAAAAATATTTCCGAGACATCCTTTATTTATCGGTACAAATAAGCTGTACCTACAGCCTAATATCTAGCTAATAGCCTGTTTTTATTTTATATAGTTTAGGCAGAGACTTTTAGCCTTTTTGGTGATAGTCAGAAGGTTGACTAGTTTCTAGACTAAATTCAAATAAATTTTATTTTGACAAAAAATACACAAAAGTAGGTACCTAGTTACATTATAAACCTTAAACTAAAAACTGACAAAATCGGACTCCACTCAGCATGTGCTATGGTAGAGCAGATCATGCCATAGCGCTGGTTTTCAATGGAGACCGTGCTGCACACACATAAATATAAAACAAAAAGAAGAGAATAATACAATAAAATAAATATTAGTAACTAACTGAGTATTGGACTCTCCTCTGAGAACACCAGTCTCGTAAGAGTCTGGGCAACATTAGAGATCCACAAAAGCTAAACTAAACTGACACACAGAACGACTGCCAACTGGAATGTCTTCTGATATTAAAAGAAGTTTCATTAGATATTTTTTAAGAGAATCAACGGATATTACTGAATATATTATTTACAGAGTCAATATCCAGTTTTGGTATGTACATATGTATGTATGTATGTTTAAATTAATAAATTATGCTGAACATTCTACAATGTATCATCTAGCCATCGCCAAAGGTACGAGTATAACATTATCATCATCATCACCAGCCTATAATAGTCCACTGCTGGACAGGCCTCCCCTAATGAGCGCCATAGATGGCATCATTCAACATCATTGTTTCCCTTATTCGCCTCTTACGACACCCACGGGAAGAGTTGGGGTGGTGAAATTCTATGCCGGCACAACATGGAAATTTCACAATATGAGCTAAATGATAGTTAGTATCTGAAACAATAACAATACATTTAAAATAAATAAATTGAGCAAAACCTGTTAAAAACATTTCAAGGGGAAAAACTCACAGTTTATAACTGGGCACTGGGCACTGAACCAGCAACCTTCAAATCTAAAGTCACGCCGACAACCAATAAGCTGTTGAATGATAGAGCGAAAAGTTTGTTCTTACACGCTGCAACTCATCTGTAAATAGACTCGCTAAACTCACGCAAGTAATACCTATTCTTATTTACATACGGTAAGGATGACTCTTTTACGATGATGATCTTATGAAAGATGGCTGTCTGATTATAGTTGTCCGATTAGAAAATTAAATAATAGTGACTTTTAAATGTCTCGAAGTTGGGATCCCTTGCAACTTCATACAAGATTATATTCGTTACAGCGAGGATGTTTAAGGACCATTAGTCTTATTAATTATAAGCCGCGGCTTCGCACGCGTGTTAAACAAAATATTTTAAAATCTGAAATTATTACACGTTGTATTACATTACTAAAGTTATTATGCGGATCTCAGCGGATCCCTAACTTTTTTAAAAATATTCTATAATTCTAACCTGTGTTCATCAGGTGTTCGATTCCAAAAGCGAAAGAATTTTTTAAATCGGTCAAGTAGTTTCGGAGCTTGTTCAATTCCAACAAACAATCATTGTCTTAGTGAAGCGATAGGTCTGCAGAATCTTCTTATAATGTTTTGTCCTCCTGCTTATTCTGTTGTTCTACTTTAGTTAAATCATCTTCATACAAAATTTTATAAATTATTCTCATGTAAATTAATTTACATAATCGATTAAATTTTTGTGTAGTATATGACACTCTATAACTGACACTGGCGAGTCGTAGCAAAAAGCAAGAGGGCGCCATAAAAAAATTATATTTAAGTTGTGCCCCTGATGTATTGAATATTTCAATTGTGTTTTGCAGACAACAGAATCTCACAGCGTAGCAAGCACCAACCTGAAAACCATATATTTTTATATTCCGGACTTCTATAAATAAACCTACCTCCGCACCAGCTTGTTTTGTAAACAGATAGCGGAATAACAGCAAACGACGCCATGTTGACATAATTATACTCAAAATAAATGGGACAATGCCTGAATATTGGCAATGTCCCATTTATCGTCTATAACTAAGAATTAGCGAGCTAAAGTGGCATTCGGCCGGTCATAACCAACCAGCTATGCGATTACGGTAAAATATTCCATTCAATGGATCGCTATAGATTTCGGTTTCCAACACATGGCATTAAAACTCAGGAATATTATATATAAACATTAAGTTCTCTGGCAGGGTGTGAACTGAGACGACAAAGCTGTCAAAGTCAAAATATTACAAATATCAAACTCTATTATAACGTTTTATCTAAATTTATATTCTGTAACTAAACGTAAAATCGTATACTTGTTACTTTTCAATACTGCCATATACTGTTCGTAACTAACTGTTACTCAGATTCGCTTCGATTTTTTTCAAATCGGTTTTCGGTTTCGGAGCCTATTCAATTCAAACAAATAAATCTTTCCTTTTTATATTATTAATCTAAACCTTATTGGTAACGTACTACGCCACAATCGAAAAGCAGGCATCAATGATTGCCGTAATATTTATTGGAAGGTCAATGGTAACAATCAATGCCAATTCGAATAGTCTGTCTATAGTGAATTGATGCGTAAAACCCATGCTTGTAAAACTTTTGGGTTCCACACCAAGCTATAACAATACCAAAACCAAAATCAAAGTGCTTTATTTCCTTTAGAACTTACAGGACTCTTGGACACGTCACAAAATACAAGTTAAGTAAGTAATAAAAGTGGACCTTGTTTACTAAGCTTACGCCTTCTTCACGCCTTCATGTTAGACTTTCCCGTTATTCGTTATAGTCTGCTAACTTAAAGCATTGCTATTTCTCAGACTATCTTTTTCCATTGATATAAAAGTTCAGAAACAACACTGCATAGCAACTGTTTTGAGTTAGCAAACGATAAAGGGTTTTATATTTTATAGTCGCCATACGAGTAGGTACAATTTTTATGAGACTTATAGGAGGAGGTTCTATGCCCGGTTGTATGTACATTTTTTATGAATGTTAGTCGATTTCTCTTTTCACTAAAGTATGTATATCCCAAGTGGTTCCATTAAAATTGTATGCCTTAGGAAATTAGCCTGTATTTTGTATTTATCCCGCAAAAACTTAAAGTTAATTTTAAAAAGTATAATGAAAATGTAAAATTGAAGTTGTTTTGCATATCCACGTGAAGGCTGCAGTGAAAAATATAATAAAATTTAAAACCAACATTAGTTTGAGGTTTTATATATCGCCGCCCCCACCGAATAATATGGTTACCGACTATTACGATAGAAGTGTTTTTATTTGAAATAATTGTTCCTGAGGTGCGATTACACCTTGTGAATTTTTTTCAGGCAAATCGTACGAGTAGTTCTTGAGATAGGCTTTTTGTAATGGATTTTACTTTATTATTAAACGAAAAATAAAAACAACATTTTAATCCGAACAACATCGCAACAGGTTAATACTCACTCCTCGGTTTCTCGCTTTTTGTTGTAAGATGCTATTGCGATTTTATTCGAGAAAGAAGTATAAAACTTAGTTTTCGTAAAGTAGAAAACCTTCTTATTCAGGTTTTCTTTGAAGTTCTTTATTACAGTATAGTTTATTGCTATATATAATTCAAAATATCTGCAATGGTTACATCTATTAATGTATTTTTAATATAAAAAAGCCATCGTAATCTATGTAGAGATAGTAGGTTGCGATGATTTACTCACTTAATGACAGATTATGAAATCCCGAGATGTGGCTTTGGCAAGCTTATAGTAGCCAAAGCAACGTCTTTTAACATCGCTCTCATTTCGTTTTAGGTGATAGCACATGTGATAGCACATGACCCTCACCCAGCATGAGCTAACGTCCAACGATGATAATATTGTGCTCTAATTTAGAAGTCTATTTGAATACAGTATGCAGTAACGTGCATTGAGACCTGTCTTCTTTCTGCGATGCTGATGCGACTGCCCATTGTTTTCTACTCTTTGCCAAGATTTCGAGTGCTTGATATTAAAATCCTAACCACCAAAAAGAATGAATACCGCAGATCAAAAACAAAAGCGGATACTGCATAACAAAACGACCAAACACACTCGCAAGGGCTACAGAATCCTACCGAGATCTGTACACGAGCCAAAATAATGTGCCAGAGACTAAGCTGCTGAAAGCTGATGAAGATAAGGTATCGACAATATTTCCAAGAGAGGTAGGAGTTAGGTAGGATCTAAGTTTTTAAACAAACCACCCGGACCCTTCTACACAAATGAATTCTTTATAGCTACCAGAGAAGCAATCATCACAGTTCTCACAATGATATTCAATGAAATAATAAATCTGAAAAAAAAAACTGAATCATTATAATATTATTATCAAAGAGGATTAAAATTCCACAAGTAATTATTGGGCAATCAGCTTGATGACAAGCATATACATTATAAAATATTTTCGAAAACAATTGTTGGCCGGATACCAAGCCTTTAAAACCCTAGAACACAAAAAAAAGTATGGCATGGTGGTTGCTAAGGCAACTAAAGCATTTAAAATACAAGGATCATTAGAAACATTTACAAATTTAGCTCTACAACCGTCAAACTGGAAAAGAACGAAAGCAGATCTTGAGAAAATATTTCAAAACCTCAATTGGTAGAATTATGGCCTAAAATAAATGTAGATTATACTAACATATTTGAGGTTTGCCGATGATCTGATAATTCGAACCAATAAGCCTGAATAACTCGCTAATATGATACAAAGAAAGTGGAAAAGTAGGGCATCTATTAATAGTCTGAAAATTAAGTTTAACCAATAACACTCAGCACAATAGAGTCGGTATGTTAAGGAATATACTTATCTCGGAAAAATCCTTATCTGCTATAACTTTACCTCACCAAATTATCTAACAACAAAATAAATAGAAACAAGAATAGATAATGCTTGAAAGAGATACTGGTCATTTAATAAATCATAAAAAACAAAGAGCTTTGTCTGAAAATTTAATGGAAACTTTAAAATAAATGTATTCTTCCAATGTTTTAATTTAAGAAACCAAACATGGGACCTGAGGAAAGTTCATAATAGAAAGTTGGATGTTTGTCAGATTGGTCGGTGATAGGTCTTTGGAGAGAAGTTTGCTATGAATACAATCAGGCAGAGTATAACAGACAGATATCAGGGAAGCAACGAAAATATACTATGTTATTTTTATAGAAAAATAACTGTAGATCGGTCAAACTTTAAGAAGAACTGAAAAGTCGAATAAAACTATTACATTTACGACTACACTACCCAGGAATCAAAATAGAAAATTTGGACGACCTTTCAAAAGGTAGGAATAAGACAAATAAAATCCATCACTGGAAAGACAAGAATTGCCAAGGATAGAAACGAATGGAAGAAGCTAGAAGAGGCATGTGTAAACTAGGGCAAACAGATAACATGTCCTAGTATATAAGACTTAAGAAATCATTGTACGTTATCTGCATAAAGGTTTTTCATTATTTTATCTCATTTCCACGATCACGGGCCATATAGAGTCTCGGTCCTTTGGGAGGCATGCGTGGGGCCGTAGCCAACAGGACAGAGGCCCTTTATTAGAGATAATTTTAAAGGCTGGGCTACATAGAACGAGTATAATCCTCGTTTGCACAATATGATATACTCGAAAATGATATCCATGATATCTTTAGGTGTAGAGACTATAAGTATAAGGAAATAAAATGAAAAAAGAATTTTTGGGTCTAGGACCTACATGCTTATAGTCTCTCCGACAGCGCGGACGCCTGACATAATTTAAAACTGTTAAAAGTGGCAGACTGTGGCTTGTCGAATGCCGGATGGATTACTCAAAATAGGCTTAAATGCCGGATATAAACAATTCCTGCGCAAACGTCTTTGGCGTTATAACGAGGGTTTTTCTCGTTATAACGCCATTAGGAACCTCCACCGCCGAGTCTACAACTTAAGATGCATCTCTTGCGACTCCACTCAGAACGGCTAATGAAGCGCAACCAATAAGTGTGGTTCTGGTTCTTTTAGAATACAACAGCTTAAGGTTCACGTCCAGATTTAACGAGCACTAGAACTTCCCTGGGAGCACTGGGTATCGGTGGTTATCACAAAAATCTTTTAAATATCTGTAATAATAGGATAACTTTTGTATTTCCTTCAATTTTCTTTTAATACCGATTCCCAAAACGCAAATAATTTTACAGTAACCTATTTTCACATTCACTAAACTTATTATCTTCTCCAAGGAATATAAACGTATTGCAAATTTACGTTATTCATTTAAGCATAATTGAGTACCGAACAAAATGGTAACATTGCAATACCGATACAACCAACATCACTATTTTGAGTTCAATAAGATCGCGAAGACCTATTACTGTACAGGCTATTATCGACAATTTCCGCGAATAAAATTGTAATGTTACTTTACGGTGTAAAATTATGCTCTTGATTCTGGTAAAACATATTTTTATTTATTACTCTGCATTCGTAAACACAGTTATAATTTAAATTATATTGCATATACAAAAAAAATATTGCTATCTTTTGGTATTAAAATGAACCCGATAAGTAAAGTATTTTAGGAGTTATTTAAAAAAAACGGTTTTTTATTTTTCCTGTAAAATTTTGTTTTTTTGATTACGATTTTATTCGGTGGGGGCGGCGATATGTGTACTGTGTTTTTATGATATGGAACGGAATCCTGGGTGTGCGAATCATTCAGTCGGTTTTATTGTTAACCCTCTGCAGCTGAGATGGTGTCTCTTGGACACCGCCAAACCGATATGTTGTTGTCATCTAGCTATATGGCGTGATATAGTTCTGTCTTGCTCAGTACCTTCCGCGAATGGTGCGCGGCAACGGGCAGTGTGGCGCGATCGGTCGCGCGGGTTACAGATTGGGCGATATATGCAAAAGGTGTCTCTTAGACGTAAGTACAGCAATAAGACCTGATTCTGTTAGACGTAACCTCACAAAGACCGTTCGTATTTCATAGTGTCCAATATTCGTAACCTCAGTAAAATTGGTAACTTTTCATAGTGTCTCGCATACATAAGCTCAGTGTTGTATTTGTTTGTCTATCTACTACGCTGATTTTATTTTTAAATGCCATATCCTGAGAACTAGGGTCCTGGCCTTGAAGACTGGCTTCAAAATATCGAGAATGAAAATGAGTTTAGTGATTTTAACGATTCGGTTGAAGACCCTGATTTTATGATAGAAGAAATAATGGAAACACTACAAACAACTGAGAATGAAGTATGTGAGAGGAAGGGATATCAGGAAATTTATGAGACATATAAACGAAAGTGACGACAGCGATGTAAACGGCAGCAAAAATGAAGACGACCAGCCAATAAGCTCTTTACTACTCAAAAAAATGGACGAGCAGTTTCAAACTATATTGGCAGGTTTTTATGGTCCAAAAAGGAAATCGCAAGAACGAGTAGAACTCCTGCTCACAACATGATACACGTATCACGACCAACAGAACCGTTATTATTCCGTGGTTTTTACGAGCTTTGGTTGACAATCAGAAGAGTTTTAGGTGAGGATTTGCCTCCCCCTCCTGAAATCCCCCCTTCGGCTGGGTCATCTGGAAGAAACCTGTGTAGCGTATGCCCCAGCAGACTTAAAAGGCAAACCAGGTTTAGCTGCAGCGCTTGTAAGAAAGCAATATGCCTACAATGCGCAGCTCAAATTTGCGAAGACTGCTAATTTTAACTTAAAATAAGGGTAAACTTTGAGACTGTTTTGTGCCTAAACGTATCATACGATTTTTTTGATATTTTTTCTAGCTCTAGATGATTGTTTTTTAAAAACATATTTTGCCTAATTTTAGTAGAAATCCTATAAATGTATGTTTTTTTTAAGAATTTGTAAGGTCTGTTACCTAATGTATAAGAAATTGATCTCAATGAAACTGATACTATTATGACTAATATATTATTTTATTTTAATAGATATTTATTGATTTCGAAAGTTTATAAACCGATAATAAACAATATGAATAGGTACCTATAAATAAACTTATAAAAAATGGTTTAGTGCACTAGTTTAGTTGACGCCTGAGAGACACCACAACAGTAGAATCTTAACATTATTTTCACCTCAGCTGCAGAGGGTTAAGGTTGTCACCTGACCTAATTTTTGATAAGTACATAGGTACGTATTCGGCAGACGGATTTTTAAAGTCTACCGTTTTTTCTCACCAGTTTACCCACGGATTGATCAATTGAAATTATAATTTTGATCAGTTTGGAAAAAAAGAAGAGAATAGAAATAAAGTAAAAGAACATGAAGTTGTTATATGTATATCTATTATAATTTTTACAATGGATCAATCTATATACATTACTGTACAAGTATATAATAATTATTTTAATTAAACTTAACTTGTATCACACATCAACAACTAAACAACAGCATGTAATTATAATACTAAATAAACGTCATTAGGGTTCAAGAGCGTTCGTCTGCGCTGCCTAGGATACTGAGAATGGAGTAAGATCGAACTGTCAAGAAAGGCCTATGTGTTTTCCACATAGGGACGGAGACCAATCGGCCGCCTTAGGTCTTGATCGACGAAGCTGAAGCCGATAGCTGGCGAAGGACAGCACAGGACTATGATTGGAGCAGTCATGTCGGTGATCAAGAACCAGTTTGAGTAAAGACACAGGAAGTAACAATCTATTTAGCAGGGTATGCATGAATAATGTCCATTATTGTCACTGCACAGCCGGATAACAAAGCAATCAGACCGAAACCAGCCAGTAGGATGTTCTTCACGAGTATCCAGTTGTACCTGAAACAAAAGAAGTAGTTGCATCAGCTCCATAAGAAATCCTCTGCCAGACATCTCCAGATATAATTACTAGACCTGCGTTGCCTGAATCCATTGGTTTTTTTCAACCTTCTCCAGGAATGTATTAATGAGAACATTACTTAACATTCAATACTTATGAAAGAATTTACAAAAAACAAATTAAAATATCTTTTAACTAAATAGTAACAAAAAGTCAAACCATAGGCCAGGGCCAATGAGTAGAGACCGGGGGCGATTTTTTACTAAGTAAGTCTTTTTCTAGAGGGTATTTGCAATCATTTGATGAATAGATAATGTTAATCGAATGATATAATTCTAAATAAGTATATATATTATATCACAGAAAATTGTTCAAAACCATTGTAAAACCGTTTGTCCTGACCCAGTTGTTTTATCCATGCGTAGCTTTAAATAATAGACTAGACGTATGTAACTCTAACGCCATATTACTTCATGTGTCAACGAAAACTTAGCTATATATTGACTTTTAGATTAAATATTTGGCCAAACACAAATCAGCAATTTGGCCGGACATGACATTGAAGATGTGGCTCACATAAAACTAATAAACTTTCAATAAATGTAGTACCTTCCAAGATTTGGCCATCGGAATACAGTGTCCACTATTCCTGGTATAATCAGTCCAAGGATGGAGTAGAAAAGTGCTCCGACAATGTTGATGATTTGTTCCAACATGGGCAGGGCAATGCCGATTCCCCCTGAAAAGAAGATTGTACAATAAAGCCTCATAGAGTCTTATGCCAAGAGTGGTTTCATCAAAATTCAGCGCATAAATCATCAATTAAATAATAATACGTCATAAAATTATAAAATTATGATGATGCAGTAAGTAACGTTACGATAATAATTAATTGCAATAATCGATTGATTTTCCTAATATATTGTTATTTGTGAAATGTCGTGTTATTATGAGTAAGGGAATCCGTTCTAGGGAAAACGATCTCTGATTTTATAAATATTTTTTAAATACAAAACAAAAAAAAAACTACCTGTGGAGGCTAATTATAGCTTAGTTTTAATAATTTGAGTGTCTTACTCAAATTCCATAACTTAATTAATAAGTTGAAATGGAAATGAATACGTCATTATTTGAATTTTGCAAATATTTATTTGATAAAATCCTAGACAATTGAAATGAAACGCAGTGTAGATAATAATAGGTACCTACTACTTACTATATGTACCATTATTTCATAATTTATGTAGTATCGCAAGGGCTATACCTACTACCCGAAAATATTATAATTTAATACTATTAGAGTAGGTATTAATTTGATATTAATACCTGCTCTAATATTAAGCATGTATAAGAAATAATTTAAAATTTTATTTCTATATCCTTATTCCCTACGAGATCGGGAATTTAATACAGGCTACAGCCCTAATAGTCTGGTTTTCCCTCGAGCAAACGCTGATGGTGAGCAAATGTTTAGAATAGTTGGCAAAAACCTTAACTTGGCAAAAACCAAGATCTGAAATTGTAACTTGCAACTCGCTTCATTGACTCTCCCCTCCCTCACTAATACTTTCTTGCTATGCCGTGAAAGAAAGCCCATATGTTTCACCACACCACACGCACATGCGCGGATCGCGATGATAAAATGTCGCTATTCAATTTTAATAAGTGGCTACGTCATTTTACCTACGTCGTGTCAATGCCAAGGACAATGTTCCGATTGACGAACCACAAGACAAGTTACTGGAACGATGCGTGAACGCGACGCGATGCCGCGACGAATACCTATGCGAATATCCCCTCTTGCTATTAGTGGCATCGCGTGTCAAGCTGAAGATGTGTTCCGCTTAGAGCGACGTCAAAAATACGTAGATATCAACGCATTTTTCTATTCAAAACAAACGCCGAAAGAAAAAAACGTAGTTAATAATTTTGGAACACATTTCCAATATTATGAAGTACAAATTTAAAAATACCCCAAAACTTGAAATTGATTTGAAAATTATTAGAATTTTTATACGCAGTAGATAAAACGTTGCCTTGGGGATAAAGTAGCTTACATTATCCCTTAGCGACAGAGGCTATATTTTATCTAGTGCACCGTGTTGTATGGGTTACTGGCTCTAACAAGACACACAGCACAGCCTGATTGACGCCTAAGAATTCCTCTCCTTTGTGCTCAAATAGAAATTTGAGCACAAAGGAGAGGAATTCTTTTGAAATCACCAATATGTTAGTTTTTGCCTTACCACAGAACCAAACGACTGCAATCCGTATGAGGACCTGCGCTTTGCCGACGTGTTTCTCTTTGATATAGGGTTTCAGGTATCTCGTCAACGTATCAATGACCACGTAGAAATGAAGAGGGTACGTGAAGAAAATGGAGACTGCTATGAAAATCTTTGCACAGATTGCTGGCCTGAAAAAGATAATGGGATAATGAAAGATTTAGGAACCTATAAATAAATAATGCCTGACAATCCCCACAGCATCATCTACCCCAACATGATATGGGTAACTAGATCACTGATATACATAATACAATATTATTACATTTTTGTGTTTATAAGCTATTGTTTTATTTTTTATTATACATAGAAAACAACCAGAACTCTCTGAATAAATATCTGCAGATCGTACAAATAATTGTCCCAAGGCGCGAATCGAACCGGCAACCTCAGCAACCTAGCAGGCGCAACGGATATTTACTGTTCACGTGCTATATCACGAAATCAAACTATAGTTTCATGAGCGAAACAACGATATCCTACGCAAATGAGATATCTAATAAAGATTTTAACATTAAATAATCGTTGTGTCGACTGCTACATTTTACCGCGAGCTTCATCAAATTTTAAACAGATATGCCAATATTCACTCACCAGTCATCAATAGGCAGATTCAAAGTGATGCTTCCTCTAAGAACATCTCCATATCTGAAATAGCCGAAAAGTCCCAGCACCATGTAAAGTACCATGATGAGCGTCATCGCGATTACCAGGATACCAGGACAGCCCAGGAAGTGTTGGGGCTTTTTCATTGTGTTCTCCACGGGCATTACTACGCCTATGCCTTCCATAGCGAAGATTACGGTTCTGCGGAGTAAATACATATTTTTATTATCTGCATATGCTTTGCAGACTTATTTAAGAAACCTAAACTTATTGATTAACGAAAAAAATAATAGTAGCTACTTAACAAAGTAAAACAATTGCATAGTATTTACCTACAATTACATAATTATCTATTTCCTGAAAAACTATGCCGATACCAAAAGGCACAGTTCTCAGAATGCTGACATTGCCAAGCTAGATGGCGATGCTGATTCGTTGGCAAAAAAAAGCGAGCATTCCGATCACCTTTGGACCTTATGAGTAGTTTGGTGAGTTCTTTATTTATTGCAGTACCTATAGTACCTCAATAGCTCCACCTCAAATGGATAACTTCGGTCCAGATATTTGCCGTTCGAGGGACTCTACTTCAAGCTATCTTAGTCAACCAATATGTAACTTAATGTCTGCAAATCCACGCCATCGGACATTTCACTAAACATTATTAGTTATCATTTCCAAACCTAAAAGTTCTGGCAGTAAGTAGAGCAAGTGTAACTGATTAATAGCTTTGGCTAAGGCTTTGGCCCAAATTTTCTAAACTTTGTATATCAATGATGCAGTTTCAATACATTAAAAACAAACAAAACTGCACTTACGATAAAAAAGCTGGAAATCTTGAAAAATCCCCTGCCATTTTCTTGTCCGCATATTGAATTTCATCTCCAAATATGTAGTACAGACAGATCGCAAATGTAGTTATTAGCAGAATGTTTGCTAGGAGGGAGAAAGGTGCCAGCCACTTCAAGTGCCTGATCTGAACGATGCAGCAAAGCGGTAGGAGCAATGCCAGGCAATAGTATTCTATAGGCGGGCTAACTGCGAATACGTATTTGTCGAATATCTGCAAAAAGATTATACCTACTAACTGATCGACAGACGTTGTCCTGTTCAGAAATCCTAAAGAAAAAGCACTTTTAGAACAAAATGAGTGAGAATTCACCCATTTTTCTGACAATTTATAATTTTTACCAATATTTCTAACGAAGAATCTTAAAAAAAGACGAAATCGTTTTCTCTGTATAATAAATCAGTCATCAGGTGAATTAAGTCTACCCGACCCATTTTTCGACGTCCAGAATTATTTATTATCTAGACGATAAAATGGCTTGGGACGAGTTTTGTTCCAATTCGAAGACTAACAACTAACAAGGTAAAGGTTTTTTTTCGCTTCTCTAGAAAGAAGTTATTCGCTTCTTTAGTGCGTTTTCGTCGATCTTTTTCCTTAAAAAGATCGACGAAAACGACTTCGTCAACGATAAATCTAAGTGATTACTTTGTTTCCCAGTTTTTGTTGAATAATTTTATTTGTATTTTGTAAAGTTACCAAGATTTATGTAAAGTCTAAAGGCAATAAAGCACTTTTTCATATTTGATATTCGATAACCGAGGGTTTTCCATTCTTAGATGATCGAATGAAGTGGTATGTTGGGTTCAAAACAGCCCGTCTTATTTAAATGATAATACTTGAAAATAAATCTTTACCTGCTTCAATGAATCCGAGATAAGGACAGTAAAGATACAGCAAACTCCGAGGTAAGTGAAGAGTAAGGAGAACTCCGAAAACACACTGAAACAAAAATAAACACAGATGCGATAACTAGCACTCTACCGAACAAACTTATTATGCAGCATATTCTCAGAAATGCATTGTTAATGTTTCATTATTATTTGAATTATTATGGTTATTTGAATCGTAGGTAGCAAAGCTAAGCTAAATTAGACTAGCGTGCATACCTGACGCAATTTTTTATACCTCTTGTTTTTTTTGCGGTCTACAATCTACAGTCTACGATATGTAACCCATGTATGAAAATGTGAGGATTTCAAATAGAAGATTCGACGACCCATTAGACTGATTATGTAATGGGCGTGGGTACTCCGATTGACCGGGTATACCCATTTCGGGTCCCAACTACTGCCTCCACCATCAGCCTAAGACTTAGGGTCTTCGCAAACGGGCCACCCATAACCACAAAACGCCGCTACTATATTTTCTGTAGTTTTAATACATGTTATATGGACTCGCCTCGTCTAGCGTCTAGCATCTCGTGGCTGCGTTTGTGACAGTAGCATGTGGCCCGTGTGCGGCAATCCTAATGTTTCGATGTTATAATCCAGGTTACAGTAATTTGTAGTAATGTCAAATAGTACGCTGGTTGATAAAAAAGTAGGTCCTTACTAAGCCGCTGTACCGAAGCGTCGACATGCTTTAGGTCCATTTGCGAATGCAGACCGACAAGTTTCTGAATAGCCGAGTTCTGGCTTTTTTTCCAATTTACAACATTCCCGAGATGCTGAAACCTGAAAAGAAAACATATTTTATTATAGAGAGGCTGAGCGTAACATAATGTCAGAGTGTTGGTAGAAAAAATAAGGATAAAGCAATAGAAGTGTTGGTATTATTAACACAGAGACACCAGGAAAAGCATAGAACCTATTTATTAATTATTTATTTATTTATTGAACTAGTACAGAAATTCCAATTACACTAGTCACATATGTTACATTATTATTATAATTATATTTAAATAAGTACACAAATAAATTTACTTCCAAATAAAAATACTATAAGTTAGTACCTACTCTATCAATAATTAATTATTATAAATATTTAAATCAAGCATTTAACTCATCCAAGCATCTATGTATCTCAATTATTATTACTGCAATAAATAAATCCAAGCACATTAAGGAACGCTTCAAAAACTATTTTTAAACGAATTCTAAAAAGGAGTGAATGTACATGTCTATGTAATGTACTATGTCCAGCTGTGGACTGTTATAGGCTGGTGATGATGATGATGATGATGATGATGAATGTACAGTGCGCGTCAAAAATAAGTGCCCCCTTGTCAACAAAATATTTTCAACTACTTCTAATTCCCTTGTAATAAGTGACGCGGACTGTAAATATAAGAAAAAAATAAGTTTATAATTAATGTTTGTCGATTTCTCCGTCTAGAACGGGATTTTTGAAAAAGGTTTCGCTATTGTATACAAAATGATCTGAGGTGGTGCCATAACAATTGTATTCTTGATGGATAGCATTTATTCCGCAAAATTTAAAAACATATCAAAGGGATGAGTAGTCGAATTTTTCAAAAATTTTAAATTATTAGCTTTAAAATTCATTTTATAAACATTTAATTGCAAGAATATTTTGTTGTCTAAAGAATATGGCCGGGCCAAATTTAATTTTTCATGTGGACCCCTAACTTTTTTGGAAAATATTCTATAGGCTATGTTCATCACGGAAAGTTTAGGATTCTAATGATCAAAAAATTTTTAAATATGTCCAGTAGTTTCAAAGCCTATTCAATTCAAACAAACAATCAAATCCTTCCTCTTTACAATGTTATATTAAACTAAAATAAATAAAAAAAAAACACTCACAAATATATGAACACAGTGTCCACAAACAAACGCTATAACCACGGTACCCACGAGGCCGACCAGCCAGCCAGAGTTTGCAAAGGCGAGGGGCATCGCCAGAATACCCGACCCTAATGAGGCCTTCACCAGGTTGGCAAGTGATCTAATATCCCTGGAAATACAGAAGATTAGTAGGGTACATACATAGGTCAGTAGGGTACCGAGGCTCTCCGGGTTTCCAAAAAATATCTGAGTGTCTGGTCGAAGCGACGTCGAGCGAGCTGATCAATATATGGCGCAGCGCATCAGCATTGCCGAACAGCGATGCAATGCAGCCAGCAGCGTCTTGGGTAGGTACACTTCCATATTTTTTATGTTGCAGTTTTCTGTGAAAATACCTGCAGGTCGTACAAACATTTGTCTCGAGACGGGACTTAAATCCTTTTCTCCTTAGGAGACGTCTCTGTATCCTACAGAGACAATGGTTTGCTGGAAGATAAATTCTTGTTATATCCTACTCACCCATTAGGCTTCTCAACTTTTCGGTGCTCGAACGGATTGTAAGAATCTGTACCATTCCTTTTGGTGGAAGATTTTGAGTCCAACTCCATTGTAAAAGCTTATTAAGCGTATTTTCATTAAGAAAATGCAGAGTCCTTTCCATTTACGTACACTTTCAGGCCTATTAACTGCTTTGGAAGGAAAGTTGATTAATAAGGCAACTTTATCAAATGAAATGATTTATCGCTTCTCACAAAATAATCAGATCACCACTTATGTTAAAAGGTTTGTACTGGTGTTCCATACGCAAGATAATGTATCCGTACGTTCAACTTTGTATAATTGTGTAACTACTAGTTACTTACTTTTCCATTGAGATGGAAAATTACGTTATTGAATGGCTATCAAACTGATTTAATTTCTTGCTTCGCAAGAACGTAAGGCCAGAACCCTGAATGCGGGAGTTTGAATCACACTCGAAACAAACTTAGTTTTATGATACATAATTTAAAAAAAAACATACATTTTAATCGACCTTATATTTGAAAATGGAACCTTCTTAAATAAGGGTGAAAAATATGAAAATTTTCGTGAAGTAAAGAAGTGAAAAAAGCGTGCATTATCTAAGTGAAGGTTTTGATTATTCAATTGTCTCGCAATCGTTGTGAAAACTAGATTCTGATCAAAATAACCCGTTAAAGCTTGGTTTTAATTGTCCTCCCTCGCTGCGCTGGAGGGTAAAACAACCTCATATACTATGGTGGCCTTTTGATCTCAAGCCTCGGAGGTTTCTCAAGATCTTGGCCATTACTGTCATCTAATAGTAATGGCCAAGTAAAAACCAAGAGAGTTGAACAAAAATCGAAAAGGGAGACATGACCTCGATTTGAAACAAAAAATTCAAATATACTGCATAGTTTTAGAGAGCATGGAGTGTGATTGAATATATTACCATTCTGATAGCCATTAAGAAACGTAATTGGCAAATTATGAAACGGACTACGGTCTGAAGGTACCGTCATCTCATCATAAGATGTTGTTTTATGATAGGTATTATAATGTCATTAACTGTTAGCTAAGATAAAGCAGGCAATCGTCTTGTCGACGATAAAAAGTCAACAAAGTTTTGTAAGAAAGTAATTTCGTTTTTATCTTAGTAATAAATGCGTTATTAATTTTATTTGATTTCTAAAGTGTCCTTTCTAAGTAGTAACATTACCTATTGTATTCTACAACCTGTCCTTATTAGATACATTTAATAAAAGAAAAGTAAAAAGACCAAAGATGTTATCGTGTTAGTTAGTAAAAGTGAATTCTGTTGATATTTTTATTAACTTTACCAAATTCTTGACAATTGCTGTCTATATTACTTTTTAAACTTACATAAACATTACTATATTTTAAGACACATTCAAATACAATTCTAAATATTCTTCATGAATAAATAACCAATCAATAAGTCGATTAAAATTAAGGTATAGAGGAGAAAAGAACACAACATAAAGATCTAACTTCAACAAGCGTCTAAAGTCACTGACAGTGGGTAGTTTAATATATACCAGAGATCAAGGCAGTTAAGCCGAACAAGAGGAGTATATCTTTCCAAAAGATTATATTATTTCTGTACAGAGAAAAAGAAATCTATCGCCAAAAGAAACTATAATTATTAGTGCAGGCGTTCGTCTCTAAGTTCTTATGACGTTTTTTGGAGGCCATTAAAATCATGTTTTTGCAAATTTAGAGGGTAAAAACCCTCAAAATGTTTTATCGGTCTTAATTTTTGCAATTTTATTATTAGTACCATTTTCTTACTCTCCAAAGTCCTGCGCCCGGTATACCTATATGAGTTAGATGCTAGATATTATGATAGCTGAAACATAACAGTTGATCACCTGTTTAACAGTGTCAATAATATGTACAGAGTATATACAGAATCCTCCAAAATATGTACCTCTACAGAATAATGCACAACGTGCCTAGTTACTAAAATAAGGAAAAACATTTATGGTTTTAATCTTGTATTATAAGAAAACAAATTAGCGGCATAGGCAGTCAAGGCTCCAAATGCAAGACGGCCGATCTGCAATTGGACCGTAATTTTTTATAGGAAGTTTAACCTACATAAAGTCGTCAATTGCAAGACTAAGCTTTTTTCCACTTTAACAAAATCACTATACCTCCTATACTCGGGACTCGTGCATAGCCCCTTTTCCACTATACCTCATCGTCAAATATCATTCGTCACCATCATCCTATCATCGTCAGCCTATATCATAGGCTTCCCCTAATGAGCGCCATAGATGATAGATTCATCATATACTCAGCTAAACGGCATCGACTTCTATGATAAAATACGATAAGAAAAACTTATTCTCACTTCTGGACATAGGCCACCTTCAAAAATCTTCACAGTGACTTCTTCAGTCGGTTCTAAAGAAGAATAAAACAGCTAAACCTTTGTACCACTGATTGTATTTAATAGGTATACACTACATTTTAGGTCCATCATCTGATGATATCCCTTTGTCGCCTTCTACGACATCCGCGGGCTGAGTAGGAGGGGTCCTATTCTTGACCGAGACCACCACGGCAAAGGTCATTCCTTTTATCAGATACACTTTGATCAAGGTTGACCCCTCGACAGAATCTCAATAATATCCAGGATGGTGACAGTACAGCCTGAGACTAACGCAGTCATTCCAAACAAGAAGATGAAGAGGTTCTTCCAAAGGATCCACTTGAGGGTACCCAAGTCTTCCCAGCGGAAGACGGTCTCGATGATGGCAGGGATGACCAGACCGAGGATGGAGTAGAAGCAGGCGCCGACTATGTTGATGATTTGCTCCAGCAAGGGAAGAGCTATGCCGATACCCACTGGAATAAAACAATTGCACATGATAATTGAAATGGTATTTAATGTGGAAATGGCGATTGATGTCTTGATTATTAGGCTCTGTACTGTTCTTTAATTTGATTAATTGCTGAACTGTGGCATGAATTATAGTTTAGGCTAAGTATAATTTTAAGTGACATTGGGACGTACACAAAAAAAATATGGTATTTTACAAACCAAATGTATAATAAGTATGCAGGTAATAGTAATACTTTTTGAATAAGTAATTTTATTTCATAAGTAGTCACAAAAATGCCTTCTCTACAATACGTACCTAATTACCAAGGTAAGCGTGAATTATCTTCTAATGATAAGCAAATTTCTCCTAAATATCATAAATTGACACGTGTAGGTAAATGGTAATGTAAATGAATTTTATAAGCACCTACATAAACTATTTGTACCTAAGTCTTATAATCCTTTTTACCATTATTGAAGGCGCTATGCTATGCTTTATCTAATCAAAGTAAACCATATCAAGAACAGTAAGACGGTACTTATTAATCTAGAAGTATGTATATGGATATCAACTTATCTAAAAAACAGTTACGAGAAGACGCTGCGCCCAAAGGAAATATATTAATTGGAGATAAAGTTTTATCTGCTGCATTTTTAAAAAAATATTTAGAGTTTTAGCAATTATAAGAGAACGACTAGGAACTGGAAATAGGCCTCCTCTAATGAGCACCATAGCGCCCTGTCTTCAGCTTGTCGCGTCCAGCATCTGCCTAGCAATGATTCAATAATATAAATGTAACTCAAAGCAAAATCACAACACAGTACACTACACTCAGCTAAGGCTTGAGTTCTTTGAAACATAATGGTTAATTTTCTTCCAGCAAGCAGCAAAAACTTAAGTTTTGAAAGATCCTGCTCGACTGGTTAGACTTACTCATCAACAAAACGGTCTCTGACTCAGCATTGTTACAGTCTGTTGTCAAGCAACGCTAGTTTTCTGATAAATCCGTTTTGTGACGTCAAAACATATAGCTACTCTAACTATAATGTTGCCAAATAAAAAAGAACCAAGTTCTTTGGTCTCAGACAAAACTTAACATTACAAAGAAGTCTAGATATTTTTCTGTCTGTCTTTATAGCATTCATAGAGGTCTACTCTATAAGTATAGAGTAGACCTCTACAATTGCCAAAATAGGTGAAAGGTACTCTATGAATGCTATAAAAGTTTAAACAGGTCTACTCTATAAGTATAGAGTAGACCTCTATGAATGCTATAAAAGTTTAGACAGGTCTACTCTATAAGTATAGAGTAGACCTCTATGAATGCTATAAAAGTTTAAACAGGATGTTTCCGATAAACGGCAATACCAAAATAGGTGAAACAAGAGCCAAGTCCGAGTGTAGCGCGGGACGAGGGCTTAGACATTTTTCCAAACTGTTCTCAAGTACAACCGTTTATTTAACTCTTAAAATGTTGATATCACAATTTCAGAGATTACTCTGAATGCGAGATTATACGCACTATTATAAGAAAAATCATATTCATCTGTCATTTGATTTTACCTTACCCATTTTGTACCTTTTTAGTACCTTTCACCTATTTTGGCAATTGTATTTTTCATGGGTTTGTTAATTATGTAGTATTAATAGTGAACATTTACCGCAACAGCAGACTCCGATGGTCCTCGCAGCGAGCTGAGTGATTCGTCTATACTTCTCCTTGATATGAGGCTCAGTGTACTTGGTGAATGTATCGATAACCACGAAGAATTGAAGAGGAAACGTGAAGAATATCGACGTGGCTATGCATAACTTTGCGCCGATTGCTGGCCTGAAATATGTAAAGGGGTTTAAAGTTTATTGTATGGATGTTACCGTGTGGTGCCGGCATAGAATTTCACCACCCCAACTCTCACTACCCCAACTCTTCCCGTGGGTGTCGTAAGAGGCGACTAAGGGAAACACACCGGGGGGCGGGCAGCAGCGCCTTCTGCAGAACAACTACACCAAACTGCGATCCCCAACCCGCATGCCCAGCGTGGGGATTATGGGCAATAACCCCCAAATAATGATGCCATCTATGGCGCTCATTAGGGGAGGCCTATGTCCAGCAGTGGACTATTATAGGCTGGTGATGATGATGATGTTGCCACAACTTAACATCGGTCAGCACTATGTTTTACTAGTGTATGTAATAAACTCTTGACAAATGTTTGCGCTATCTACATATATCTTTTCAGGGTATTCTGGTTGTTTTCTTTGTAGGTATAATACATATATTATACATACATGGAAAACAACTGATATGCTTAATTTACAAGACTGATATACTTAATATATTAATAATAATAAATGCTGGACAATCCACAAAGCATCATCTAGCTCCAAGCTTAGCAGAGCTTGTGTTATGGGTGCTTGATGACTGATATTGTATTAAGTAGGTATATCAGTCATCAGGTACCTACGAATATCACCAGCTCTGCTAAGTTTGGCGCTAGAAGATCCTGCGTGGATTGTACATTGTTTCATATTGTAAAGTTTGTGGTAAATCAACAAAAGTAGTTACCTTACATAATGTAGCTTTTTGTTACATAATGTACCTTTTTTTCGAATGGACTCTAGCGTTATTGACCGCAAATGGCCATGACAGCGTTACCGGACTTTATTAGGAAGGTATCAAATTGATTGACAGGTGTATTAAAATCGAAATCAACTCACCAGTCTTCAACCGGAAGGTTCAGGGTAATAGAACCCCTGAGCACGTCTCCATAGCGGAAGTAACCGAAGAGTCCTAGAGTGGAGTAGAGGAACACGATGGCTGCCATGGCTACCACCAGCACGCTGGGGCAGCCGAGGAAGTTCTGCGGCTTCTTCATCGTATTCTCCACCGGCATTACTACGCCTATGCCTTCCATGGCGAAGATTACTGTTCTGGAATAGAAGGTTTGTGAATCACTCTAATGTTGTGTGCGGAAGTGGATGTTTGTTAGTTAAGTATTCACGCAAAAATATCTTAAGGTAAATTAAAACATAATGTATTAAATAAAAAAATTTGAAATTATAAATTTGTTCACACATATTTAACAGGGTTAAACATATTTTATAGGTAGGGTCCTAATGTTGAAAGAATCTTACAAATGGGTCCAGTACTTTCGGCTCCTATAAAACCGTTCCGCTTTATAATATTAGTAAAGTTATATAAAGTTTATTAGAAAAATACTCACGATAAAAACGCGGGGTATCTTGCAGGGTTTCCAACTACAGTTTTATCACTAATATTAATATCTTCTCGGAAGACATAGTACAAGCATATCACATAAGTGGCCAACAGAAGAATATTGGCGAGTACTGAGAATATGGCCAGGAACTTGAGGTGCTTGATCTGACAGAGTATGATGAGTGGAACGAGGAAGATCAGACAATAGTACTCCACTGGAAGCATGACCGATGGCGCGTATTTGTCTACCAACTGAAAGAAGAAAATTATTTATAGCTTTTTGGTAATTACAGAACCAAATTAGAACTGGTAGTAACAACTACTACAATTGAGCTAACTGCAGACTGTTGCCAACAGGACGCTGGACAACACACGGTATTGAAACCCTCCGTTTTGGTATTTTTATCGAAAACTAAAAAAAACTTTTAATCATTTAAACCAAAGACATTGGTATTTTTACCGCAAACCTTTAAAAAAAGTGTAAACATGAAAGAATATGAAGTCGTCTTTGTTTCAAAATCATGTTATTACTAACCTGTTTAACAGAGTCAGCAACGAGCACGGTGTAAATGCAGCAGACCCCCACATAGGTGCTCACTAGTGCAAACTCAGCAAATATACTGAAAAAAACATTAACTTAGTTTATATATAAACATTACATCTTAGCAAGCTTATCAAGCTTATTGACAGCTTAGCTTTTGGTACAGGTAGAAATGTAAATAATTATAATTATTAAGATAAGCAAATTATTAAGATAAGCATGTCAATAATTATTGACATGTATCCAAATCACATTAAACTTAGATTAAGATAAGCAAAACAAAAATTGTATTAAATATTTTAATGTTAATGTACTAGTGGTTTCTTTATGACTTCTTCCACTAGTGGACAAAACATTTAAGTGAAGAGAAATCAATATGTAACAAATTATTTCTTTTTTTATAATAATTATTATCTGTTTGAAATTTGACTTAGTGCTTCTTTTGTAAGCCTAAAGAAATAAAGTTATTGAATCTGAATCAAGAAGTAAAAACAAGTTTAAACTCACCTGGCTGTGGTAGCCCACGACCTGATCCACTTAGGTCCATTAGTGAAGGCAGATTTGCACGTCTCCGCGTATCCTAGAGACGGCTTGTTTTCTAACTTACAGCAGCGTCGTGAGGTTTTCACCTGATAATTAGAAAATAAATAAACATTGATTAGTCTCCGAAAAGATCAGCATCATATTAAAAATATTCCATAAAGCAATATTTTTGCAAATAGGTTCACTGTTCATTAATTTTCACCTTATAAAAAACCAGCGATCCGCTTCGCATGGATATTTAACAAAAATTATAAATTTTTGCATACAATTCGGTTTACATTATTGAAATTTTTAAACCCTTTAGTTTATTTGAAAATATTCTAACTTATTTTCATCAAGGATATACCTACCTATAGAAGATTCAAATGGTAAATAATTTTTCAAATCCGTTGTAGTTTCGGAGCTTATTCAATTCAAACAATCAAATCATCCATCTTTATAATATTAGTATAGATTAAAACCAAGTAATTTTAGCGCATCAGCATTGCCATACAACGTGGCAATGCAGCCAGCATCTTGGGTACACTTCCAACTGGTATTGATATGGATCAGTTGAGCTACCTGCAGTTTGTTCGCAACAGTCTGCAGTTAGCTCAATTGTAAATATTAGTTTTTATAAAGTTAGATAACTGTAATTTTCTTCGTCAACAAAGGATTTTTGCACTTTTAAAAAAAAAATTTGTTTTGTTTTGTCAAGCTAGAACTCGCAGGAGTACAGTTATATTTAAACCGCTAAAGTTGAAAGCTTGAGCTAGAGCGCTATTATTGTTGTGAATTTTACTTTACTTATAGGTACTTTGTATTTTTGATAAGACCTAATAGGGTTGGAAATCTGATCGAGAAGTTCAAGTAAGCGTTATTGTAGAAATGTGTCTGTTAAACTTAGTGAAGTTTATTTCATATATGACAGTTCGTTTTTCTTTATTACCATATTCTATGTCCGATTATCCGAATGTTTAAATATCCGTATCGAACCCGGCCCCAATTATTACGGATAATTGACGTTCTGTACCTTCATCAAAAATTATAACAGGAAGAAAAGTCAGTCGATTTCAGTCAGCCTTCAGAACGGTATAAGGTCATTGCTGTATCTACCTGCACAAAACGTGACTCTACTGTTATCGTAAATGGGTAACATAAACGAACCGTGCAACAACTGAAAATTGTCTCCGTAATGGCATGTAAAATGCTCGTGAGCTACAAAAATAATGATGTAATAATGAAGGCTGCGTATTGACTTTGAGTATTAAAAAAAACCGCCGTGTGGTGCCGGAATATCATATTTAAATAGAATTTCACCTCACCTACTCTTCCCGTTTGGGTGTCGTAAGAGGCGACTAAGGGAGACACACTGGGGGATGGGTAGCAGAGCCATCTACAGAACAAATCCACGGATCGAGTTGCGATCCCCAACCTGCATGCCCAGCGTGGGGATTATGGGCACTAAACCCTAATGAAGTTTACAGCCATAAAAAGCCCCCAGTTCCCGGTTGCCTCGCTATTCCTGGCCATGGTAGCGACCATGGTAACGGCGGGACAGGGGGTGCGTAGAATCACCGGGCTACCTCAGGCTACCATTAATCACACACAATGACCCTGGCAACGTTTAACGGAAGACAGGGCGCTATGGCGCTCGTTAGGGGAGGCCTGATGATGATGAAATTCATATTTTGTTTTTCTATACCTAAATAATATACAGAGGAAAGAGGAAATATTTGATTGTTTGTTTGCAAAGAACTCAGTTAAAAATACAGACAAAGGCTATCTGTAGAGTACTCACCAATATGTGTATACAATGACCACATATGATGCCAACGAGGATGGTACCAACAAGGCCGATGCCCCAGCCAGCGTTGCTGAACGCAAGAGGCCCCGCCATGAGGCCTGAGCCTAGCGAGGCCTTTATCAGGTTGGCTGTTGCACGTACATCGCTGGAAAAATATCAGAATATGCTTTTTCAGTGTATAAAGCAACGCCGACGTAAATAACGGTATATTCTTAATAAATGATGTTACCTATTTTATAAATACCTATCTAAGCCGTCATTTACTAAATGACGAAATTTTATGAAACAGGTACTTGTAAGTGTAAATACTGGTAATTGTGTTATTATGTATAAGATAATATATAAGATAATTGATAATCAATGAAAATTATATGCTCGTCTTGGTTTTCTTTAAAAGACGTGTAATGTGTTCATGCAAGCAAAATCAATTAATAATGGAAACTCCAATACAAAAACAACCCAGGGAATTTACAGGATTTCCTGGATCTATCGTCTTTCACAATCTCCTTTTTACAAAAACATAAGATCTGTAAGTAATTACGGCAGCAATCGATCACTACGACCAATGAACACTTCAAATCTGAATGAAAATCTAGTACTTACGAAACAGGCTTTTCTATTTCCCGATGCTCATAAGGGTTGTATTCTTCACTTTTATTTCTATTTACTTCCTTTACTTCCACCTTCATATTGACGTTTGAGCTCTCTGACGCTCCATCCACAAATAATAGCGTATCACGATATGTAAACAACTCTAAGCCACGCTAAGTACTTTTTAATAGCCTTTTTAGGTACCTAGTTGCGAACATTTTCCTACAATTAACCTAAGATACGTTAAGAAGCACAATCACACGTTATGCTGTACATTAACTAAGTATATTCTAAAGAATTTAGAACGTTTACGTGAAAAAACTTATTTTTCATATTATCACCATAAAATTAAAATTATGTAAAACGGCAATTGAACACAGCTGCCGACTGCCATCGACGCGTGAAAACCCACACGAATATACACTCGAGAGCAATGAATCCGGATCACTCAAAGAATCCAAAAAATCTCGGAAAGTAAGAATGCTAGGTTAATGCAATAAATTGTATTTAATAGACAATTTAATACTCCTTAAATGAAAGTTAAAAAAATATGAGTCACCATACATTTTATTTACACAAAATTACATAAAGAAAAAAAACTGAAATTTTTGAACTTTATGACGATTTTCTTGAATTTCAATACTTCGTATTACCTCCTCGTGCTTCTATTACTGCGTTTACGCGGTTTGGCATGCTGTACACCAAGTTCCTTATACGATTTTGGGGAATATTCTCCCATTCCTCTGTGAGAGCAATTTTGAGCTCAGGAAGCGTGATTGGGGGAGGGTTTCGTTGTTTTACGCATCTCCCTAGCTCGTCCCAAGCATGCTCGATCGGGTTGATATCCGGGCTGCGCGCTGGCCACTCCATACAAGTAATGTTCATCTCTTGAAGGTAGTCATTCACAATCCAACCTGTATGAGGTCGGGCATTGTCATGCATAAATATAGCATCCTCACCCAAATTGACCATAAATGGACCAACGTGTTCGTTGAGGATTTTTTCCACATATCTTACGCTAGTTAAAGAGCCGTTTTCTATGATCACCAGCTCTGTGCGACTTTCAGAGGAAATTCCGGCCCACACAAGTACAGACCCACCACCGTAGGCTACTTTTTCTTCGATGCATGCTTGCTTGAATCTTTCCCCTGGTCTTCTATACACTCTGTGTCTTCCATCGTGCTTGTAGAGCATAAATTTTGATTCGTCGGAGAACAATTTATTGCATTAACCTAGCATTCTTACTTTCCGAGATTTTTTGGATTCTTTGAGTGACCCGGATTCATTGCTCTCGAGTGTATTTGCAAGTAGAGTAGTAGGTACACTGGCGTGCAAAACTAAGAATCACACTTTTAAAATTACAATCACTGTTTAAGTAGGTACACAAGATATCCTTTCGAAATAAAGGATTGACCCAATTACGCTCGTCTGGGATGAGCTTGAAGGCTAGCATCACAACAAGGTGGTGGTCTGCGACTTCAGAAGTCGCAGACCACCACCTTGTTTTTATGTTTTAGTGCCCCAACAATAAGTCCTGATAAAAGTGTTCAGTATGCAGCGCAAGGAGGCATCCTTGGGCTCTCATTACTATTCCAGATATTAAAAATTAAACGTAAAACATACTTATAAAATGAATTTAATTGAAAGACACTAAGCTAAAAATGGCTCAAATGTAAAAATATTGAAATTTTAAAGTGTGATACTCAGTTTTGCTGGCCAGTGTATAAGCCGACCGGTTCACGAAATAAAAGAAAATTCTAAGACCGATAATTCTGCAACAAAGTATTTTAAACTTATGCAATAGCAGAAAATATTTTATTATATTTTTACCGATATTATATATTGCGCTTATTTACATATTTTACACAAGGCCATGGTCACGGGAACACTGGAGCTACCGCCTCTGTGAAGCGCGGCGGAAATATTCGTAACTAACTACCCTCTCGTTTAAGATTTTTGTTATTATTATTACAGTGCGGAAGCCGTCACCCTCTAATTTTTAATAATAATTTTGGTTAATAGCCTAATTTTTGGTACCTATATTTATATTTTAGTATAAATATTTAATACCCTCACTTCGTCAATGGCGTTTACCTAAATAATGAAACAAGATGTATCAAGTGCGAGTGTGCAGAGGGTTTCGAACATTTGTCAATTACAAAAATATGAACCATTATGAATAGGTATGTACCAGTTAAAGACTTCGCTATTTCATGAATACTTACCAAGTATGTAAGTACCAACATTTCACCCGTCACCCAAAATTTTTGACTTTTTTTAAAATATTTTAATAACTATGAAACCTAGAAAAGTTCCAAAAACTGTTTTGAGATATATCGCCTTAGGACCTGACTAATCGACCTTTCATTTGGAATCCGACTTGGTGTGGTAATTTTCCACTTATGAAAATAATTCCTCTCATTTTTACAAATTTTCAAAAAGTGTTCTAGGTTTCGGTACAGTATTTTTGTAAAAACAGATCCATATCACACAAACGCCACATACATTTTAGATGGATCGCTCTAACAACTTCGGAGTGAATGCGAAGAGTCTATGCGTTTTGAAATAATTTGAATATAATCCACGTACTATTTTTAGGTATTTATTAGATAGCGAAGTCTCTAACCGGGGCCTATTCTATACTTCTATACTAATACACTCGAGAGCAATGAATCCGGGTCACTCAAAGAAAAAAAAAAATCTCGGAAAGTAAGAATGCTAGGTTAATGCAACTAAGGGTTACTTTCCGAGATTTTTTTTCTTTGAGTGATCCGGATTCGCAATGAATCCGGGTCACTCAAAGAAAAAAAAAATCTCGGAAAGTAAGAATGCTAGGTTAATGCAACTAAGGGTTACTTTCCGAGATTTTTTTTTTTCTTTGAGTGACCCGGATTCATTGCTCTCGAGTGTATTATAAAGAGGAAAGATTTGATTGTTTGTTTGTTTGAATTGAATAGGCTCCGAAACTACTGGACCGAATTGAAAAATTCTTTCACCATTAGAATCCTAAATTTTCCGTGATAAATATAGGCTATAGAATATTTGGAAAAAGTACAGACAAAGGTTTATATAAGGGGTTTCGAACACGAAATCAAAACCATAAAGACAATTCAGGTCAAACTTAATACTTAAGACAACCTACATACCTACTAGAAATATAACAACACAATATTTATTTTCAGTGTACTAAACACCTGCAGCCAGCTGTAGATTTATAATGTTGTTTATTTAGTTAATTTCCACACCGCGTTATCTTAACAACCTCTGTGGCAGGGCGGGTAAAAGTCCGCATGCGACGCAGGAGGTCGCAAGTTCGATTCCCGCCTTGGCACAAAATGTCTATACAATCTGAAAATATTTCTTCCGGGTTTTCTGGGTATTTGTATGTATCTATCAAAATAATTGTATGAAGTATATCAGTCATCCATCAAAGCTCTGCTTAGCTTGGGGCTAGATAATGCTGTGTGGATTAACCGGCGTTATTTATTTATTTGTGGAATACATTGATGACGTCACACAGCCTGTAGCCATTTTAGTTTTGAAACGAAACGAAACCTCATTGGATAGAATTGGAGTAGTTGTTCCAGCACTACGAAGCAACAAAGTTATCGTATATACGCGCCAACCGCATAATCCTCCGTTGCTCTGTATAAAGTAGAAAATAGAATACAAGTTATTATTATGACGCAGGGATAAACGTAACAAAACCTTGATAGTCTATTTGAATTATGAGGCAATATTAGTTCTTGGTAATTAAGAACATAAATCCAGAGAAAAATTCTTTATCTCAATGCTCTACGCTAAAAGGCCAAATTCTAGCCCAGAGATTATGTTTTTCATATTTCATCTATTTTTACGTGCATGTACATTCATTCTTAGGTTTAAGTGAATGGTTGTTATAGTTTTTACTTAAAGTAGGTACCTAATGCAGGGTTAGTTAATAATGAAGGGCACTGCAAAACTGAGTTCAAATTTATTTGTGGAAAATGTCGAATATAATTTTAAAATATTTACTTTAATTAAATAGTTATAAACATTTCAATTAATGTAATACATTTTTATTATATTATCGCTTCATCCGTATTTTCTTAATGCGCGGTATATTAGATAAATTGAGAACCTTTGCATTATTTGGAATCTTCTTAACTATAAAGTAAGACAAATATCTTCTTCAACAAAATATGTTTATTTCTTAGTAATATCACGTAAGAAAACATTTATCAAATACTTACAATAAACTAACCTCTGTTAACCTCTGTTCGACACTTATATTTTTGAAACTAATACCTACCTACTTACTTAACTACGAGCCAAACATTCGAGAACACATTTGGGGGAAGAATAAATAAATATCTAGTTTGCCTAAACCAGTTTAGGCGCTAAATTCATGGCATGTTAAATTTATCAGAAATTTTATTTCACTACATAGATTAAAACAATGTCGCTTCCCGCTGTCTGTCTGTATCTTTAAAACAACGCAACGGATTTGATGCGGTTTTTATAATAGATAGAGTGATTCAAGTAGACGGTTGAATTACATGCATCATTATAAATATAATGAAGTTTTTCCTATTAATACATTAAAAATGATCAAAAACCTATAGTGGTCGGTAGTTACCAAAGTTATTACAAAATAATAGCCTGTACTACACGCCGGTACCATAAAGTATTCTAATATGAGAGCATATCACACAATACACTTGCATATCAACACGACAAAAATATATAAAAAAATAGTATAACTAGGAATCATATCAAAGTATCATAAACAAAAGTCAACATTATTATATTACTCGCCATTGCCGAGAAATAAATAGTCTGCAAAACATGCGTTAGGTATTATAATTTGCTCCTACTTGCTGTAAAGCCGACCTCAATGTTTTTACACATAAGTTATTTGTTATATTTACCATTTGAATTTTGTACAGTTTTTATCTACCATCGATATAATAAATTTCCGGAAATATTAAAGAGCTATTGAAAATTGTAGATCGTTAATCAAAAACTCACGTATTTCGATACGAAAGAATTAATATAAATTCTCCTGGCAACTTCCACAAGTCTGGATGAATTACCCTTTCTATTGATCATCCTTATCATACCATTCGTTCGATTATCTACATTATATAAAGTTATGCGTTGAAATATTATTGTTCGTATACATCGTAATGCTTCTTGACCCAGTAAGGGGTACGCCTGTACTTGGAGTCTCCAGGGGTGTAAGGCACAGCGGTCGCCTTCGGCATATTCACGTAGCTATACGCTCTCGGCGCCGGATGCCTGATGTACTGCACCTGTTTGTAGCTCATTGTCTCTGGCCGAGGACTGTACACAGTTGTCGGTATAGACACAGGTGTCACTGCTTTATTTGTTTCGTATACATTAATTGCTTGAGAAGGGATCCTAGGAGTGTAAATCGGCTGCCGAGAAACCTCACACACGGTCCCCTGTAGGAGGAAGTCAAGAGGCGCAGTATACACCCTAAAATTTATATCGCTGTAGTCCAATTCAGACTCTAAGAATACAGGCATTCGGTCGGACATTACCCAAACGTTGCGCTGCTCGTCAATCTTCACATCAGATGGAAATACAAGTCCCACGTCGTCTTTATCCACGATTGCTATGTTCTGTGGTTTGTGGGGAAGAGTAGATTTCCAGCAGCCAATAGCGTTCTGATCGATCAAGTTGAATAATTGCACGCCTGAATCATCCATGACTTTAGATGTGGTATGTCCGTCTGGTCCACGAACTCCTACTACTTTGAAGTCTTTGTATGACCCCGTTACTTTGCTTTCATCTCTGAGAATGCGAGTGGATACAGAAAATTCGGTATGACTGGACAGTGGGGAGAAGAACAGTGTTCTATAACCATCAGCGCCGATCGGTGACGTTGTGATGCCGAAGATACCTTCAGCACCCCATTGGAAGTTGAGGCCGGCGATATTAAAGTCGCCAACTAATGGGTCTGGGAAGAAGAAGCTGTGACTGAAACGCCAAGACCTATTCTGCTCCCAAGAGTAAGCGATAAGGCCATAGCCGAGTTCGTCCGAGAAGTAGGCAAAGGTGTCATCGCAGGATTCGCCTTCGTCGAGGGCGATGTTGGCGATGAAAGTCGTCGGGCGGATGTCCTCGGGTCGGAAGACGTAGCGGCGGATCCGCTGGTCGGTGTTCAGATCGTAGATGTGGAGTGAATACGGGCACAGGTTGGTTACGTTGGGATCTGAAAGGGCATTTTGTGACATTAGGGTATAATTAAGTTTTAAAGCATGGTGATCTTAATCCAATACACACTATAAAACAAACAGACTCTATGAAACCAATGATTAATAACTGTGTTAGCAGACAGCATCAAGTGCTGTGATATTTAGCAAAGGCGTTTCGTTTCTGTCGTTCTTTTTATCTGACTTGTTAAGCATAGTCGAGTCTTTTAATCAGGTTATAAATATAAAAGGAATAAAGCGACTCTCAGCAACTAAACTCTGGAGGGGAGATATCATAAAAGCTTACCGTATCCATAAGTGCCGACATCCAACACCCACAGTCTATCGCACTTGTCCGCCTTGATCCTGTATACCGTGTTGAGTCCGTTTTGACAGTTTCCGATCTCGTTGCCTGCGAAACTCGGGTAGGGGTTCAACTTGGGTGAGGGGTCGTAAGGGCCGTCGAGGGGGATGTAGTTCAAGGTGGCTGGAATACCTGGAAAAACGAGAAAATTTGTTTATTCGTATGTACCTGTGTTTCTTTAACTTGCGCGTTTTGGTAATACGATGTGTGGAGGTATTAAACTGTGTGTTTAATACCTCCACGGAACAGATTAAGTTTAACTTAATTCTCTCAAAAATTCTACAATTTCTCGGAGGTTTGCAAATATGGTCCATTAATTGTAGTTTACAGATTTAGATTAGGTATATTACAATTATTTAATTTATTTATGCTTACAAAATAAGCACATAGGCAAGTCTTTAAATTGTTGAACATTGTCAACATCTTTGACTGCAGCATATAGCTATAGCGACAAACCTATCAAATCAAACCAGAATACACACGTAAAAGTGGACTTTTTAAAATCAATACAACTACCAGAGAATGAACAAGAACTCTACTTTTGGAGGCTTATTGCAAAAACATTAGAAAATTGAATGCTATATTTTTGAACAAGATATTTTGAAATTAGTGCTTGTTAAAATATGCAAAGAATTTCCATAGGCTTCCTGCTTCCTCATTCATCAACATAAGTACTTGTAAGGTATTATTCTGTAGCCATGGATACCGTATGTTTCATCAGTATGTTATAACCTCAAAGATGATAATTCTGTTTGAATATGAATTGGCTAGCCAGCAAAAACATCGCTTACCCTTTGCGGTTCATAATGAAATCGTCAATTACGAAAGTTTTTATAGTAAGTATACAAGGCGTCCCACAGCCATGATAATTATTTATATATAATAATTATTTTATAAATTTACTTATTATTATTTTATGTTATGTGTACGTAGTAGTTTAAGACTATTGATTGATTATTATTATAATGTTATACATGATGTTATAGTTAGAAATTTGAGACACTAATTTATCATTTATGTAATAGGAATATAAGAAAATAGTGATTAATTAATTATATAGTATGTTAGAAATGTTGACGAATTCAATTTGAATGCATTAAGATTGTGACTTTACTTCTTTTGTATTAGTTTAGTGCTCTATCGCATTAGGTATTCCTGTAATGATAGCTGTACAATATATTAAATAAATAAATATTATAAACAGAATGGGACACTTTTTCACAATTTGGAGCATTTGCTTTGTAGATGAATGAAAAATATATTATTTTATTAAATCAGGCGTTTATTCAAAAATGTTTGAATGCAGTTTTATTTGCTTTTTAAATCCAAATCTAAATCTTCTTTCAGTAAATTTCTATTAAAATATTTAATTCAATTATGGGCCTAATTGTTGTGGAAAGTATTCTTTTCATGGCTTATTAGTGAACTAAAGAGTGAACTAATGTGAAAATCCTCCATTGTAAGTCATTAAGGTCCAAATCCATCAGAACAACATGCGTGAGACAACCTTCAAAAACAAACATATTGAAATAACTTTCAAAACTAGATACAGCCTTCGATAATAGACAAAAAAATATTGACGATCTTTATCTCTATGGGGCCGTGGGCGAAACCCTCGCCTGCGACTGAGGAGGGCAACCTCCAAGGTTGCCCTCCTCAGTCGCAGGCGAGGGTTAGATTTCCGCCTTTGGATTTTTTTTATACGGTCTGCAAATATAAATATATCACAAGTGTTTTTATTTTCTATTTATAATAAAAAATATCTATGTAATATATTGTATTAAAAATATGTCAGTCATCCAATACCCATAATACTAGCCCTGCTTGGCTTGGGGCTAGATGCTTTGTGAATTGTGCGTCATTTTATTAAATTTCCAATAATTAATAACCCTTATCCAGCAATTAACTTCAAAACCATTTCATAAAATTTTAAGTAATTGTGATTTTTCACTGTGTTTATAAAAAAATCTATAATCGCATATTCAGCTATCTATACTAATATTATAAAGAGGAAAGATTTGATTGTTTGTATGTTTGTTTGTTTGTTTGTTTGTTTGTTTGAATTGAATAGGCTCCGAAACTACTGGACCAATTTCAAAAATTCTTCCACCATAAGAATCCTAAAATTTCCGTGATGAACATAGGCTATAAAATATTTTCAAAAAAGTTAGAGATCCGTATAAAAACTTCAATAATAAAACCATAGCGATATACACCAACTTCTTTTTTTTCTTTTTTTGCGCTGCTCGCTTTTGCTGATTTTTGCTGTGACTCAACTTCAACTTCTTTTTTTTATGGCACCGCTTTTGCTACGACGACTTCACCGCCAGTGTCAGTTATGGATTGTCATAGACATCACAATTCGTTACTGGGGTGCGAGAGGAAACTCAATGTCAAAAAATATAAAAACTTCAAGATTGGAACCATGCGATGTAGGCTGATGTAGGCGATATAGCGGTGCGAGAGAAAAGTCAATGCCAAAAAATTAAGTTCTCCCTGTTTTTCTTTATCTATGTAAAGGAGGTAAAGGTACAATATAAGTAATATAAGTAAAGGAGGTAACGGTACAATTTTAAAAAGGAAAGGTTTTATTGTTTGTTTGTGGTCTGAATTAAATAGGATCTGAAACTGCTAGACCTTTTTGGAAAAAAAATCATCATTAGAATGATAATCATAGGCTATACAATATTTTTAAAGTTAGTGATCCCTATGATAACTTCAATAATAAACTACCTTATCTAACGTGTGTATGTAAGAACTTAAAATTCTTTAAAATACCCGTGCGAAGCCGGGGCGGGCTGCTAGTTGTGTTATAAAACAACTTTTCTACTGCATAAACTAATTTTTCTTAGTATAAATAGTTAAAGTCTAAAAAGACAGACTCAAAGAACTGCCTAAGTTTGTCTAATTATTATGAACGAATTTTCTTTTAACGGCCTGTTGGTAAACCCAAGTGTAAATCTTCTATCATAGATCAGTAAGTTCCAAATTACAAAATGTGTGACAACCTTCGAAAACAAAAAAATAAAACAACTTTCAAAATTAGATATGTACAGTGCGCGACAGAATTCAAAACCCCCATCTACCTACTACAAAATATTTACGACAACTTTTTCACATGCAAAAATTTTTCTCACGCCGCTCAGGGTCGAACCGCTCACCCATAATACTCAAAGTCTGAAATTCCCAAAAATAACAACTATTATGTCCCACATACATTGAGATAGGTACTTATATCTGAAGCGCACTGTACATCCGTCATAAACCAAAAATATATTGTATAATCTAAATCCAGCAATTTGACCTCAATTCTATTTCATAAAATGTAATTATAATTTAGGCACGGTGATTTTTCACCGTGGTTTTTGAAAAATCTTTAATTGCACAAAGAGTTAGTTGAGTTTTGATCCAACTGAACGTGAACATTTTTCCTAGTTCAGTCGTAGTAGAAAAAAAAATCACAGAATTAAAGTATTCTATCCAAAAAAACTATGAAGACTTAAATAATATAGATACCAAAGATCAAGATTTGCAATAATTTTATGTTCCCTACAACTAGGTACAACGATCAAATACGAGGCGGGGTAATAAAACACTTTTACTATGTTGTAATAACATGGTAATCATAACCAATCTTAGTTATTTAGGCAGTTTGTAAAGTAAATAACTAGTTATTAATATAGTTTGTTGTTGGTAAGGCTAGTTTTGGGTCAGCAATAATCAATTTGAACAAGCCTATCGATCTGATTGGCATAGCAGCTAGGTAGGGTTCATGTCCAGTTGTTTTCGTCAGTATTTGCAAAAATTTCATAATATTTTACTATTAATTTACTCAAAGCATAATTTTTAAATAATTATTATCTTATTAAACTTACATAAAGTAGGGAATTATTTTCTGGCGTATATAATATTATTATTATTGTACTAATAAATTAATAATTCAGATCTTTTTGCGATTTCGTTTTTAGTTTTAGCAGCAAGACCATGAAAAAATATAAAAATAAAAAAATAAATATATGACTATGAAAAAAAAAAAAAAAAAAACCCAACGAACAGCTTCCACAAGAATCATCGTAAAATAAGAAACCGATGTTGTTTCTGTTGGATGTGTTGCATTGACAGGTAAAACTGCCGGCCCTACGGCAGCGGACGGTTCATCGTGCTATCCGAAGCATAAGGGTATTTCATTATGTTATCTGTGGTATTACACTGCCAAGTCCGGAATTTTTCTCTCTGGAAAAACCCCCATCACTAAGTATATTTTTTAGTCTGACTACATTGTTCATCTAGCAGGCGCGAGATCAACAGCTGATATCGAGACTGATCATATTCCCGTTTCGTAATCTGTGCCTAAGTACATGTATGTGGGTAACATGGGAATGCTAGATCCAAATACTATACTAATATTATAAAGAGGAAAGATTTGATTGTTTGTTTGTTTGAATTGAATAGGCTCCGAAACTACTGGACCGATTTGAAAAATTCAAAATGGTGAATCCTAAATTTTCTGTGATGTAAATAGGCTTTAGAATATTTTAAAAGTTAGGGATCCGAATGAAAAATTAATTCTTGGTTAAATACCGCCGCGAAGCCGAGGCGGACCGCTAGTTAGATGGGTGTTTGGTGGAGGGTTAGACAAACTCGGTGGGCGAGTAGGTGGACCTATTTGTGAAATACAAATTGAAGGAAAAGACCCTAACTGTTTACAATTTTTTAATTTTTTTTTTCAATTTTTTTTTATTTTTTTAAAAGCATTTGAACTCCACGATCGCTGTTAGTTTTTTTTTTAAACGATGCAAAAATGACTTTCTTGATTATTTTTTTTACTTTTTTTTAACTTTGAGAGCTTATAACTAATTATTTATACGTTTTTTCAAATAAATAATGCCTTCAAAAGACGAAGGATACATCTGAAACCAAAAGCAAGTAAAAAGATTACCAGAAAATATGTTCCAAAAAAAAGTTCTAGGGGTAGAGACGTAAAATTTCGGAAAATCTTAAAAAAATACAAAAAACACGGTTAAAAAAAATTGTAAGCAGTTAGGGTCTTTTCCTTCAATTTGTATTTCACAAATAGGTCCACCTACTCGCCCATCGAGTTTGTCTAACCCTCCACCAAACACCCTGTATAATATTTTAACACTACGTCTTTGTTTCATAGTGTTGTAATAATTTTAAAACAGTTTCACCGTAACAAAAAATATAAAAAGACGCTGATTTGTCAAATCATAGATTAGTGTCAATTGACACTATTATTTCATAATTTAAATAATCTAGGTATTTAAATAATCTTAGAAAAAAATAATATTATCAGATTGATGATAGCAGAAAAGATAAATTAGGTATACACATCCTAAAACACGCAAAACATTGTTGTGTAATATTTAATATAAAAAAGAACGAGCAACTGGCACAGCGCATCAGCATGATTGCCATACAGCCTGGCAACACTGCCAGCGTCTTGTAGTTCCGATTGGTATTGATTAGTTGAGCTACCTAAATATTCTTTAAACAGTCTGCACTTAGTTCAACTGCTTCAGTAGTAAATTCTATTTCTGACTACCTTCTTTGTTTTAATAAGATAACCTAAAATAATGAAATAATATGAAGGGTCAGTAATATTTTCTTTAATTTAGTAAATTGGCTCAATGGAATAAAATTTACCCGATTCCCATGCCTTGAATAAAAACCTATTATGATCAATTAATTGATTCGTGGTGTGATAACGAAGTTAAGTAGATAATTATTTAACTAAAGGTTCCTCTAACATTATCGTGATAGATTTACATTCCGTTTAATAAGCTAGTTCTACTATACATTATGTCCCATGATCACCTTCAAGGTGGTTTTTACCAATTAATTAATAGAAGTACGACTTTTTTTGTATATTATTGAATTCAATTAAGGTATAGTATCGCTCATAAAAACGCTTTCAAATAATTTCATTCTTCACCCAGTAATTTTTTAGACATTCTCAATGATGAACTTTAATTCTGCTCATATTTACTGCAAGTTTTAAGTTCATTTGAAATTATGAAGGAGGTTTGATCTTCGTTCGACTGTTGATAAAAAGGTAAATTTTTCGCATCGATGATTTATATTATATTTATTATAACTCATGTATGTACCTATATATTTTCCCTGTTCTGAAAATAAATGTAGATAATTATTTTTATTTTTTTTTGTTATTTTGCCTGGATAATGCTGTTCATTGCCACGGGCATTATTGATTATAGTAGAAAGAGAAAAACTTCACTTTATCACCGAATGAAATAAAATAATAACCCAAATATTTTCGAATTCGGCGGGACTCGAACCTCCTAGAACTCCTAGAATTTACCCATTCAAGCCCTTGCAGCTCTTACGAACTATAGTAAACAAAAATCTTAATATTAGTACCTACCTCTATAGATATAGAATAGACAAGTTGATTTCGGATGTTGTGTCAGTGACACCCATGATTTCGATATTTACTAAGTGCCAACAGAAATGCTGGAATGTTTAAAATTGTTAGTATTGCGTGCGGTTTATTTCTACATTCCCCGCAAAACCCACGTTAGATTTAAAACTAAACTGACCGCATTTAAACGCGATTTAAATATTCAAATTTTAGTACATTTAGCATCATTAGTTACTGCACCTATATAGCTCGTAGGTACCTATTTCATTGCCGTATGCAATTTTGTATGCAACTAGTAGAACAGGGTGCGAGATAGAAAAAAATCTTAATACTTACAACATCTATTATGCACCAATATGCATACGCATCGATAATACATAGACACATTAGATATTTTGGAATTACCTACCTAGGAATAAATTACCTGATGGTCCACGTCTTGAATTTGTGAGTATTGTTTTACCATTAACTTTAAAATAATTTTATTTAGTTTGTTTCTATTGTAAACACTACTTTTAATTATGTTTAGTTATTTATTTGTATTGTTCATAAAGTCTCTGTTTATCTATTTATTCGTTGTTATTATTTTAGGTGGTTTAGGGAATATTCAATCATCGATTTTTTGATTATCAATCAAAGATCCAGCCATGATCGAACTGCTATCATTATCATCATTCTATATTAGTCCGCAGCTGGACATAGGCGTCCCCTAATGAACGCCATGGCGTCCTATGTTCAGCTTGTCGTATCCAGCATCTGCATGCAGATCGTCATCCGAACTGTCGTCGGAAAGTACAGTACCCGACGATATACGAGGTTTTTGCAGATAATTAAATACACGTTATGCTCCGTCTACGCGTTGATTTTTTTCGACTTAGTAAAATAACACAATATTTAATAGATATTTATGTGAGTCGTACATAAATATCGTGGCTCTAGTCCCGTCATTTTAGGATTCGACAGATTCAAATCAGTGTATTCAAAAAGAGCCAATGAAATCATGAATTTTTCACCAAAAGATAGTAAGGATTTTAAATGAGAATGTTCCATCAGATCAAAACAGAGCAATAAAATCACACACTACGGAATTTAGATGAGAATGTTCCATCGGATCAAAAACTGACGCGAGCACAGAGAACCAGTAAAATAATATGTAGACCAAAAACCACTAACTTTCCATCCACCTAGGAACACATATTTAAAAAGAGCCAATAAAATCTTGCATTTATAACCAAAATACACTAATGATTTCAGATGAGAATGTTCCATCAGATCAAAAACCAACGCGAAGACAGAGCACCAGTACAATGAATATGTAGACCAAAAACCACTAACCTTCCTTCCACCTAGGGACACTTATAAACAGCTTGTTCCTCCATCTTTCAATCCCCACCGGCAAAGCGTTCTCCGCGACCAGCGCTCCGGATTTGATGGCTTGCTGGCGGGAGTAAGCGTCAGGGTAGTTCCAATCCATCACGTTCCAAGAGAACAGCTCTTGGAGCTTCACAGCTGCTGATGTGTACGCCACCAGGCTACAGAGGATTAGGTATTTGGCCGCCATTTCGATTCTGAAATGGGATTTTTTTATGTAAGTCGTAGTTGACGGAATGGCGTGAAATGGGGGAGGCGTTTGTCGGAAAGAGTGGAATAGTAAGGTCTTAAAAAGAATGCGTGTTTTACACGTCTGGGCTTTATCGTAGCTGGCGGCATAACGCGTGATATTAAGCATTGTTTTTCTAACAACTTAACATTAGAATTTGCACTGTACTAGGTGAAGCTTAGAAAACAGTGTATTTTTTGACATTTAGCTATCTGTACAAGCATAAAAATATTACACAAATCATGACCTAAGTTAAATACGTAAGATCACACGGGATAATTCATTTCATAAAATCCTGACGTATGAAGCTGATAATTTTTGTCTATTTGTGTTTTTGTCTGTTTTACTGAAAATTATAGTCTCCTTTGTGCAACAATTTTCTGTTTTTATCATTTTGTCTTCACATTTATGAAATCAAGAAAATCTTTACCCAGGTTCAAGAGTTCAAAAAATAAAGTTTACATATCTTATTATATTTCATAAAAACTGAGTTTGTTTTGTTGTTATTGTTTGTTTGAACCAACCGAGTAAATAGCTCAACGAATCTAGATAAATCTAGACCTCACTGGACTCCCTTAAATTATATTCAGATTCAGATTCAGATGCAATAACTTTATTTCTTTAGGCTTACAAAATAAGCACTTAGACAAGTCAAATTTTATACAGTTAATTATTATAAAAAAGAAATAAATATGTTATTGATTTCTCTTCACTTCAATATGGTGAGCAATGCCACGGGCACAAGCATACTCGATTTAATAGAGTTATTATATCGGAACATCTATTTGCCACTCATCATGTCAACAAATAAGGGCTTATTTGATAAACAACAATTAATAACGTATACCGAGTAATTTTCATTGATAACAAACCCTCATGATTTACGATACGATAAAACGTGCACAATTAATAACCTCACATATAAATCAAGCACAACACTTCCACATATCTATGTCAATCCTCTACTACCAACACTTTTGTACCATAGAAGATTATTATGATGCATAATAAAAAAACTACCGTACATGCCACAGCCAATATTCGCGAGGGTTCGGGTTCGACTGAAATGCTCAGAACTAAACAAACTGTTATTTATAACCACGAGGTAAACACCGCCGTAGAAAATACGCTTACGTTGTGTAGACCTTAAAATCTGTAACTTAGAATTGCATTAGAATTCTATTATGATGAAAGACTTAATTATATTTCATAGGAATGGTGATTGGAGATCATGCAGTAGTGAATGATGATGAAGAATGAAACTCTAATTAGAAAATTACTATTACTACTATAGTCTAGAAAAAATTCATTTCATTTTCCCCCGTTCAGAGGCGCCGCGCGGATATTTAACAAAAATTTCTAAAATTTATTTTATTACACATGTTGGGTTACATTTAATATTATTATTATATTTATTATACATGTATTATATTTATATTATAATTATATAACGGTCATTCTGGTCGTTCCCATAAGAGATTGAGCCTACATCATGTACTTCTTGCTTACTGGATTAGTTTTATAATTATTTGGAATATTTATTATTATCTTTAACTAGATGCCTTATCACCCGAATAATTTTCAAAAACCAATTTCGTAAAAACACAACGAATAAAAAGGAACAGTCAAGGAATAGTCTAATTTCTGGGTTTACCATTTCACTCTCTTTTCCTGTCTTTCACCAGATATTTAAGCTACGCGGCAATATTGTTAGGATTCTTGATCGACCTCCTTAATTCACACACATTATTTAAACCATTAATGTGAAATAGCGGTATAACTACCACTAAAGTGGTAATAATAATTTTGTAGATTTAAGCAATAGGAAAAATTCCAACTATATTTATTTTGTAAGCATTACGAAATATTTATGTAATCACTACTAGGGAAATTTTTGTTCAAATATTTTTTGGGTTATTTTGTTACATTCTTACCAACCTATCAAGGTAGAAGTACAGCTGATCTGTTTTGATTAACATGAGAATTCCTAACCTAAGGCGAAGAGAGAAAAATCTTTGTAATGTATCCTCTATTGATTAAATGCCAACTATGTACTTGCAGAGTAGATGCTTTAAAATAACAAACAAATCCACTTTTCGTTTGCCTAATCTATATCTATACTATTATTGTAAAGAGGAAAGATTTGTTTGTTTGACTTGAATAGGCTCCGAAACTACTGCATCGATTAAAAAAACTCTGTCACCATTAGAACCCTAAATTTTCCGTGATGAACATAGTCTACTCGTATAGAATATATTGAAATAAGTAAGGTTACCGTATGAAAAATTAAATTTTTGTAAAATATTTGTGTGAAGCCGGGGCGGACCGCTAGTACGATATATTTTGCATCCTCTGGAAGCAAAGGAGTTTTTAAGTTGATCCTGTCTATAATTTCTACAGTCTCTACATCTAATATTCAACCACGATCCAATCATGCGCACTTTATTAACGCCTAATCTACATACTTCCCTGCCTAGCTCTTAATTTGATTTACTCTGGTATGATTTGTATGACAACATAGATGTATGCAAGATATCTAAGGACTTGCACAGTGGTGGTTACTGGTACTGTCATCTCACTTAGGAATATATTGTGCATTAGCGGAAATTTAATTATGCGGTTCGCTAACTTATTTGAAAATATTCCATAGCTTATAAACATCAGGGAAAATTTAGGCTTCTACTAGTGAAATAGTTTTTCAAATCGGTCCAGTAATTTCGGAGCCTATTCAATTCAAGTAATCAATCTTTCCTCTTCATAATATTGGTATAGATATAGATATAGGGTAAAAGGGCCTATCCCCATCTTCGCGAGTCGCTATGCATTGTAAGCAATGGCGGTTAGTTTCGCTTGGTTTCACGGGATTCGTACATTCCAAGACCAGCTACTTTGTATGTTACAACGCCCTTTGCTTGACTTATCCGATTTCATCATATAAACATTTAAGTAAAACGAGGCGGATTCAAATTTTTTTGGTAATTATTTTTACGCGCGTTTCGCGTTAAAATGGAAACAACGCTAATAGCGGTAATTTACCTCAATTACCATTCGGAAGGACACAGGGCGTTTCATCTAAGTGTTTTACAAAGTTTCATACGTTTATCCGATCCTGTAGATTTGTACGACGTTTAACATAAATTATTTTTGGACAGTCATATAAAAAAGGATCGATATCAGTGGTTTTTTTTATAAACCATTCTATAACATAGCGAAATACTTTACATGTCCGATTTTTATTATTTATATAAGATATAATAATATTTTAATTGATGTCCTGCTTATGTTATTTTAATGTAAGAATAATCACAAATCCGAGTATATGATCTGTTAAAAATACGATGTGTTATGTGATAATATCCACATACATTATGGTATACCATGAGGTAATCATATTCCCAATTAAGGTCTACCTGGAACTCATAGGGTTTTGATCTAACATAATATACAGTGCGCGTCAGTATTAAGCACCCATGGTCTACACAATATTTTCGACTACTTTTGATTCCCTTGTAAGGTGTCACAAATTTTCACATGCAAAAATTTATTACGCCGCCGCTCAGGATTGAACCACCCACCCATAATACTCAAATTCTGAAATTCCCAAAAATAACCACTATTGTGTCTCATATACGTTGAGATAGGGGGGTACTTATATGTGACGCGCACTGTACATTGTTGCCCTAGGGTTGGAAGCAACTTATTTAGTCCCTAGACGTGTTTGTTGTTTTGTTCAATAGTTCGAGGGACTTTCACCGGTCAAAACTGTGCTTTTCATTACGAATACAAGGAAGTAAAAATAAAAACGCAAGTTAGATAAAGAAAAAAATTGTATATAAACTACTAAATTAGGTGAGTTAAATGTTTTCCATTACTGCTTTAGCCTCTTCTCTTATGAAATCATGCGTTAAATTCATATCTGAATCAGATTCATTGTAATACAAATAAAACTCTACAACACGAGAAAATAAATGAAGATCGATTTCCGTGTTCCAGCTTTTTTTCTTTAGCATCATTCTACTATTATCATGGTTCAATAGAAATGTGATAGCTGTCCGTTGAAAACGATTCTCCCTGGGGTTGAAAAGTATCACTTTCGACCCGCTCTTCAGGCAACTTCAGACCTACTTTCCGAGTAAGTAATGAAAAACTGTTGTTATGTTTTTCAGTCCTGACTTAATATCTTTGGCTGATTCACATCCCGAATTCTTGAATATACTGATTTTTAACTTGCTGATGTGAGTTTTGAACTTGAGATGCGACCTCGTTCATCGACCTCTAGAATAATATTTTAGGGTTTTCCTTTCTTATAATAAGTCTGACTTAATTAGGTACCTACTTGATTATTAATTTTATTATTAATATTTAATTTTTCAACAACTTAAAAATATGAAGTTTATATTCTTTTGTTTTATGTTAAGCTCTTTCAAGTTGAAAAATACAAAGTGGAGCAAATTCGTCACTTTCTGTGTGCTTAGTACGAACTGTGCGAATTGTCTACCAATTTTTTCTTTTTATTGATCTTTCTGCACATGCTCTAGCCTGATTAAGATTAAAATTTTCGTAGCATGACAACAATCATCAGTTTTTTTCGAATGTTTCTGAGGGATTTGTTGCACTTTGACATGACAGCGGCAGTGACGTTCGCGCCATTGATGTTATAAAAGAAAATAGAGCACTAACAACAGCGCTTTGTCAACTATTATTTAGCCTTCTTCTTCTCAAACATTAATGGTTCTCAAAAACGTAAATCATTAGATTTTTCCAGTAGAACTAAGCGTAGGTACTTATAAAAAATATACGTACATTTCTCACCACGTGGATACATAATCAAAATAAGAAATAAGTAATCATAATTTATTATTCTGGTGCAAGCAATAGAATCCAAAACGCACTCCGAAAAACAAATTACTGTAGGCACCTACATAAACGTATTAAATTTGTACAGAAGCGAAACTGAATTATAGCTTAAAAAATGTTCTCATAAATCTACGTCACTGAAAATGGCAGAAGATGAAAGAAATTATAGAAGTTACTATTAAAATACTTACGCAAACCAAAAACCCAACTTCAAGAACTTTTTAGAAGCAAGACAGTCTGGAAAAGTTTTGTGCCAAGATACATGTAAAATTTCAAATTTCAAATTCTAGCCAAGGTTACCAGCTAACATTTTCCCATGAATAGGTGTTAAAGAAATGGTGGCCGGAGATATGTATCAGAATGATCCCTGAGTTTCCGAAGTACGGAGTGTAACACCTAGACCCGAGAGTTGAGCCCAGGGCCTCCTTATCTACGGTTAAGGTAAAGATACCGTTGGGAAATTAAATGATTTACCAAAATCTTCGATTTCGGCGGGACTTTAATAATAATAACGTTTATTGAAAACATTTTAAGACTTTAAATTATTGCATTGTTGATCCCCACACTAGGATAAACCTGTATCGTGGGGACACTTGACACTTAACTTGGGAGTTGGGACTTTAACCCGCGACCCTTACCTATTTTCATGGATATTATATAATTTCCTAGATATTACCCCGAGTACATGGGCTTACTAAAATTAAATGAAGAAATAAAAATTATACCGTTAATTTAATAAAACAGGCAAACTGCTGTGTAATAATTATGTAGTCTCAGTGGACACAGAGATGGTAGATGGTCAGCTAGATGCATTATTAAAAATTTTCCCCTTTGTTTTTCTTTTAAACTTTTCTCTTGGACGTAAGAAATTTAATATTACACACTGATAATTGACGAGTCGAGAAAAGGAGTTTCAACTCTACAAGATTGAATTAAATTCTTCAGAACATATTAACAAAGGAATGTGACCGCAACTTGCATACTTCGAGATAATCCAGCGGGTTCCTGAATTAGCGCTCGTGTTTGTCTTGTTATTATCCTACTAATTCACTCGGCTGATTATCCGGAATCACGAGCTGGACCTAATTCGTTGTATTGCTTATCCAATTTAATTTAGTAGAAATAACGAATAAATAATGCTGGACAAGTAACACAGCATCATCTAGCCCCAAGTTAAGCAGAGCTTGTGTTATGGGTACTAGATAACTGATATACATAATCATATAGGTACGAGTATCTAATATAATTTTTTAATAGATATTTTTTATTACACAAAGAAAACACCAGAAAATCCTGAACAAATAAATTGCAGAACGAACAAATTGAACTATTTTTTCGCTTGGATCGAGCCAGTAAGTCTTTAGGAACCAGATTAGGTCGCCTAAATTTTTTCTGGTACCGTGGTATCCAGCGACGTGAGTCGTTATTAAAATCACTACGTTGTATTAACAAAGTTGCTTCCCTCTGTCTGTCTGTTTATCCCTATATATGCTTAGATCTTTAAAACTACGCAAAGGATTTTGATGCGATTTTTTTACTAGATAAAATGATTCAAGTGGAAGGTTTTTATATCAGCATTGCACCCATGCAAAGCGGGTCGCTAGTGTGTTATTTATGATGTTAATTAATAAATGACTATCTGTCAGCGGCTTCTTACGGTACGTAGTTCTATCGCATGGGATATTATTAATTCCTTATTCTCGAAATATATGGTCTGTTTCGTGACAATGACCCGACGGCATGCCACTCTGCCCATGGGAGTTGAGGAGGCTCATTGTGATGGGACGATGCGTCGACACACTTGCGCCCTCCCATGTTCCGAAGGTATCCGCGAGGGCTGGCGCGTCGGCAGATTTAGTTGAGGATCTCAAGATGTGTGAATATGCAGGTCTGAACAGAACCTACACATTTGCGGTTTTAAAAACATATCTGAGCGACTGATCGAAGTGACGCCTGACTCGAGAGCTGGTGAGTACCAGCGCAGCGCAGCATTGCCATACAACGAGGCAATGCAACCAGCGTCTTGGGAGCGTTTCCTATTGGTATTGATATGGATCAGTTGAGCAACCTGTAGACCTGTCTGTTTGTATTTGTCAGTAGTCAGATCAATTGATTGAATCGTAAATACTAGTCCTTATATTTTTAAAAAAGTTAGGGAGCCAAATGTTTATGTGTAGGTAAAAAATAAAATTTTCTGAAAATATCTTTTATCTAACTGATATAAAAGATATAGATAACTTAGTATGTAGCACTACACTAATTTATTTATTCTGGCCTCAGCAATGTTGTAAAAGTTCATCCCAAGGTTATCTAGAGGAGATCGCTCATAGCGATAAGGCCGCCTTAATAGTTCCTTAGTAGTTCCGTAATAGTTTGTAATGTTTTCTTTCTTTGTGTGGTATAATAATGTATTTTCTATCTATCTAATATCTTTGGGTGTTTTACTGTCAAGTAATATCTCAAAACATGGCAGTTTTGATCTAACTATGCTGACACGGATTTAAATAACCTACATAACAGCCATAAAAAGTTTGACCGTGAATATCAAATCATTTTTTGAACACATTAACAATGTCAAGATAATGACGCCATGTAATTAATGGGACATTGTTTTTGACTAGGTTACCAATAATAACACGTTATTAATCAATATAAAAATCAAAAACGGATTTCCGGAGGCTAAGTACGAGTAACTTAGGTACATGGTAAAGTAACTGTCAAACCACAGAACCAAAAGATACGGACGCGATCAAAAACAATATTTTACTATAAAAGATTTTTTTTGGTTTGAAGAAGTCATTAAGAATGTTACCGCTTTAACTTGGAACCTAAACAAAGTGTGAATTTAAACCAGATGCAAGCGTATTTGGCTTATTCGTCAACTCGCACGAATGATTCACGCGAGTTGGCACCTTTTGATTTTACCTACTTTTTCTGTCGTCAACTCGCTCGTTTGCTTCAAAGCTAGGTTTCAATTCATAACGAGGGACTTATTTAGGGTGTTTGTGGTTCTAGAGGGACGCCTTCCGCATCAAAGCGACCCTGAAGAAGTTCAGCCAAAGGATAAGACGTTGGTGTTCTTCTAACACAAAATATGTTCGTACTTAACCTGTTGACATTCATAATTAAATATAGTTTCTCAATGTACGTAGAAAAAAACCGCACTATCAGATGGGAATAATAACTGCTGAGCGAAAAAAACTAACTAGAATAGGTTAAACTGTTAAAGAAAATCGAAGTGACACATCCCAGCAGAATGGTCAAACAGACAGATATGATCAAGTAACAAATGTAGGTAAAGTACTTCATGATTGGGCCATAGTTTGCCCATGAACTGGATGACACATTCCCGGTTTGTCCAACTCAGCCTACCTAATACCAGTCCGACCGGTTTTGATATGGATCATTTGAGCTACCTTTAGATTGTTTGCAACAGTGCAGACTGTAGCTCAAATGTTTCAATTTTTAATACTAGTTTAAATTTGGTTATTAAATTGTAATTCCTTCGTTAATAAAGGTCCCTCCTATTGATATAATAAAATCGAAGGCGAGTTGGTCTATTATTGGTTATGACTTCTATGCCTCAACGTGGCAATTGCTGCTAATTATCTAGCCCTAAGCTAAGCAGGGCTTGTGTTATGGGTACCAAAGGACTGATATATATAATACAATATAAATATAACATAGATAGAACACCCGGAATTAATAACATTTACAGATTGTACAAATATTTGTTGCGAGGCGGAAATCGAACCCCATTCCCAACGCAAGTATACCTGGGTCAAAATCACCAAGGTGGCAAATTCCAGATTTGGTTTTATGATGAATTTACCTAGCAGCTATTACTTTAATGATCAGCCTAAATGATCATTTAACTTATATTTAAACAATATTTACGCTGGCAGAGCATAGAGTTAATAACTTATCTTGTAATTTTCGTTTTAAAGAGAGGTATCGTTTAAAAACATCATTCCGGGAACGTTTTTGTGAGGTTTATAATAATACTAATATATAACATAAATATTTATTTTTTACCTTATTCAACAGCGAAATATGTTATTTATAAATAGAAGTTAAAAAAATGTAGAGAAATTGCCAATAAAGAAGTTAAATAACAAAACATAGTGCAAATGGAGCACATTGACTATTTTCTTTGTCTACATTTTCAGAATATGAGAAATATCGCTGTATTATATTCAAATTAACATGCTATAGGTATAGAAAGTTCGCCTTATTTTAATATTACCTGGACCTTTTCTTAAATATCTAAAATAATAATGTGTTATCTGTGATTTTAGTGATGTTCCCGGAAATGATTAAGTGTTCCCGGAATCATATGCATATACCATATATGACGATAAAGATACAATTTCGGTTATAACATTCATAAGCAATGTTTTTTTATTCGACGTACTTACTTCTTTTTCACTTCTTCCACTAGAGGCCCAAAAATTTAAGTGAAGAGAAAGCAATAACAAATTATTTCCTTTTTATAATAATTATTCGTATGAAATTTGACTTGTCTAAGTGCTTATTTTGTAAGCCTAAAGAAATAAAGTTATTGAATCTGAATCTGACTTATTTATACATTTAAGCGTAAGGTTCTTAATCAACAAAAACGTAACTTAAATCACTTTACAGTAATTTAATTCATCTACACAGTCGATTACAAATTCTTAATCATATCAAACTTTTATTATGATGGTATTAATCAAACCATCTAAACATTATATACATAAAGTTTCATATTTACGTTTTATGTTATAAATTATTTTCTTTGATGTTTTATTTGACGGTACGGTAAGCTTTGGCTCTATACTTCCGAACAATTTTTCGTCCCACTGTTCTTCTAACTAAAGGTGCTGCAGCTTATTCATAATAATAATGGGAAAGAGTATATTGTTTTCTTAATATTGCCTTTTCCTTTATGATTCATTTTGATGCTTTTTTTCGAAATTATTCTCTCTGTCATATCATCAATGTTTTTAACTTTCTATTCAGCTTTTTTGTCTGATAGTATGCTCAATCCTTAGCTCTTTTTAACTTTCTATCTTCCTGCGTCATCTTATCTAAAAAAAAAATCTTATCTTGCCATTGGTTTTCTCTCGTTGCCGCAAGTAAGCCGAACAATTTTTTTAACTTGCTTAATCGACCTTATCGCTCGTTATTTATTTTATTCAGCCACATGAGACTCCATATGGCTAAAAAATATATAAAAAAAATGTGTTAGCACAATATACATTAAATTAATTAACCAATAGTTATAATAACAGGTGGTGTTTATATGGAAAAGTCATTTCGGGAACGACATCATCATTTCGAGAACGTTCCATCAAGCCCGGGAACGGTCCCGAAATGACCGTTCTCGGAATGACTTTTTAAAATAAACGCGCCCTTTTAAGCCGGCAGTCATATTTGACATCAAGTTCGGTTTTGTTAATGTAAAATATATAAGGTTACTATTTGCTATAAAACACTACAAAACGTATTTTTCATTATTCTAAGTTGAGATATGCATTCCCGGTATGATGACGTATTGATGTACGCTCTTTATAATAATGAATTGAAAGATTTTTAACACTTCATTTTCAATTGTTTTGGCGAAAATTCTTACGACAATCGTTTGCTTAAATCGTTCACGTCACTGTACCATAGACAACTAAAGGTTGCGTTTAAAAACTCAATTTTTACTGAGAATCCAAATTGCGTTCACTAAAATGACGCTTACATTGCCGGACACATTATTCTGAGTCGATTTTCATAAATTTATTTTCCTTCTTAAAAAGTAACAATAATTAATAGACCTTAGATAAAATTGTAGACCATTAAGCCAGAAAAACTTATCACTATATTTTATTTTATGAATAAATCTAAAGTTCGATTCTGAAGATTGCTACATAGGACGCGTTCTCGAAATGATTTTTGTAGTTATTTCTTCAAATAATAACCAATGTGCTTTACTTTTGCAGTATAAAATGTTATGTACAGTTAATATAAACAGAGTTAAGTAATATTTACAATAACGATTTGGTAAAATAAACAAAATTTAGGCATTAAATTGCTGGCGAAGCTAATTCTCCACCTTGGTGATTTTGACCCACCTGTACCTACTGCGCCAAAGCTCATCGGGAAAATGGACTTAGGAAGATTGTATTTATCTATAATCTCAAAAAAATCTATAATGCATCTATTTTCTTAGGGTGGCGCTCTGTAAAAGATAATCACATGAAATTATACTGGTTAAGTATAGGTAGTTTGTTCAAAAGCATTGTACATCGAATTAGACTAAAGTCTAGTACCTACGAGGAGGGGAGACATATGTCCAGCAGTGGACTAATGTGGGCTGATGAATGACGATGATGATGCTAGTACCTACAAGGAAACTACTATACAATAGGTACGTATGCGTACCTATGAATACGAGCAGTGTGAAAAATTGATATAACATATTACAAAATACACATAAGTTCATTTAATTTAGTTTAGTAACCTAGAAAACGAAGGTTAGAAAAGTGGCGCGACGAGGTCAAATTTCGAGTCCGATTAACCAATCTCTTTTTGAAAATACGAAGGCCGACAACTTTACTAGCCTACGGAACCGATTTAAGTTGCTATTTCACATAGGTAGGTCATTTATAGACAACTGACCATCGACTTTATTGAATAATTAACTTATTGTTTGCAACAGTCCGCAGTTACCTCAATTGTTACAATAGTTAATACGAATTTGGTTATAATATCCTTTGTAAATACAGTACTGTCATTTTCAGTTTACTTTGTTTTAAGCTCTGTTATCATGGACGGAGGGGAGGAAACAGGTCAGCTTTCATTTCATTTCATTTATTTGCTAATAATGGATCAATACATTACAAGTCAATTTTAAATTACAATTATACAAATTCTCAGTTTTAATTAGTAAGTTTAGGGGCTGGGAAAGTACAGGTTTAATATACCTACTATGTAATAATCTTTTAATTTAGATAACCAATGAAATATATGAAAGGGTATTATTAAGTTATTTACTTGCTTAACTTTTTAAGCTGGCAGAGCTGAGTTAATGATAAATGAAAACCCCCTTTGAACCCCCCGTGGGTTGCGGGTACCATTATGACATATTAATGAGTACATAAATAATGCTGATGGAGAATCCCAACAGCATCACCTAACCCCAAGCCTGTGCCCAAGCTAAGTAGAGCTCGTGTTATGGGTACTAGAAAATTAGATAACTTTAATTGAACCATGTACTTGAACTTTAAATACCTACTTTAGCCGGAGTTTTTCTGTTCAACTCGTCTAGACTAATTTGTCACAGTCTGCAGCTAGCTCAGATGTTATATTGAAAACACTTAAACTCTCATTTGTTTCTATTCTTGGAATTTTGTTTATAATTAAGACTTTTTTTTTAAATTAGATTTTAATTTAATATACCTTCCTAGGTGTATTGTATATTAAAGTGTATATTATTTCATTATTCATGAATATCTACAAGGAGCCAAAGCTTGTCTTAACTTATGAAAAAGGTAATAAGCCTTTATTGGTAATTGCATGTTTTTTTTAACCCCATGAACCTCGTCCTATTTTCTATTATTTTTTCCAGCTTGTACTTCGACATAGGCCACCTCTAAAATCGTCCTCTGTTCTCTGTCTTTTGCAATGCGGATCCATTCCTGCCTGCCACTCTTTTGATATCATCACCGATCGTTTGCTGTGCCAGCCTTAACTTCTTTTACTTCCACTTAACTTTTAGTAACCTCATAGTACTATATACCTAGTTATTATGTGCCTAACCTTACAGTTATGACCTAATAAGCAAAATCTAACTTACATACTTAGCCTAACTGAACTTTATAGCCAAAGAACACGTGGCAGAAAGTTAAACATACGCTTCAAGTAAAAAAACGCATGAAAGGGTAAGAATATAATGTGTTTTTCCAAGGAATTGACCGATAGCAACAATCACAGAATAATTATTCAACTCGTTTCTTATCACACAAACCCGTCACCGCGAAATGGAGTAAAACATGCACATTTCTGTAAAAGGTGTGTCGGGTTTTACAATTAATCTGGTTTTGTAGATATCAGTAAATTTCGCATTATCGATGATTTGCTGTTATGCATCACTTACTGTTAGGTACTTGGTTGACTTTACATTGTAAAAAATAACATACTTCTACACACACATACGGGGTAGCTGCCCTTATGAGACCGTTGTCCTCAAGGGCTCCACACAAACGCACACATGCACACACGCGCACAAATATCTATTACAGTAAATATATTTATAAAATAGATTATAGTGTTTATACGACTTAATTTACATTTCTATTTTAACTCTTTCTAATTTTTTTCGCTTCATTTGTTGTCTTTGTTTTATATTAATGTTTGTAATGATTGTTGTCCTTATTGTATTTTAATTACTCTAATAGTACCTAATTGTATCGCTGTGGTTTACCTAAATAAATAAAGAAATGCAAAATATTCATGGGTGTATTTTTAAAGCATTAAAGTAATTCTAAAAGAAAACTCAAAATTCAAACATGGTAAATATCCCGTCATAAATGTCTTTAGTGTTAAAAACCAAGACAGTTACAAAATAATTATAAAGGTCATTGCACACACCTCCCGCTGGGGCACTGCACAACAACGAGCACTAAAATAAGAACTAGATGTCTGTATGGTCTGCTGAATCAACTCTCTAGTAAAACTTTACAGAGACAGCATGAAATAGCAGCCAGCGCGTAGTACCTAAGCCTACGCCTTGCATACCGCAGGCTTCACGAGTGGCCCGCGTGCTGTAGTCGTAGTATGGGGACGCTTTAGGTATTCACGAGAGGTAGAAACGTGCAGATACCGTACGTTAGCAGTGCTGGAGTGATGTGTATTTATTTATATACTAGCGGTCCGCCCCAGCTTCGCACGAGTATTCGATAGAAATTTCAAACATTAGGTATATATTTTTTACGTTGGGTAACATTATTGAAGATATCATACGGAAACGTTAATTTTTTGAAAATTTTTGACAGCCTATGATCATTTACGATAATGTAGGATTATAAATGTGAAATAATGTTTCAAGTCAGTCAACTTTTTTTCGGAGCCTATTTAATTCAAATAAAAAAAACAATCAAATCCTTAATATATTACTAATGTGTACTACATGCTTATGTATGCGACAACCTTTATCCACTCCCTCTCTTCCATCAAGACAATGTTTATGCAATTATTCGTACTTTGTTATGAAATTAAAAATTACTGTGCGATTAGTTAATAACGATTTTAAATACACAATTTACCTGCTATCGTGACATGTAATCAGATAATGATATATTTTGTGGGAAAAACTAAATCTTTGGGCCGCCAAATATTTTTTTCTCAGGTTTGAATTTCAAAGTCTTGGTCAATGTTATGTGTACATTACAATAATTATTTATGGATAATTCTGTAAACTAGATAATATTAAGATTGTTTTTTCATAAAGGTCTTGACAAGATCCTTTATTTAACCAGCTCCGTATTAGCCGAGGTTAGTGTTGGGTGATGCACATCGTGTAAGCGGATTATAATGCACTAAAAACTGCACTACGAGTTTAAATTTATCGGAGAATAAGTAGCATGGCTGCTCATAGAATCCGTGCGTAGACTTTGACCCTCGTTTAAGCACAGATTAGCTATACAGCAGCAAACAATGAGGTCAAAAAATTATAAATGCCTCACCACTTGGGGTACCTAATACCTGTATAAGTACCTAACATAATTACCTACGTACGATCTACTTTTGCTTTTTTTTTGACAAATATACTCCTTACCGTACGACCGATCCATGCTTGTGCTTTTAAAGTTCTTGCCTTTTTGTTTGATTCATTATACATAATTCTCAAACAAAAACGTACTAAAATCATTATTAGCTACAAAAATCGGGGAACACATAATAATAGTCAAGTACTTACGCACCTGAGCGTCGTCACGAGCATTTTTGGCTTGTTAATAAAAACAAATATTTTTCGTAACCCGTTTTGTCTGCATAACCCCCGAGAAATTGACAGCAATTATTTTAAGCAATGTATTAAATAAATCCAGAAATACAGTTACACAAACAAGAATATTTGACATAAATTATTAATGGTTTTTTTCTTATTGTACGAGTATGTTCAATAAAATTGGATTTTTGGGTTATTTTTAATTTCTTTATTTGTTTATAGATTCGTTCTGAAAAACTATTTTTTTAAACATATTCTATACGCAAATATTATTTAAAGCGAATGTATAGTTAACGGAAAGATCCCAAAATGTTCGGAAACAGAACTACTTTATCAGGTGATTTTATCACGGAATTCACGGATCAAAGATAAAACCTCAACCCACAAGGGCCTGAACGGAAGCTTGATCTTATTCAATTACACATCAAGAATGTGTGTTGTAGAGTAACCTACTTTTTAACCTTGCTTTAATTGCGTGGGAATAAAAAATAGGCTTATGCCTTTCGTTCATTACAAAATGTTATGCAATATTTTCTAATACGTACAGTCAACATCATCATCATCATCATCACCCTGATCACAAATTTTCACATGCAAAAATTTATCTCGCGCGCCGCTCAGGATCGAACCACCTCCATAATACTCAAAGTCTGAAATTCCCAACAATAACAACTATTGTGTCCCACATAGATTGAGATAGGGGGGTACTTATATGTGACGCGCACTGTACCTTGGGATGGGATACACATAGTCAAACACGTGATACCTAAAAATGACGTCATAATTTTTGAATAGTTAATTTTTGAGTGGACTGTGTTATTGGTACCGAAGAGGTTTTGTTATTGTTAATTACCAAAGGGAATTTGAGTATTCATGTCAGTCCCGTATTTTCACACACTACTAGGTACTTGCCTGGAAGAAATTGGTTTAAGTAATAAGGCTGCCTATTGTACGTTTTTTAAATTTTAATTTAGCATTAAGAGTGCCGTGTGGTGCCGGCATAGAATTTCACCACCCCATCTCTTCCCGTGGGTGTCGTAAGAGGCGACTAAGGGAAACACACTGGGGGGCGGGCAGCAGCGCCCTCTGCAGAACAACTCCACCAAACTGCGATCCCCAACCCGCTTGCCCAGCGTGGGGATTATGGGCATTAACCCCCAAATGATAATGCCATCTACGGCGCTCATTAGGGGAGGCCTATGTCCAGCAGTGGACTATTATAGGCTGGTGATGATGATGATGAATAAGAGTATAGGAATGTTTTTTCTTATAAATGTCAGTAAAGTGTTCATTCATTCATTCTTAAAATGTTTTAACGCCTTAAACGCATTATTAACTAAAGTAGATAATTTTATTGCCGCATTACTCAGAGGTTCGGCTAAAATAATTTGGATAACACAAGTATCCAATAGTAAGTTAAATTTATACGATAACTAACTTCCGATATACTAGTAACTAAATAACTCTGATAGACTTGCTTTGCTCACACTCTACTAGAAGATGCTGAATGTAGATTATAAGATTTATATAATATACTAGCGGTCCGCCCCGGCTTCGCACGGGTATTAAACAAAAATTTCAGAAATTATACACACTAACACGATGGGTTTCACAGTTTTCATACGGATCCCTTTATTATTTTAACAGAATTGGGGTTTTTGACATTTACTCGACACTCCATAACTGACACTGGCCGTAGAGAAAAAGCAAGCACCGTGCGCTATATATTCAACCTCTTTTTCTTTTATGACGCACCATAATAGAAAAAGAAGTTGAATATATAGCGCACGGTTTTATTATTGAATTTTTCATGTGGATCCCTAACTTTTTTGAATATTATTATACAGCCTATGTTCATCACGGAAAATTTAGGATTCTAATGGTGAAAGAAGTTTTCAAATCAGCCCAGTAGTTTCGGAGCCTATTCAATTCAAACAAACAAACAAACAAACATACAAACAAACAAACAATCAAATCCTTCCTCTTTATAATATTAGTATATAGATATAGAAGAATCCGTAATTTCAGTATTTGTCCGAGTGTCATTCAATTTAAGTTCTTTACTTAATTATTGAAGTGCTAGCACTCAGTAAAATTACGTAACCTAGTACTTGAGCTATATTTTTAATAAAAAAATATAATAATTTTAGGCAATCCGCAGCATCATCTATTCCCAAAATAAGCAGAGCTTGTTACAGTATTTATTATGCAATAAATTGAAATGAGAATCCTGGAAAAGGTCCCTAGAGACCAGTTTTAGGTACCTTTATTTATGTTATTTGAAGTTGCAAAACATTACCAAAGGAAATGTTATCAAAAATAAAAAGAGACATAAAACTGAAAAATGACGTGCAGAACTTATTGGAACGATACATGATATTGGTGATGGTTGAAATATCAACCCCATCCACAACCTTAGAAAAGCTGAATCGAAGCTGTCAATCACCAAAAGTCCTGCTCCGGTACTTCAAGAGCTGGGCTGGTTAGGGCCTGCAGACTTATTGTCTAACTTGAAATCCATTACCAGTGAACTTCAAACCGATTACCAGTAGTAGACCCAGTCAGAACGTTGTCGGTATTGTCTCTAAGGTATTCAACTGGTCTTCGGTTTCAGCTATTTACACAATACAAAATTGACAGTCGAAGTCCAGGCTAGGTTTGATGCCAAACTGAAGCCGATTACGATTACCAGTTGAGTTAAACAATAAAACTGGGAAGGCAGGGGGATAATGCACAATACGTTCCCATGCGAGATGTCAGTGCAGATCAGTGCAGATGTATTAGACACTCTATACTAATATTATAAAGAGGAAAGATTTGATTGTTTGTATGTTTGTTTGTTTGTTTGTTTGAATTGAATAGGCTCCGAAACTACTGGACCAATTTGAAAAATTCTTTCACCATAAGAATCCTAAATTTTCCGTGATGAACATAGGCTATATAATATTTTCAAAAAAGTTAGAGATCCGCATGAAAAATTCAATAATTGAACCGTGCGCTGTATATTCAAACTCTTTTTCTATTATGGCGCGTCATAATAGAAAAAGAGGTTGAATGCTTTTTCTCTACGGCCAGTGTCAGTTATGGAGTGTCGAGTCAATGTCAAAATATGTGTTGCAATGCTGTTTAAAAAATGTAAGGGATCCGTATGAAAACTATGAAATCCATCGTGTTAGTGTGTATAATGTCTGAAATTTTTGTTTAATAACCGTGCGAAGCCGGGGCGAACCGCTAGTAAGTTATATTATGAATGTAATAGTGGTTTGTTTTTCACTTCTTCCACTAGTGGACAAAAAATTTAAGTGAGGAGAAATCAATAACAACTTATTTCTTTTTTGTTATGATAATGAACTGTATGGAATTTGACTTGTCTAAGTGCTTATTTTGTAAGCCTAAAGAAATAAAGTTATTGAATCTGAATCTGATCATAGTTCCCCCACTTAGCATTCGAATTATATGGTAATGATGATGAATAAGTGCATTGTGTAAGTAAAGCCTTCTTATTTGTGGAGGAAAGAAAATCAAGGTATACTAATCTCATGGTTCATATTATTTATTTATTCAACATTACTAGGTTAATAGGGTAGATAAAAACAAGGCTCTAAAACATTGCATGATATTTAATATTTTGAAGGATTTCTTAGCATGTCTCTTTTTAAACAACTGTTTTAAAATGTTTTATACGTTATTTTACTTAATCTGGACAAATTTTATGCAAACTCATAAATGAATATTAAATAGAAGTTTTCTTGACTTTGTGCACGATATTATCGCCGACATGCATACGGTAATTGAAGTAATCGTAAATTCATTAAGTAATACGTACGGTTCATTGCGATGATGTAACTTTGTAAAGGCGTGGTTACATCCTGATAACGCGTGATAACGTAACGCAGTGATTGCAGTTTGGGGTAATCCATGCGAAACTGAAAGTGGAACGACCTCGCGAGTAGGGTAACCAGATCTTAAAATTTTCATCTGAAAATGTCCTGACAGTAATGGCGAGAGGGAAAAATTGTGTTCATTTATATAAAGGGTCCAGCTTTGTTCCCTAACCTACTTATTTTATATGGGTATCATTGAAATGGTATTGTATTTGTAAGTATAAGTTTAGGTATTCTAGTATTTTTTGTAAGTATTCGTTTTTTATTTTATTTTTATTTATGTGCCACCGTCTATATTGTTCCATCATGTCCACTCCATCCCAAGATGACTTGAAGGGATCATCTTACTATGGACAGCAGAATAAAAAGGGATAGTCAGACTAAAAATTGTTTTTGCCAGTACAAAAACAAATTAAGCCGCATCTATAGAGACTACGTTATAGATGTAGTCTTTGTAGATGCGGCCTAATCTAAAAAGACTATGATTAAAATTAGAGTAGGCTTCCTAAAAATTAATTCATCTATATTTTACTTAGGGGAAACCAACTAACTTTATTTTGACAAAATCCTGAAATTTTCGAAAAATCGTTGGAAAACTAAAAATCGTGACATAACAAGACAGACCCAGACGTCTGGTTACCCTACCAGCAGGGTTGATCGCTAAACTGAGTGCCTAGTATAACAATGTACGATACCGAAACCGTTTAATATGTAATTGAAAAATATAATATTGTAGGTTTATAAACAGAGCCCAGACGTTTAGTTGGTTAATAGATTAGGTATGAATTAACCACATGTAAAAGATAACGCGCCCTTCGCCCTTGGCTAAAAAGTCGTCTTGTCAGAATTTATAGTATACATGTTCTTATAATATAATAGGAACAAAACAATAATTTATTTCGAGACTGAAAAAATATAGTGAATAATCAATGTAGGTATAAAGAACCAAGGTGATATTATACCACCAGCCTGCCCTAAGCAAAGCCTAAGCAAAACTTAATTTTATGCTAAGCAAAGCAAAGCCTGTATCGAGGAATACCTCGATACAGGCTTTGCTTTGCTTAGCATAAAATTAAGTTCGTAAGAAACATGAATCACTGTCATACTACTGAAACTCATCCAATGGTCTCAGTAAACGCAGCGTGGTTTCGGTTTTCGGTGAGGAGAGGTAGCGGTCTTCAAGAATTATTTCATTGTGACGACCTCTGTGGCGCGTTGGGCGAAGGTCCGCCTGCGACGCAGGAGGTTGCGATTCCTGCCTGACTAATATTTGTACGATCTGCAGATATTTGTTCAAGGTGTTCTGGTCGTTTTCTACGAATAAAAAAAATATCTATCGATGTAAAAATATTGTATTATGTATATCAGTCATCTAGTACCCATAACACAAGCTCTGTTTAGCTTGGGGCTAGGTGATGCTGTGTGGATGGTCCGGCATTATTTATTATTATTTATTAATTCATTAATTCTTGTCATTAGAATCATTTGACTCGGACACAAAAGGTACTCAGTAAGCGTAAATTACTCAATCATGCTGAGGTTAAGAGGGAACATTTGCAGCGTTTAGCGATCTTTACTAAAAATTGAATAAACTATTCGCTATCGCTAAGATATATACCCAAATTCCTATTTTAGTATTTAAGTATTATTTTATATATTCATCATATTCACTGATTTTACCAATATGAAATAGGAATAAATTAAAATAAAATAGAAAAGGTGAAATGTGACAGACACGTAATACTTACGTTAATTTATACGTATGGCCATTAGTCTGCAAAATGGTAGTTTCTTAAGCAATAGGTAGTCTCATTTTGGCTATTACGTTATTGAAAATTACAAATGACATAATTTTTGCGAATAGTTTTATTTTTATTAGAATATGTTTTTAACATTTTGAAACAGTTTTACATCTGTCTCATAAGAATTTGTGCAATACCATTTTCAGGCTGCCGATTTGTAGAGTTTAAAATTAAATTACAATTAAGAGAGTCCTGTAAGGTCTAAAGGAAATAAAGCACTTTGATTTTTGATTCAATTACTTCAGACGTTACAAAAATCAATATAGCATTCTCATGATAGTATATTAGTGTTCAATAAATAATTATCGATCCAGATTAAAATAGAGCTGAATCTATAATCACCGTTCCAATTTTGAACTGACTAAAAATTAACAAGTACGACAAGTGCGAGTGTAACTCGCGCGCCGAGGGTTTTGAACTTTTGTCGTTTAGGTAGGTACGTATATTGACGACCTGTTAGCGCGGTGGGCTTACAACGCAGGAGGTTGCGGTTTGATTCCCGCCTCGGGACTAATATTTGTAAGATCTGCAGTTACCTACTATTACAGTTACTACAGAGATTAGTGGGTAGGTAAGTGGGTTGGTACCTACAATTATTTTTTCGACTTTTTTCTACGTATTTCACTAAGTATGAAACTTAGACGATTTTTAAAACCTGTTTTGAATTGTCGAAATCCCTACCTTTGATTTGATATTGTTCTCAATGAAATAGCCCCCATCATCATCATCAGCCTATGTTAGTCCACTGTTGGACATAGGCCTCCCCTAATGAGCGCCATAGCGCCCTGTCTTCGGCTTGTCGCATCCAGCATCTGCCAGCAGTCTTTCGCAGATCGTCATCCCACCTGGTCGGAGGGCGTCCTACACTACGTTTACCGAGTCGCGGTCTCCACTCAAGAACACGTTTACCCCAGCGGTTATCGGTTCTTCGCGAAATATGGCCGGCCCACTGCCACTTCAGTTGGCTAATTCTCTGAGCTATGTCGATGACTTTAGTTCTCTGTCGGATGTATTCGTTACGAATCCTATCCTTCAGAGAAACTCCGAGCATAGCTCTTTCCATAGCGCGCTGAGCGACTTTGAACTGGTGGACCAACCCTATCGTGAGTGTCCACGTCTCAGCTCCGTAGGTCATGACTGGTAGGACGCACTGATTAAAAACTTTCGTTTTCAAACATTGCGGTATGGATGACGAGAAGACTCGACGTAGTTTTCCGAACGCTGCCCAGCCTAGCTGGATCCTCCTCTTGGCTTCCTTCTCGAAATTGTTTTTACCCAACTGCAAAATCTGCCCGAGGTAAGTGTACTCAGAAACAATTTCGAGAAGGTGGCCATGTACGATCACCGGTCTTGGATCAATGTGGGCATTGATCATGACTTTGGTTTTATCCAAATTCATGCCAAGACCGATACATCGGGAGGCTGAAGCTAGACTGTCCAGCATCCGGTTCAGCTCCTCTAGCGACTCCGCCATTAAGACTATGTCATCAGCGAATCGCAGGTGTGAGATGTAGTCGCCGTTTATGTTGATGCCCCTGTCTTTCCAGTCCAGCGTCTTAAACATATCTTCCAACGCGCTCGTGAACAGTTTCGGGGATATGACATCCCCCTGCCTCACTCCTCTGCGCAGTTGGATTGGTTTAGTCTGCTGGTCCTGTACTCGGACACTCATCGTAGCGGCTTCGTAGAGACATCTCAGCACCTCGATATAACGATAGTCTACTTGGCATCGCTGTAAGGATTGTAGAACAGCCCAGGTTTCAACGGAGTCAAAAGCCTTCTCATAGTCCACAAAAGCCAGACACAGGGGCTGATTATACTCTTCGGACTTCTGTATAATCTGCCTCACTGTGTGAATGTGGTCTATGGTACCATATCCTCCGCGAAACCCAGCCTGCTCCGGTGGCTGAAACTCGTCGAGTCTCCTGGCGAGACGGTTCGATATAACTCGTGAGAAAAGCTTATAGACGTGACTTAGGAGCGAGATGGGTCTATAATTTTTAAGAAGGGTTTTATCTCCCTTCTTAAAAAAGAGCACCACCAAACTCCCACTCCACGCCTTTGGAGTTCTCCCACTGTGAAGGACGGCGTTGAAGAGGCTCTGTAACTCCTGTATAACAGGGTATCCTCCAGCTTTCAAAAGCTCTGATGTTATTCCGTCCTCACCGGGGGCTTTTCCATTTTTAAGCTGCCTCAGAGCTAACACGATCTCGTCTTGACTGATGTCTGGCAGTTCGTCGGTATAGTGGCGTAACAAGGTGGCTCTAGAATCGTGGTCGTCTCGTTGGGAACGGGGAGCATGTGCAGCGTATAAACGGCCATAAAAGTCCTCTATCTCGGCCGATATCTCCGGCTTCGACAATACGGTCCTTCCGTCGTGCGTTGAAAGCTTCGTCAGGTGGCTCCTTCCAAGCTGCTGAGTGAATACTTTGGACCCTCGGTTTCGCTCTATCGCCTCTTCAATGAGGCGTGTATTAGAGCTCCGAAGGTCGCATCGTACCATCTTCGCAATTCGCTTGTTCAGGTCTGACCTCTCTGACGAAGTCGCTTGGGTGGTTTCCCGTCTTTTTGTCATCAGCCCAAGAGTCTCATCCGAGAGTTTGGACTTCTTACCAGTACGCTGCTTTTTGCAAAACTTGATGCCCTCGTCCCTCAGCGTTTCTACCAGATTGTGTAGGGTCTCGTCAGCGTCATCAGTGGGTTCCAAGGCAGCGAATCTATCCCCGAGAAGCTGCTGAAACTTCTCGGTGCCCGCCATGATTTGGATTGGGTTCGGTCGGAGCGTGGACTTCATCAGACGGTTTCTTTCAAGCTTCAAATTTATATTCAGAGAGCCTCGAAGGAGTCGGTGATCAGATCCGGTATTGAACCTGTTGATCACTGAGACATCTCTGAATATATGCTTGCTATCCGTCATGATGAAGTCGATCTCATTTTTTGTCACAGAATCGGGACTCCGCCATGTCCACTTCCTTTGGGGCTGTTTCTTAAAGAAAGAGTTCATTAAGAACAGCCCCTCTTTCTCAAGGAAGTTGACGAGCATTTGTCCCCTGTGATTTCGAACACCAAAACCATGCGGGCCTATTCGGGATTCGTTGCCAGTCTGGGTTCCCACCTTGCCGTTAAAGTCCCCCATAACAACGTTGAAGTGAGCCTTGGTGGTGTGATGTAAGGCTTTGGATATGTCTTCGTACATATCCTCCACTTCATCATCCGAGTGTGTCGAGGTCGGTGCGTAGACCTGAATGACCTTCAAGCTGTAGCGCTTAGACAGCCGAAGGATCAGGTACGCTACCCTGGTCGACACACTGGAGATTTCTTCGACGTTGTTAGAGAGGGCCTTATTGACGAGGAAACCTACGCCACCCTGGGATGTTTTATCACCCTCGCGAAAGTAGAGAAGATGGCCCGAGTCTAAGGTTACAGTGTCCTCCCCCTCTCTACGGACTTCACATAACCCTAGAACATGCCATTTAATGTTCTCTAGCTCCACTTCCAACTGCGCTAGATGGTGATCAAGCCTCAGAGTGCGTCCGTTAAACGTTGCCAGGGTCAGTGTGTGTGGGGTGTGGTAGCCTAATGTAGCCCGGAGATTCCTAGCACCCCCTGCCCCGCCGTTACCGTGGCCGCTACCATGGCCAGGAATAGCGAGGCGGCCGGGAACTGGGGGCCATTTTGTGGCGGTTCTTATCATGGGGGTAATTGCCCATAATCCCCACGCTGGGCATGCGGGTTGGGGATCGCAGTTTAGTGGAGTAGTTCTGCAGAGGGCGCTGCTGCCCGCCCCCCGGTGTGTTTCCCTTAGTCGCCTCTTACGACACCCACGGGATGAGTTGGGGTGGTGAAATTCTATATTATGCCGTCACCACACGGCACAATTCTATATTATGCCGTCACCACACGGCACAATTATGCCGTCACCACACGGCACAATGAAATAGCCCCCATTGTATGAAAATTGGTTTTTTGACCATATTTCGAAAAGTATTGTTTTTACAGGCTTCTCTATATTTTTCCTGTAAAATATAGACCTATATCTACAAACGCTTAGTACATTTTATATAGATCACTCTGCTATCTTCGGAGATAGAGGGGGGGGAACGGTCAAATTTTCGACCTTTTTCAAAATATTTCGAAAAGTATAAAACCTATCGAAATTTCAAAAACTGCATTAAAATGTACAAACTGATACCTTTCATTTGATACCCAACTCGGTGGGGTAGTCACCCCTTTAGAAATTTTTCCCGCCCTTTTTTGACCATATTTCAAAAAGTAATATTTTTACAGATTTCTCTATATTTTTCCTGTAAAATATAGATCAATACCTACAAAAACTTGGTACATATCAAATCGATCGTTCTGCAATCTTCGGAGATAGAGGGGGGGTACCGGTCAATTTTTCGACCTTTTTCAAAATATATCAAAAAGTATAAAATCTATCGAAATTTCAAAACCTGCATTGGAATGTTCAAACCAATACCTTTCATTTGATACCCAACTCGGGGGGGTAGTCACCCCTTTAGAAATTTTTCCCGCCCTTTTTTGACCATATTTCAAAAAGTATTATTTTTACAGACTTCTCTATATTTTTCCTATAAAATATAGATCAATACCTACAAACACTTGGTACATATCACGTCGATCGCTCTGCAATCTTCGGAGATAGGGGGGGGGGAACGGTAATTTTTTTGACCATTTTCAAAATATTTTAAAAAGTATGAAATCTACCGAAATTTCAAAAACTATTTTGAAATCTACAAACGAGTACCTTTCATTTGATACCACTTTCGACTTTGTACGTTCCATTTAAAATTTCGATTTCAAAATTTGTATGGAAAATCTTCATTTTGATTTTTCATTTATTTTCATTTATTTTTCTATAAATATGTGCGGGCGCACAAAATGTATTATTATTTCAAATTTCAAGTCAATAGCTGCAGTAGTTTCTGAGATATTAAGGATTCAAAACACAAAACAGACCCAAAGCGATTTCATAAGGGTTTTGCAACCGATGGCAAAACCCTAAAAATGGAACGGTCGGCCATGATGACTGATAAACATGCCACCTACAAAAAGGCTGACAATAATCACCACGGTGCAATTAGCAATTAGCAAGCGGAGTTTTGATCGCAGTGTAGGTGTTAAAAACAATGAAAGAAGTGGCTTTCCAACCTTTGGTTGGTAGTTCTTTATCCCACTCTTGCACTCCACGGGATGAGTTGGTGGTCGATTCGGCCACGGCTAGGCATGGTTCTTATTATTCAATTCGAAATTACATAATTTATTTATGTTATGTTGCTAAATAGCTACAGTCTTATAAAATGTCAAGTAAATGAGTAGCACTAAGTGAAATAGATAAAATTTTATAAATATGCATGTCGACAGTAGGTGGTACCCACTGCCGACACATGCATTCTAAAATTGTCTGTCAAATTGCTACGGTGGTTTCTAGTGAAATTGCACTAATGCAACGTTATAACGACTGATTAGTATCCACGGAAGTGGGTTATTTAGGCTCAGAAGTGTCTGAGGTTACTTTGAGATTGGGTTTCGTAAGTTCGTATCATTTGCGTACACACACGCAACGCAAATGTACAGTGCGCGACAGAATTAAGTACCCCCATATCTACAAACTATTTTCGACTACTTCTAATTCCCTTGTAACTTGTCACAATTTTTCACATGCAAATATTTATCACGCCGCCGCTCAGGATCGAACTGCCCTTCCATAATACTCAAAGTCTGAAATTCCCAACAATAACAACTATTGTGTCCCACATACATTGAGATAGGGGGGGGGGGTACTTATAATGTGACGTGCACTGTACAAACTTGTACTTAAGCTACAGTTTGACAGTTTGACTGCTTGATTGTCAGTAAGTATGAGGTAGTACATGTCATGTTTATTACCGACGACGTCTGTGGCGCGGTGGGCGAAGGTCCGCCTGTGACGCAGGAGGTGCGGGTTCGATTCCCCCCTCGGGATAAAAATTTTTACGATCTTAAAATTTTTCTTCAGGGTATTTAATCGTTTTATATCGTATAATAATAATATCTATCTATGTATCAATTATCTAGTACCCATAGCACAAGCTTTAGCTCGGGGCTAGCTAATGCTGTGTGAATTGTCCGACATTATTTATTTATTAATTTATTACCGACCGTCAACGTTGTTCTTGAATCGTGACAACTATGCTTTGAGCTTTGTTTTGACGTTTATAACTTCTTCTGTTGTCTATGTTTCTAAAACTTAGTAGGTAAGTAATGGCTTAGCGCAACTCTGCATTGCACGGCGCTATATCTATACTAATATTATAAATAGAAAAGATTTGATTGTTTGTTTGTTTCCTAAATTTTCCGTGATGAACATAAGCTATAGAATTATAAAAAAAATTTAGGGTTCCGTATGAAAAGAGTTTTTTTGTTAAATACCCATGCGAAGCCGGAGACCGCTAGTGTTTTATAACAACAAAACTATTTGGTATTATCTGCAGAAGCATAATCTTTAACAGAGGTATCAAAAGAGCAATACGTACTTTATTGATGCTTTTGTCTTCCTTATATCGTAAACAGAAACAAGATCCATCAAGTGCGAGGGGAAATCGCGCGCCGAGTTTCAAAAACTGAACTATAAGTACCGGTTGGAGATTTGACTATTTAATGGAGGCTTATAAATTTAAAAGGAATGAAATTTAAGAAATATTCAGAAAGACTTTGTACATCAACGTCTCGAAACACTGCTTTGAGAACAAAACACAATGATAAACCTTGTAGGTCTCTTAAAGTGTCGACTGAACACTGAAAATTTTGTACTAAAAATCTTTCATTTTCATCTATAAGTATATATACTACTATTATTTTAAATTTCAAGTAAATAGCTGCGGTATTTGCTGAGATGTTAGAGAGGAAAAAAAGATAGACAGAGCGGTACGATAAGGATTTCGGAACCGGTCTTGAAACCCTAAAACTTATGATGACCTATGCAATACTAGTATTCAGACAATTTTTTTTGATCAACAGGTACCAAACTACTTCCTGTATCAAAATTGATTTAGTTGTTAAGATGCAATGAGGTAATAATGAATCCCAGATATCCAATTAAACGGCCGTGTGGTGCCGGCATAGAATTTCACCACCCCTTCTCTTCCCGTGGGTGTCGTAAGAGGCGACTAAGGGAGACACACCGGGGGGCGTTCAGCAGCGCCCTCTGCAGAACAACTCCACCGAACTGCGATTCCCAACCCGCATGCTGAGCGTGGGGATTATGGGCAATAACCCCCAAATGATAAATAATGCCATCTATGGCGCTCATTAGGGGGAGGCCTATGTCCAGCAGTGGACTATCAAAGGCTGATGATGTGATGTGATGGTCCAATCAAATAGATAGGTTTTTAGCTCGTAGGTACGTGCGGAAAGCATCCCCTCGTGGGTATAAAATCAAGTTATGCGGTCCAATTAAAATCATGGATATGCCAGTCCAATTTAATGATAGCAAGATCACCTGGACTTTTGATTTTAGATTCGCAGTAAATTATTTAGAGACTTTTTCTAAGTTAAAAGATCAGGTAAAGCCCATCACAAACGTAGCTATAGTACATTTAAAGTAACTAGCTGGGTGCCCGTGGTTTCACTCGCGTAACTCCCGAAAATCCCATTATGTTACTCCAAGTCATAAACTATCTGTGTACCAACTTTCATCAAAACCCGTTTAGTCGTTTTTGCGTGAAAGAGTAACAAACATCCATCCATACTTACAGACTTTCCCGTTCATAATATTAGTAGATTATGAAACAAGGCGCAGAAAGGCATAGCGCGATATATGTATTTTCTTTAAAAAATTTCAAGTGACCAGACCTGCAACTATAATTTATATTTCTAAGACGTTACTAAGCTATACTAAAATTTATATTATTGCATATTAACACTCCGCATAAGCTAGGCCGACCATCAGTGAAATTAAGGCAAAATATAATATCACAACATGACGATGTTATATTATATATTACCTACAAGCTAGCACTTAGGGAGACATCCCGGAGCGGTAGCTTGCTGTAATATAAATCATCATGATAAATTAATAATGAATAATGCTTGATGATTCACACAGCATTATCTAGCCCCAAGCTAAGCAGAGCTTGTGTTATGGGTAGGTACTAGATAACTAATACACATAAATAATATACGAATAAAAATATCTATAAAAATATCTATCATATTTTTATTATACACTAGCAGCCCGCCCCGGCTTCGCACGGGTATTAAACAAAAAATTCAGAAATTATACACACTAAAACGATGGGTTTCACAGTTTTCATACGGATCTTTACTTTTTTTAACAGCATTGGGGTTTCTGACATTGACTCGACATTCCAAAACTGACACTGTCCGTAGAGAAAAAGCAAGCACCGTGCGCTATACAACCTCTTTTTCTATTCTGACGCGCCATAATAGAAAAAGAGGTTGAATATACAGCCCACGGTTCAATTATTGAATTTTTCATGCGGATCCCTAACTTTTTTGAAAATATTATATAGCCTATGTTCATCACGGAAAATTTAGGATTCTAATGGTGAAAGAATTTTTCAAATCGGTCCTGTAGTTTCGGAGCCTATTCAATTCAAACAAACAAACAAACAAACAAACAAACAAACAAACAAACAAACAAACAAACAAACAAACATACAAACAAACAAACAATCAAATCTTTCCTCTTTATAATATTAGTATAGATGGAAAACGACCAGAACATCTTGAACAAATATTTGCAGATCGTACAAATATTTGTCCCGAGGCGGGACTCGAACACGCAACCTCGTGCGGCGCAGGCGGTCTTTCGCCCACCGCGCCACAGAGGTCGTCGATTAATAAATTTATATTGTAGCTACCTCTGTGATGTGCTTCAATCGATGAAGTCTGCTTGAAGCTTGCTACGTTCTTAGATATGAAGAGGAGAGAGATGCCATTACGTTTGGCAGACGGATTAGTAATTGCAGTAGATTTGTTAAAAATAAACAAAGGAAAACTACCGCTTGTTATCAACTACATAGATTGTCTAAGTCTGCTCTTACGACACCCAAAAAGTTTAGTCTAACACAACCAATGAAACACGTGCAATGAATCTTGTCACATTTACGTTGTAGATGATTGCATAACATTTGCAATTGTAAAGTACGCAGGCTAAAAATGAAGTTAATAAGGAAAAGAAAAGGATAAGGTGAACGTTAACCTTAATTTTTAACAATGTCCTTTTGTTTTTTTTATAATGTAATCTCGTTTCAAAGTTTAAATAAGCCCTTGAGAAGTATGTGAGCAAAATATTGTTTGATAGCCCTAATAGGTACATGTAAAATACGGTAGTTAAATAACCTGGTATTTCCTTTAAAGAAAGGTTTCCTTGTTTGTTTGAATTGAATAGGCTCCAAAACTACAGGACCAATTTGAAAAATTCTTTACAACAATAAGTATCCTATGAACACAGGCTATAAAATATTTCAAATAAATTAGGGGTCCGTATGAAAATTTCAATAATGTAACCTAACCCGTGCGAAGCGTGGGTGGATTTAAATAAAAAACATTTGAAATTGAATTAATGAAAGAAAAGATAGTTGGCTTGCGTGAAATAAATCATGGATCAGTAATATGAAAGAATGGAGATGAAGGCACAGCATATTTTCTTCCACTCTCTTGTATCAAGAGAGTGGAAGAAAATATGCTGTGCCTTGACCTTGTCTATACTAATATTATAAAGAAGAAAGATTTGTTTGTTTGTTTGAAATGATAGGCTCCGAAACTAATAGACCAATTTGAAAAATTCTTTCACCATCAAATAATTTTCCCTGATGAACATAGAGAAAAAGTTAGGGATCCGTATAATTCTTAAATTTTTTTAAAGTTGTGAAGCCAACGCGGATCGCTATGATATAAAGTTTGACACTAAAGAAGAAGATAATAGTATAATAGTAAACCAGCCATCTGAAATCTAGACCCTACACTTTACAGTTTTACAATCATCAAGATTTGGCAGAATTCATTTAAAATTCAAATTTAGGTCTCATCCGTATGATAGCATCAGTGAATGGACTCCGTCAAGCATGTCGGATTTTATGAATGGCTTACAAAAGTTCTTAATTAATATTCTTTACGACAGTTGTAACTCCCAATTAAAGGAATCAATAGTGCCATCGCATTCTAAGGCTTTGTTATGGATAAGATTTTTGTTAGATTCATTCAGGGTTTTAAGTATGTTTTGTAGATGCATTAGAAACGTTTGAATTAGAACCAAAGAAAGAGTAACTTATATAACGTTATTATTAACTAGTAACTTACTAACGATATTATTATTTATTATTAAAGTGGATTTCAGGAATTTCCGACTCTTAAAATAGGGCATTAGCTGATTTAGAGTAGTTTTTTATCTTCAAGTTGACGCAAATGAAATTGCGAGCGTCAGCTAGTTGTTCATCGGGGATAAAGTAGGATTCTAATGACGAAATAATTTTTAAATCATCTTAATTAAGGCACTACATTTTACGTAATTAATTTTTATAATGTAACGCTTAGTGAAAATAAAAAATATAGACGCAAATATACAGAGACAAGGTCCTACACCTATAATTGTTTCGCGGTTCATGCCAGTTTTGGTATCATATCCCATACAATAGTATGGTTTATAGTATTGGTTTAATTCAAGATTTCTTGTTCATATAATTGCATATTTATGGCAGCTATTAATTATATTTTATTCTTAACACGATAGGCGGTGGCGAGGTGCATCTTAACAAAAAACTTGAATTTATCATAACTACTCCTTTTTACAGTTCGTGTTAATTTAATCTATAAAATTAATATTTATTGCCTACTGTTTCACGAATTGAACTCATTTATTTTGCCAGCTCCGGTTTTATACGGCATGTTGAATGTGGAGAAGGTGGAATGTTCAAACTGAAGGGGATGATACCTCTCCGGAAAGAAAAGTCATTCAAGACGTAATTAAACATGCGTCTACTAGACCTTCCTTATATACGTCGTCGTTACTTACCATCATGGGAGATAGCCGTGTGGTGTCGGCATAGAATTTCACCACCCCAACTCTTCCTGTGGGTGTCGTAATAGGCGACTAAGGGAAACACATTGGGGGCCGGGCAGCAGCGCACTCTTCAGAACAACTTCACCGAACTGCGATCCCTAACCCGCATGCCATGATTATGGATAATACCCCCAAATGATAATGCCATCTATGGCGCTCATTAGGGGAGGCCTGTGTCCAGCAGTGGACTGTTATAGGCTGGTGATGTTGATGGGAGATAGTGATAAGACGAAGGGATATCCTCGAATAAAAATGTCAAGGGCGTCAATATAATTGAAGTTATGCACGAACTTCAGAATGCCCAAACCTGTCATTATTATATCAAACGTCATTTCTGATACCACATGACTGCTCTAATTAGAATTCATTTCGAAACATAATGCTATGTTCACATGCGCGCGTTCAACTCGACATTCAACGTGCACATTCACGTTCACGAGCGTGTGAACAGTATGCCCGAGCCCGTAAACGCGCCCGTGAACGTGAATGCCGCGAACAAAATGCACTGACTGACGCGACGGCGCGTGCGTGTGAACAGCTTGAATTGTCGCCGGCCCGGGACGGGCTGCATGCCGCGCAGCCCGCCAGGCAGCCCGCCGCCGGGCTGCACGGCGCGCATGTGAACATAGCACTAAACTTTGAGCTCTTGCGAGCGTTGAGTTGGAGAAATTGTCATAGTGTATATGTTGTAATAAGGCCTGAGGAGGTATTTTCCAAATAGAATAGTTTGAAGTTTTTAACGTAAAGTGACAGGTAACCAATGCGTTCATGTCAACATAGCAAGGTCTAAGTTTTGGTACTACTGGTGGCAGTTGAACCTTCTACCCGACAGTAACAAATGAGTTGTCATTATCATTTTTCTTCATACCCCGTTGGTTGTAGGCTTTATGACGTCACATAAAAATTAAGTTCTAGTTGTAGTAAACTTTGTTTAACTTCCAGAATAAGACTGAAAGTCTATTCGAACCATTTCAAAGAAAGTTTTATTTTTTCCTAATATTATAGATTTATGGTCCCTCGGGCGTTTGGTTCATCAATGCAGTATTATTGTACAGAGCATCCATAAACAATTAAAGTTAAAAGTTTTATATTATTGGGAGGTGTTTATATTGATTTCGAATTAATGATTCAAACACACCTTAGTCGTGTTTTTAATATTGATAGCTTAAGGCTGTAAAAGCTCAATCTTATTGTTTTAAGTATTACCTGATTTTAATTCACAGCCTTTTATAACGGCATTTTTATTGTTTACCAGACAATTCATCTGACTTTGTTTACAAACTCGTTAAATAAATTAAGCAAAGGTGGTAACCTACTGGTAATGCAATGCGAGAAAACAAGAACAAGCAACAGCTTTGCAATAAATAATTTAAATAAGTATTTAATGGTATAGTTTAGTCTACACACGAAAGCAAAATAGCTTGTTGATGCGAAATTTTAGTGCCAGAAATTGTAGACAGTGTTTCGTCAACGTTAATGCAGCCTGTAGGCCAAGCACGGGGATTGTTCTCTAGGGTAGAATAGACAATAATGACATCGCATCGCCATACATTGCGTACATCATTGAAGTTGAAGAAATTAATTTCAAATAATTTACGCATTCGATGACAAAGTGACGTAATTTTTGTCTATATTCTACCTTAGACAAGAAAGCTCGTGCTTGCCCTACAGTTGAGAGACTACGGTGTGTGGATTTTTTTTTAAATTTGCCTATCATTACGATTGCGCAATATTAAACAATCTTTATATAATTTCCTAGTGTTTGTTCCTTTGTTGTTCTATACTAATCTTTATCTATACTGTTATTATAAAGAGCAAAGATTTGATTGCTTGATTGTTTGAATGGAATAGGCTCCGAAACTACTGGACCGATTTGAAAAATTCTTTCACCCTAAAAATCGTAAATTTTTCCTGATGAATATGGGTGGAATATTTTCAAAAAAGTTATGGATCCGTTAGTTAGAAATAAAGTTAATAGAAGAGAATGGTGAGGAAAGGTAGAACTAGCTACTGATGTTGAAGAAGTAAAACATCACCTACCTGTTACCAACTACTGCGGGTAGCTGACTGACAAACCGGAACTGCAGGATTCAGGAGTTTGCTGCTTGGAAATCACACACAACAAACACTCACTGGCACGAGAAGAAGTCCACAGTTTGTTTATTTATTTATTGAGGTAAACCACAGCGGAACAGTAAATATTGGAATAATTAAAATTTACTTTACTAAACGGCCAAAAAGAATTACACAGATTAATATAAAAAAGAAGATATTGATGCGTTATTTTTAAAAGGTAGATTCAAGTGGAAGGTTTTTAATATAACATACACCTGTACGAAGCCGGGGCGGGTCGCTAGTGTTTATACATACATATTACGTAGGATAGACTTTTTTCACTGGTCTACGAATAAAAAAAACGTCTCTACTCATCGGCGCGTGAAAAGGCTGAAGCCAATCGTAGATTTCCCCAGTGTGACTACCCTCAAATTATCCTTAACCTTATACTTCATCATCATCATCATCAGCCTATGTTATACTTACCTAGGCCTTATACATTAATGTTTTTGTTCAGTCACTTATTATTATACCATCAATTTAAAAACATTGCATTATGTAATTAAAATTTTTAACATGGAAGTATGTATGTACAGTCAGCTGCACTAATATGTATACACTCCCAACATTTCATATTGATGTATACGTGAACCTTTCAAATTAAAGTATACACCACAATTTTTCAAATTGATGTAGTCATGGTACTTGTCAAAACGTGGTATACAGATTTTCATAATAATGTATACACTATTTAGTCAAATAATTGTTTACCATCGAATAACAAATTAATGTATTCAAGACCACGCCTTAATAATATATGCAAAAAAAGAATGTCACAAGAATGTATTCAGGTGTTAAATATGTCATTAAAAAGGCTTTTTCACTTAAATCCTGCAAGTCATCATAAATATATACACGACCTTAATTATGTATCCATAATGAAGGGCCATAAATATGTATACATCAATTTGTACGATGTTTTTCATTGACATGTATACAAAATGTTTTATTTTACAAAAACGCTTTTTACTAAAATTCCTACAAAGTATCATAAATATGTATCCACTGCAAGGCCAAAATAATGTATACATAATTGATAGTCATAAAAATATACGTAAATGTGCATTTTACGTAGTATAATATAGTAGTAGGTCTTTTGTGACTTTTGACTTGACCTCAGTAGTGACGAAGTGAGTAAACTCAAGCATGGGGATGAAAAAACATCAATTAGGTAAATATTTTTTTTTAGTATTCTTATTTGATCTTTTCACACTAAACACATTTTATGCTATTTAATGAAGTAGTTAAATAAGGCATTGTAGGCCCCTCCAGCATCAATCACTGCTTATAGCCTAATTGCTCACAATTTCTTTAAATTTTTTGCATATCCTCATGTAAGCAAGAAATTTAAAACAATTAAAAAGGCAATATATTCTATCATTAGATCATTCAGAGTCCGTTAATTTTTAATTTAAAATGCAAAAAAAATTAAAGAAATTGTGAGCAAAGTGATAATAAGAGAACGAGATTTCGCGAACTCTAGAAGGGACCCAGTGTTTGCTGATTATGTTGTATTCGATGTATGGGGCTGGATGCATACCAGTGGTCCCGGGGCGTTGACCCAAATTGAGGGTCGGATGAACAACCTCCAATATACTGAAGTATTGGAAGAGGTGTTTAGGGCAAGTGTGAAAGATTACTTTCCAGGTGCTGGGCCTGTTCCGTTCGTGCAAGACAGCTCGGCCATTCATAACGCCTGAGTGTATCGAGCAATGGAACCACAGAATGGTCAACAAGTTGCCCTGGCCTCCAAAAAATCTCGATCTCAACACCATCGAATCCATCGTTGGGATTGATGGCTCAGCAATGGGACACAAATGAGTGTAGGACAAAGAAAGCCTTAATCATGGTTTATGACATTTGGGAAAGCTTTCAAAGTGTGCATAAACATGGTTTCTTCCATGCGCGACCGGCTATAAGCAGTGATTGATGCTGGAGGGGCCTACAATACCTTATTTAACTACTTCATTAAATAGCATAAAATGTGTTTAGTGTGAAGAGATTAAATAAGAATACTAAAAAAAAAAATATTTACCTAATTGATGTTTTTTCATCCCCATGCTTGAGTTTACTCACTTCGTCACTACTGAGGTCAAGTAAAAAGTCACAAAAGATCTACTACTATATTATACTACGTAAAATGCACATTTACGTACATTTTTATGACTATCAATTATGTATACATTATTTTGGCCTTGCAGTGGATACATATTTATGATACTTTGTAGGAATTTTAGTAAAAAGCGTTTTTGTAAAATAAAACATTTTGTATACATGTCAATGAAAAACATCGTACAAATTGATGTATACATATTTATGGCCCTTCATTATGGATACATAATTAAGGTCGTGTATATATTTATGATGACTTGCAGGATTTAAGTGAAAAAGCCTTTTTAATAACATATTTAACACCTGAATACATTTTTGTGACATTCTTTTTTTGCATATATTATTAAGGCGTGGTCTTGAATACATTAATTTGTTATTCGATGGTAAACAATTATTTGACTAAATAGTGTATACATTATTATGAAAATCTGTATACCACGTTTTGACAAGTACCATGACTACATCAATTTGAAAAATTGTGGTGTATACTTTAATTTGAAAGTTTCACGTATACATCAATATGAAATGTTGGGAGTGTATACATATTAGTGCAGCTGACTGTACATAATTTGTATGCGACAGATTGAGTGGCAAATAATAATATATTATGTATCATTCATGACCCATGTAAAGAAACTGAAGTTTTAATCGTTTTTTTTCACTGGATGTCTTGTATAAGTTGTTATAAATAACAAAGTTTGTCTGTACAAAATTTCAAACATAAGTACATAATATGTACTTATGTTTGAAATTTTATATTTACTGTGCCACATAATATGTATCACATATTATGTGGCACAGTAGGCGAAGGCCCACCAGTTTCGCAGGAGGTTGCGGGTTCGATTCCTGCATAGAGAAAAGTGTTTGGACATGCAGATGTTCCTAATGTTCTGGGTGATTCCTATGTAATAATAACAATTTAATCGGTTTGAAAAAAGTGAAATCCAACTTCGATTCCCCTAATATTAGTGTTTTTGTGTTTTGGGGGATAAATATTAATCCCCTTGAATATATTTTTATGAGACAACCTTTTGATCATACTCAATACACTTTTCAAAATCGGTCAGTAATTAAACCAAAATACAAAAAAAAAACATATCCGAACATCGACCTTTTTTTGAAGTCGATTACAAGTACGTTATATTTATGATGTGAAATGTACTAAGAGTACTATTAGATATCTTTATAACTAAATAACACAAGATTATCTGCTTCGTTTGGAAATAAATGATGCTGTGAGAAATATCCAGCATATTTTTTCTACACGAAATAGTCCATCAATATATAAAACACCGAATTCAACCTACGCTAAACTAAAATATTTGGGATTTAGTGCACCTTTACAAATAATTGCTGCAATCGCGCGCAAAGAGAGTCGCTGGTAAATACTAGTAACATTTTCTAACAGACACTCGGCTATTTTGGATTCGTTATTTAGAGTTCTGCATCATCAGGGCTTCCTTTGGAACCCTATTTCTACACAACGCCGTCAAAAATTGGGAAACACTGTCATGGACGGACATAATATCCCATTCTTGATAGATTGCGTATAAATTTCGAACACAACAATTATAAAAAAAATTAAAAGTTTATGTCATAAAAATCGGCCCTTAATTCACGAGTCTAACTCACGCTTCGCTATTTATTTTGACAAGAGTTCGCTGGATTCGCTGCTGGTGACTATTATCTGTCACTGCTGTTGACTACTCTCTGTCACTGGTAGTGACTAGTGACAAGAGTCCTTGAAACTGGGTAGTTACAGAAAGGCAATGTGTAGATTCTAGACAGCTGAACGTGGTCCGTCGATCTTTTTTGGATATTGTCATCGTACTTGAAGAGGCAAGTGGTTGAGTGGCAGCTAGCTCAAATTCTTAAACGGGAAAAAGACTTGACTGTCTAGTTTGCCATAGTTAGCAGAGCTGAATAGGTGTAAAGTAAACTGGCACTATTTAAAGTTAAGGGTTACAATTTATAGTAAGTTCTATTCGTAAGATAGTAACTCTATTCCCGCAGTCGAGCGACCGTCGTCGCTCGTCCTTCCTAGTTAACAATGTATTACGGGTATGCCTGACACCATAAAAAAATATTAAAAAAGAACGGAACAACTTCACAATTTACAATCCAAACAACTTTACTCCTCATCAAACATTTTGTCCCGCGACGAGAATTTAACCCGTTACCGTATTCGACTCAGGACCGAGTAATTATTCCTCCACCACTATACCATAGAGATGGTATAGTGGCGTAATAATTAAGTAGCTTGAGCTCCTTAATAATCAGACCCCCCAAAGATACAATAAATGCTTGTTAATTATGGAATCCACATGAAATAGTAGGTTTTTCTGTTATATCCATAGTTTCATGGTAATTTCCTACACTTGTTGACAGCCATTCAATGCCCGTGATCCTACTATGGAAACCTGTCTCCAAGTGACCACAAATTCTTGATGCATATGGTGGACAGAATTGAAAATAAAATAGTTTCATGAGGACATAAAAAATCGAAGTGGAGCGAAGATCAATAAACGCTTTATCATAGCTTGATTAATCTTTTTTATCGGATTATAGTTTTAAATTGACATGTCTAAGTACTTATTTAGCCTAAAGAAATTAAGGAGATTGATTTCCTATTTATTATTTCTGAAATAGTCACGAGCGTCACAGTCTAGAATTGATAAAATGGAGACAATGTAGCTTTACTGCCGCGTGCCTATGGGCATAGCATCGGGCATAGTTTTTGCGGTGTCTACGAATGGATGCTCTTTTGATCGGCTAAAAATAATTTTCAATGTATGATGAATCCAAATTTAGAACTTGACCATTTCCAAATTAGGATCTTATTTAAAATCAATGGTGCGAACGTTACTGCCAACCGTAACTTTACTGCTGTCATGGCAAAGTGCAGCAAATCACTCAAAATTATTCGAAAACTTTCATCTTATTGAATTCTTATTTATTTATCTTTAATTTATGAAAAATAAATGATATTACTCCGATAGAAAACATACCTACTCGAATCGCCTCTTAATTTTTCCCAACTCAATGTAACATATTTCCCATAAAATTATCAATAACACGTCATTAATTTTGATATCACCCGTCAAGTAGCCGATACATTTGGTCGATAAATTTTTAACATCTAATTTCTTTCATTACTCCTACACAAAATCTTTAGTAGTGTTGCATTGTTGCTATAAGAATAAGTTAAGGCAAAACCCGTATACGGATTTACGATTTACTGATGTACTATTATAAAGTTAGCTTATGTACATATATCTTAACTATAATCGTAAAGTCCATTTAATTCTGTGACAGGACAATAGGCACCTTATTACGTAAGATTTACAGTTCATTTGTCAATTAAAGTGATCTACACTAAGATAATTAAACGACCTGCATTATTGCAGTTTTTGCGATGAATGGTATGAATTTTTCATTGCGCTCCAGTTCCAATGATGATTGTTTATGTTTTGAAATGAAATGCATTAACATGATAGGTAGGTATACTCAAAATGTAACATTTAATTTCAAAATTGAATTATTTCCTCTTTATTATATAAGTATATATATCGATATTTAATATCTGTAGATGGTATTTTTTTTTCCCCGAGACAGGAACAGAAACCGCAACCTCCTGCGTCGAAGGCGGACTTTTGCCCACCGCGCCACAGAGGTTTTCCAAGATGGTACACAAAAATATCAAGTTCCCGTTTGTATCTTTTGTGTGCGGTACCTTGAAAATGAGCACTTAATAACCCTTACTCATTGCAAGTAATAAAATCAGTTACTTCCAGTTACAGCTGCGAATGATCAAGAAGCGATGACATTATTTTAACTGATAACATCTAATTTCTTTGAAGTCGATTCCATTTGGTTCGTGTATTTATAAAACGTACAAAAATCGCTCTTTTACTGTCGACAGTTTAATGAGATCTTCGTCTGTAAAATAGTTGACGTCAATGTTAATATTGACTAATATTGGAAGAGACGAAGACGATATTTTCGATAATTACTGAGCCAACATTGTAGTATGTAACGAAGATAAAATGGTGATTTGTTTTAAACAACTGAACAAGTCATGAAATACTATTCATTAAAAAAAAATTATATATTATATATATTACAATTTGAAATCAATACTTTTTGTGACTCTTAGTTTACACATCTCCGTGGGAATAAATCTTGGTCGACTGTAATTGCATTTTAATTGGCAATAAACCCATAGTCTTATTACAACAAAACTTGCAATTTTTAACTGCAAAAAAAGACAGGGTGGTAGTTTTTAGCCCACCAAAAGCTCTACTTTAACAGCGTTAAGCGCCAATTTTTATTGTTTACACCCCGGGCAACACATGCGAACCTAATTTTAATTATAATAAATATTATTTATATTGAAACTGGAAGCTTTGGGTGGGAACCATAAAATTATTTTAATTTATATGTGTGGTTTTGACTTTCATACTTACCTACTGTTTATAAGCCTATAAAACTTTTCAGTGGATATCTACTTACCAGATTTTTTTCATATCAGCTTACTAATTATTCATTTATAGTATAATTATTGTTGTATTTTCCACTGATATATACCTACTATAAATTTTCGAAGATCATGATCTGTGGGAATATTTGTTTGTTTTTTAACGGATTGGTATATTTATTTGATGTATGATTTTTTTTATATTATGTTTAATATTTTTATATGCAGAGTACTTAAGCAAATTATCCTGATATATCTGCTTAGTAAAAGGTTTTGTTGAAGGATAGGTACTAACTCTTTCTGGGTCTTTGCCGAAATTCGGCTACTTTGGCATTATCCGTAATTTCAGACTTCATACTACAATCCATACCTATAAAAATATAATAATGAGTTAATATCGCGTAACCTGAAAAGTACTTAACATCGTTGTGTGTCTGTCTGTGATCATTTGGCGTCTGAACGGCTGAAGAGTAATTAATTAAATTTTGGTACGTAGGAAAGATCATTTCCACTTGAAAAGCGCGTGCTAAACCGCGGCCAGTAGCGAGTGTTTTATATTTAAAAGGTAAACTTTCTTTATCCTTTCTACTAAACCAAAACGAGCCGATAATCTTATCATTTCCTTGAGTTCGTTGTATGAAATCGTATGAAAACTACATTGCACAATGTTAGAGGAAATGTATTTACTTTTATACCATTTTGTATTTTACTCTGGATTTGAAGACTCCGAGATTGTACTATACCGGGAAACAGTCGCAGATTGTTTAACCAAATTCATTGTTTGCATTCGTTCATTGTTTCGAATCTGAAACAAAAACCTCAATTCCCAACAAAGGATATCTAAAACGTATATGTAAATCCGTTAATTAGTCGATTTCTCCACTTTTTCCGTCGTAGGGTAGTTTGACCCACGTGCCTACCAGCCGGCAGATGTGACTTGACACCTGCCCACAACCTCATCCATCACTTTCCAGCTACTACCGCACTGTATACCTCCATCCCTGTCTGTTGTGCTTATTTTTATGTAATTTATACAAAGTGACGGTAACTAGAATGGATCCCAAAGCTCTTATAATACCTACGGACGAGTGTAATGATGGATAGAATTGGAATTACATACCTTAAAGATACTGCCTATTAACCGAGCACATACATATTTGTGGGCTCATTACAATATTATGTTCAGCTAATTTAGGAAGATAATTATCAGCATGACTAGTAGTGGGTCTAATATTAAAAGGGACCTCCTTTTTCCATCCTCTTAATAAGAATGTAGAAAAGATAAAAACGGTTGCGCTTTCCGCAAAATCCGAAGTCGCAATGAGCGCGTTGAAACCTTTTGTATGGAAATTTGTGCATCTAACGAATCCCTTTTATGAGAGATAATGTTTGGAACAAACTTAAGCATCTTTCTAGCTGAATACCTATGTAGTAAACGAATTAAAATGTTACTAGTTATTAATCTTTTTGGACCCCAACCAAACATTCGCGATTTATCTATTTGCAGGCCAACCACACCAATCGCAATACCTCCTCAGTCTCATGACGATAACTTATAACGATAGGTTATCACGGATAAGAACATTGGGTTCTTATCCGTGATAACCTATCGATCCGAGACGTGGTTGCTGACTCTAAACTTCATGGATAAGCTCAAAGTCACTCAGCGAGCTATTAAGAGAGCTATGCTCGAATTTATTATACGCGATAGAATCCGGAGTACGGAGATCCGAAGAACCAAAGTAACCGACATAGCTCTCAGAATTAGCAGGAAGAAGTGGTGAGTGGCAAGCCATATAGCTCGCAACAGCATACCCGGTAACCACCCGCGCTGGAGAGTAAAAATTCGCGAGTGGCGGTCGAATTGCAATGCAAAAGTCTTCCCATACACCCTTCTACAGGGTGAAGACTTCCCCGTCGATGTACCAACGATATTTTTACATAGTCGCAGTGAGTCGATGGAGACTGCGACTAAGCAACAATGCTTAATGGCTCAGGAACGCCATTCATGGTGTCATTTGATGGGCGAGGGGGCTATGTCCGGCTGTGGAAGTATGAGCTGATGATGATGATAGCTTAACCAGAACTGCTAGAGTAGATATTGAAAAACATCGTCAAATGGTTAGTAAGAATTTACTTTATTGCAAATAAAAATGGTACGTACTAAAATGCGAGCTTGCTTGCTTGATTTGATTTAAGTTGTTACCATGGTTGTTACCAAATAACTATTTTAAGTTTGTAGGTATGTATGATAATTATATTTTGTACTGAAAATCTTCCTCTACTGATAAGCTGCTCCAAAAGCATTCGACGATACAAATGTGAATTGAGATAACCACTGAACAAGTTAAGATTAGGACATTTACGGAAACAAAATAATGGCTTATGTCAGCTATAGAAGTGAAATATGTAGGTACAGTACTACAATAAAAAAAGGTACAGCATTGGCATTTGAAAAAGTTGCCCTTCAGGTGCCGCCGAGTAGTTAATATTTAATTAGGTACATTTAGTGGACCCGTGAGGCAAGTCTCTGATGATTGGTTTGATCAAATATGGTCAGTTTTATAAGCTTTCTGGATAAACAGGTATTGCGGGAATGTCCTTATATTGGCGGACAACACTTTCCTCAAACAATTTCAATGCATACATATTACTTCTTCAAACAATATATACCAATATCATCTATACTAATATAGAGAGGAATGATTTGATTGTTTGTTTGTATTGAATATGTTGCAAAACTACTAGACCAATTTCACCATTAGAATACTTTATTATCCTTGATGAACATACTCGTAGGCTATGGAATGGCTATTGTATACAGGGCAAATATTTGCACTCAACATGATTTTGTTTCTATACTAATAATTATAAAGAGGAAAGATTTGATTGATTGTCTGAATTGAATAGGCTCCGAAACTTCAGGACCTATTTGAAAAGTTCTTTCACCATTAGAATCCAAAGTTTCCCCTGATGACATAGGCTATATAGTATTCCAAAAAAATTGGGTTCCGCATGTAAAATTATTCTTATGTTAAATACGTGCGAAGCCGGGGCGGACCGTATTGTATATTTGCAGCATACTACTGTGTATATTTCTTCTTCTTAGTCGTGCACTCTTGGCAGAGTGGTCGTGGTTATGAGGGGTCCTGATGCACGGCTGCTCGCGCAATGCGCCGCCATCGATCTCTATTGGTTGCGTTGTGGGAGCAGTCTGTCATGGTGGATTGCGTTAAGGTGATGAGGTCCGACCATCAGTTGGTGACCGACCACGGGACCTTTTACCCTCCATTCTACCTCGTACTACGAGGCGCTGCATCGAGTCTTCATTCCGTGCCACGTGTCCGAAGAACTTAAGTACTGTGTATCTACTCTATGTTTATTGAATGCATCTGTTTCAAATATTACATCTATCAGCACATCATGTGGTGGACATATTCAATGGAGATAGTGAGATAGAGTTTAGTGTCTTTCCGTTTGATTGTTTTGTGGGTATTGCATAGCTATTTTATCTCTAGGTACGTTAAATCAGCATTGTTGGTCTTCCCAAATTTGCATTCAACTTTTACTTATCTAGAGGTATAAATTTTAATAACTTATCCCACTAAAAATACATAGCTTATCATCAAAAACTTTTCAGAACCTTGCAATGAAAATTATTTGAAAATCTTACTGTTCGACAAAACCTCCCACTACGTAATTGCTCGTTTCCTAGGTTCTAAAGACATTGCCAAAGAGTTCATTTTAGATTGTAATTTATTTCCAAGTGGACCAACATGCAGGTGCAACTTTTATTCCATTAAAATTTAATACAGATGTCGCGTGCGCCTCCTTTTTACCTCACGACGCTCCATTATAATTAAAGAATATTATTTTGTCGTAAAACGAAGTTGTGTTGGCTAAGCGGTAGCGGGGAAAGGGTTTCCAGCTTGGTGCTGCTGTACAATGCCACGGGCTTAATCAAGAAAATATATTTAATATTTTAGACGTGACATGGTTATTGGATGCTGTTTTATAACCAATGGACTAAAATAGATCTAAAAAGTGAACTTCACAGTAAGTTTATCCGAAAAAATCTAGATCCGTGTTTTAAGTCCCATTTAAAAAGTAAATACTTACATTTATAAGTGCCTGGTAAGGTAAAGCTCGATTTACCTTAGCTCGCACGTTAAATAAGAAGAAAAAGTATTTAGGTACAATGATAATAGTTAACATAATAATATTAACTCAAGCGTAAATCATCTAGAGGTAACAATTTTGTGAAATCTTAGCTGGCAACACAACTCGCGACCGACACGCGCCGCGCAACGGTACACAGAATTGCAGATATTGTGATTATCTCTTTATCAGCTTATAGATTATTAAGACGAGGACCGGAATATTTTCGTCGGCATGATAATGTTATTATTATGAAGCGCGGTAATCTCCACACGCCATGATTTCTTCGAGGAAATAAATGTTATCAAATAAAAAGTCGTAATCATTTGAAGAGAGACAATGTTTTAAATAATTGGATTCTGTGAACGTTATGGCTATATCGTTCATTCACGTTATCATCATCATCAGCCTATGTTAGTCCACTAATTAAGTACAATAAATGCGATAAATTACGATAGATATAGTATTTCCCCTGTCCTTTGTATTTGTGTCTAATAGATGTCAAACTTGTCAATACCTATTTTAAAATAAAACGATAACCCACATTAGGAAGATGTAACACTACTCGGAGAACCTCCTTGGTTTTGTAGACGGAATAATGATTGTTTTGAACAAAACCAAGTAATGTAGGAAGAATATTTACATCCTGGTACAAAACTGGAAATGTTATCGGTTATGTGCAAAGAAAAAATATTTCTTAATACATTACCCGGTTTTGTGCGAAGAATATTTTTTCCTTGTACATTGCTGGTAACGTAACTTGGTTATGTACGAGTAACAAGGGACCAGCTACTGTAGATTCTACTTTCCAAAGTCATAAAACCAAATTTTAAGTTTTCGCGAATTACTGCACTCAATTAACTCAGGTGGTGCTATCTTGGTGGGCCAACGGGCTTGAAAATATCGTTAAAATATTTTAAAGGTGTATTAAGACGTTATTACTATGTAAAATTACTGCATGGATATACGATGATAACATGATGCTCATACTGATCGCCATTTTGAAAAGAGAGTGTATAACGCATTACTAGTTTTTGAGTTGTGACAACGGTCAGTGCGACCGATATGGCGTAGCGGGCGAAGGTCCACCTGTGACGCAGGAGGCTGCGGGTTGGATTCCCACCTCGGGACAAGTGTTTGTAAGTTCTGCAAATATTAATTCCGGATGTTCTTGGTATTTACTATGTATAAAAACATCTATCTATGTAATATATTGTATTAAATATACTAGTCATATAATACAAGCTCTGCTTAGCCTCGGGCTAGATGATGCTTTGTGAATTGTCCAGAATTATTACTGATACACACACATAGGATGCTCTTTGGCCCGATAAGACGTCCACCTGCGAAAGACTGCAGTTAGATCCTGGATTCAGCATGCTAAAGACAGGGCGTTATGGCGGTCATAAGGCAAGCTTATGTCCATCAATGGACTAATGTGGGCTGATGATGACGAGGATGATAACAATTGTAGGTCACTTTTTCTGATCCGATTACAAAATCATGTTCCGAAAAGTTAAGTTTACACCATTATCAAGGTTCAGATTCAGATTTCCTTACGTATAAATTAAACAAACATTTACAAAATATACACCATACCTTTGTTAAATACTGAGGCAACGACTCGTCAAAACAGGTTATACCTAAATGATAAGTTTTAAGTTCACAACGATGATCCGATTCTAAGACCTATTTTATTTGAATTTATAATATAAGGATACATAGAATTTGTATAAATCTGTTCAGGAGCGATGCTCATACAGATAATGTTTGTTTCTCGGCTATTCCGTGTGAACTGTCATTGATTTAAGTGAGAGCGGGTTCGAGCCCCGGGCTTGCCCCGCCTTCCATTGTACTGAGGTTTTACTCCTTTGGAGTAGAGTTGTGACGGAGTTAAATATAGTGGTTCGGAATTTATTCTCACTCTCATTTTATATTAGAACTTATCTCTGATAGTAAATGTAGTGGTTATATCTTCATATTTATCTAGGTATCTTAGATATTGTATAAATCGAATAATAAAAGCTTTTTTGCATTCAATTGCAATAAAACACGATATTTTTAATATACCTACTGGCGCTGTATTTCCGCTATTTTAATTTAGCCTCTTAGACTAACTAGACTTACAAAAGTTTTAGCATTTTTATATTATGTTACGAAATAGTTGGTGTACGTGACGCGTCAATTTTGTCAGACGATTAGCTTTGTCTTTCCTTTGGATTCATTTGCCCATCACGGCAGGTTTCACACTATATTATAATGCGTATTCAGTTGGGCGCCATTTTGTAGCTGATCGTATATTTATTAAAATAAGTCGAATTATGTATCTACAGCTACAAATAAAGTATCTTTGACTACATCTTTTTTATGACATGTATGTGCCTCGTCGACTATCTCGAGGTCCTGAACATGCGTCTGTGTAAGAAATGAAAAAATTAAAAAAAAAATCATTTTGTTGTGTCATTATACAATTAATATCCTAAATACATTTTGAAACGATGATACTACCGAAGTTTTGCAAACTGTAACGCGTCAAAATCCTTCAAGTAAAGATTATTCCAAATTCAAAGTATATCATTCAAAAGAAGTTGACTCGGAAAAGGTTGGCAATCCTTCCCATCTCTAGCTAGTAAGGTAAAGATGCCCACAATGCCTCATACGTCACACTAACGAGCCCTCCGAGCGAAACAGACGCATTTGTAACTACAGCCTTCATTTCGGCATATTATTTTGACATACAATAAATATTTGTGAGATTACAAGAGCCGAGAGTGCTGCGGATCGGGTGCTGTAGTCTTGTAGAGATGGGGTGCTTTTTAGAGAGTTGCTTTGTATATTGGGGAAAAGTATATTGCCTACCACGAAAGCTGTTTTTCACAAAAGTTTTTTGACAAAAGTAGGTACAGATCTCGGGACAACTGACGCTAAAACTCAAAATACGACTGTACAAGCTGACCCGCATCGCACTCTTCTGGTAGCTTAGTTTTTATCCTTCAGATAGCAAAGAAAATGACGATTAAATAAATATGTTAAAATATTGGTGGTTCAAATCTAAAACTAGTTCTTATTTGGTTATTTTATTCTAATTTTCTTTTTTATACAATACAAAAATGTTAAAGTAGTATTTACAACTGAAATTGAGCTAACTGCAGACTGTTGTAAATAAACGAAACGGTAGATCAACTGATCCATACCAGTCAGAAGTGTCCCCAAGTTGCGCCCCGGAATATTGTTTTTTTTTTTAAATTTCGATTTCTTATTGCGGGAAGCACATCACTAATTTCAATTTAATATCGATCATTCTGGAAGCTTCCAGCCATTGTCTCGGCGTCCGGCCAGCTGACCCGTATTACACACAGTTGCCTCGAATTCGGAGATTTTTATCGACTCCTTGGCGATCCGAACGCTTTTTGGTTTTAGACTTGTTGGGATGTTAGATTAGGATCGGAAGGAAGTGCCCATCTGTGGGTCGACAGACATGGGTTATGAAAGATATTTTGTCGTTCTGCTTTGAGTTGCATTGCATAATTTTATTCTACTCTAGTCTATATTGGCATTACTTCTTTGCACGATGAGAATGTCCACTCTATAAGCCTTTGTATCGCTATAAAATATAAAACTACTCCAAGATTTGTTTAAACGTTAATTTAGATTTGTGATTCTCAGTGAACTGTATCATTTTGTGATACAAGAGAATAGAATTGAATTTCATAAAAGTTATGCATACGTCTTAAAGTTTCTTTCGGTTTCTTATCGAATGAAAATTGTAATCTTTAAATTATTTACGAAGTTTGGTTTGGCTAAAATTTCGACAAGGTACGAACCATGTTGGGCAAAATTAGTTTCGGACCAAAAAGTCTTGTTGCGATATTAAAAACAAAAAAGGCAAACATGCACCTCGTCCGTGCCGCAGCCTTAGCCGCAGCACAATCTCACCGTGAATTACAGTCCTTACTCCCTATTTCCTTGTAAATTAAAGTAAATCAGCGCCTATTCCTCGGGCTCTGTTCGGCCCACGTTGCAGCACGGCCCAGGTTTTGCAAATTACAGGGTTGCCACCAGTTAGCGCCTCTGAGGTGTGAAGATTGCAGTCATTTGCGCGTCTGACAGCCCCGCGAGCTGCTGTCGTCACGTGTTACCACAGAATAATGTTGAAGTTGGCTAAGGGTGGTGGTACATACAAACCCAGAAAAGGTTTACCATCATCATCATATCACCCAGAGCTGGGTATAGATCTCCTTTCGCTTTAAGCAACCTAGACTGCCTAAAAATACATCTATATAATTTTGCAAGGACATGATTAATAAGAAGGTTTCATAGCAATTTTATTATAATTAGAATAATGCTGACTAATTCACACTAGCTAGCCCCAAGCTCAGCAGAGTTTGTATAATGGGTACTAGATAACTGATATAAATTCAGTACACTACGTAGATGGGTTTTTTATTATTATATACTGAACAAATAACTCCAGATCGGACATATAACTGTCCCAAACCCAATTATATAACGACCAGATCTGTGATATAAATTCCAACTAACACAAGACAATTCATTTCTTTTATTCATATAATGGCAATGAGTTTGACCCAACATCACACTTATTTGTTTTGTAGTTTCTGCTGGCGCTTTGCTAAAATCGTTACTCAAAGATAGTACCTATAGCTAGAAAGCTAAATATAAGGAAGGAACGAGCGTAAAAAAATCAAAATAGCACCTGTTGTTTCAAACATTACCCCCTTCTCAAACCTGAATCAAAACTAACAAATTAATAAAAATATACATAATCATTTAATACCCATTATTAGTTTCACGCTCTCGGTGTACTTCTGTCCTCAAACATTACAAAAACAACAATGATTTAAAGAATGTTATGTTTGTACATTCTTAGAGCAAAATACTCTTATAAAATCTTATGGTAATATTATGGTCCTTACATATGAAATTGGCGTTTTTCGTACTGGCCACTTTAATCACAAATTTCTCCTCTTTGGTAAGGAATTCCAAATTCAAATTTGTACAGCTATAGACTCATGTATTTGTGCTTCGATGATCGTCATTCATTTGTTTTTTTTCTTCTGTTTTTTTCTGTTTGCGTCACTCATTTTACAAAATGGAAAACTTAAAATATCGCATTATTTACGAGTACGAGTTCCGCCGTGGCACTAGTGCTGCGGAAACAACTCGAAGGGTGAATGATGTGTATGGCGGTCGTGTTGCAAAAGAAAACACAGTTCGTTTTTGGTTCCAACGTTTTCGTTCTGGAAATTTCGACTTGCAGAACAAGCCCCGTGGACGGCCTGAGACTCAAGTTGATAATGAAGAGTTGAAGGCTATTGTGGAAGCGGATCCATCGCAAACCACGTCCGAGTTACTGCTGCGGGCTGCTGAGTGCTGCAGGCTGCGGTGTTAGTGATAAAACTGTTTTAATTCACTTGAAGCAAATTGGGAAGATTAAAAAGCTTGAAAGGTGGGTACCTCACGAATTGACTGAAGCAAACCGGCAAACGCGCGTCGACTGCTGCGTTTCATTACTAAACCGGCACAATAATGAAGGTATTTTAAACCGAATCATTACCTGTGATGAAAAATGGGTTCTTTACGATAATCGGAAGCGCTCAGCGCAATGGTTGGATCCTGGCCAGCCAGCCAAATCCTGCCCCAAGCGAAAATTAACCCCAAAAAAGTTACTTGTAAGCGTTTGGTGGACTAGTGCCGGTATTGTTCATTACAGTTTTCTCAAATCTGGCCAGACGGCTGATGTCTATTGTCAGCAATTGCAAACCATGATGGAAAAGCTAGCGGCTAAACAACCTAGGCTGGTCCATCGCTCCACGCCACTGCTGCTTCACGACAACGCTAGACCACACACTGCGCAACAGACGGCTACTAAATTAGAAGAGCTTCAATTGGAAAGTCTAAGACATCCTCCGTACTCCCCGGACCTTGCTCCAACAGATTACCATTTTTTTCGAAATTTGGATAACTTCTTGCAAGGGAAAAAATTCAACTCCGATGGGGCAGTCCAAATCGCCTTCAAAGATTTTATTGATTCCCGTCCGACTGGTTTTTTTAGTAAAGGGATCAATGAACTACCTATAAGATGGCAAAAGTGCATAGAAAATAATGGTTCATACTTTGATTAATTAAATATATTATATTAAAAAATATTCGACTTTTTGTTCCTCCCATACAAAACGCCAATTTCATATGTAAGGACCTAATATTTGAAATGTATACATATTATTTCTACGAATTCCTCATAAAAATATTTTATCAATTTAAGTGTTGTGTTGTTTCTTTATGTCGTTAGGAGAGGCACTTTGTAAAACGATATAAATTTGAATACAAATTGTTTAATGAGAAGAAATACGAAATTAACAAGGACCAAAAACCTTATTGGCCGTCATTATGTAGAATCTTCGGTAATAACTGGTAATATCGACCAGCATTACGTAATAACAGAATTTGCCAAGACCCAGAGAATCAATGACAGTATTTTTTATTTCCATGAGACCGTACAGGACATCCAAAAATGTCACACATTATAAAAATATTTTTTTTAAGTAATATCTACGTAATGTTTTATACTTTTTTGTTAGTTCGGAACTAAATATTAAGTCTTTTTGCTAACTTATTTTAAGCGTTTAATGAATTAAAACAGAAACCGCAATAATTGAATACAAACTCAACTTTTAAAAAAATCCGGCTAGTAATTGAGCATGATACATTACCCCTCAAAGTCCAGTAAAATAATAAATAAATTCATCACTTTTCAATCATTAATCCGTCGGCAATGGGCGAAAGTCAAAAGCCTCACAGGTAAGTAAAAAATACAATAGGATTATACCAGCCTAATGGGCAGCCGAACATGGGCATTAATCTCGTCATACAATATTGATGTGTCCAGTATTTATGGGCGATGCTAAGCGATCATAAAGTCAAAATGCCTTATTAATGTGTGAAGAAGCTCACCTCAAGTCACCTCCTGAGAGGCAATAATCGATTGACATATTCCTTAGGCTGGGACTCCAGAGGGATAGTTATGTCAAAAAAGGAAGTAAATGGTAAGGCCCAGAATACCGGTATTTTCAAACTGTATGGCAATATAATTGATTGGCTGAAGAAATTCTAGAGATCCTCTTTGTGAATTTTCTAATATTTGTTTACAGAATGTTAATACATTAAGACTATTAAGATGACAGCGAATCTGAAATTTTCTCTGAGCAAAGTTTATCAGATACCTTCATCAAAAAATTCTATACAATATATAAAAACTCAATCTTTGACTCTGAGCGCTTCTAATTCCTTAAACAACAACTCTAATTATAACAGAAGGTAGATTACCCTATACTTCCGAGCTCTATATTTGAAATCTTGAACAAGTTGCTAAACCGAAACGCTGGAATAGTGGAACTCGAGCCTAAGCTCCATGAGGCGCTCGTTAGTGAAATATTCGTTATCAAAGGAATACAATTGAATGTGAACGTCAAAAACATAAGTCATCATTTTAATATTACTATGTTTTATTTCAAAATATGTGAAAACTAAATTTTTGAGTAAAAAGTCAACGTCTGTCGTGAGCTTTAGTAATAATTTTCGAGCAAGAAATCGCAGCGAAGATCGTTTTCAATGTAAGAAAAAAGATAGACAGTTGAAAAGATTTTGTTACTATTGGTCACCTTTTCTTGCGCCAGAGAGTTCGAGCCCGGTGACGTAACAAACGTTTTTCACAAACCGAACACACCAGTCTCACACATTGTTGCAATTAGTTATAGGTATACTGTAAAACTACATTTAAAACTTTTAGAAAAGCGTAAGTAACTACCTCGATCACATTCGTCATGTATTGTGAATCTGTTTCAAATTTCTTACCTACCTCATAAGTTATAATTCGTTGATTAAAGAAACCAACTAGTTAACCAAAATAATGAATTTCAAAATCTTTCAATCTGAGCAGAGAAGGAGGATCATTATAAGTCACAAATTTGACTGTAATCTCCTTATTTCGAGATGTTCGCTTCCACATCACGTTTTGATTGAATGAGATTTAATCTGTTTTCATTTCAAGTCTCCCTCGAGAAAGCGAACATTTTGATCTTTGAATAATTTACCTTTGCATGTTTGTTAGCCCTTTTGAGGAATAAATCAAGATAATTCTATTTTGAGGAGTTTTAGGCTTTTGATGGAACTACTAGTACGTATTTTGTTATTAAAAGTAATTATATGAATAATTGATTTTAAAATTGTTTTGAATAAAAAAATCATGAATGATTTCTTGAAACATAAGCGTTAACATAAGTAGCTATGACGTGAATAAAGCCAACATTACATAGACATTAACAACTAAAATGAAGTTTATTCTTCATCATAAAACTTGCCAAAGCGTTCGTAACCGTCATTTTCATTATTGTAATCTATTGTGATTGATCTTACGATGCAGATGTCTCGAAATATTTTTCCACGTTATACATTGAATGTTAAATGTAGCCGACACGAAATTGTTCTTTTATTTCAAAGAACACCGCCCTTAATAAATCTTCTTTGCTACTTCTTAAAATATTAAACTGCAAACAAATCCGAACAAAAAAGTGAATTATTAGAAAAGTTACAAAAATATTCGCAACAATATCCCAATAAATTCAACCCGTGGCAAAATTGAATAAAAGCTATACGTAGACCATTAGTTTATCCGTGATTGTATTCAACAATTTTTGCCGCAAAGCCTTATATATTCATTACGAACGGTAACATTTCTCTGTCCTTTACAAACAAACTTGCTATTTGTAAAAGAATATCAGCTATTTGTCTACAAAAAGCAGCATTTATCAACTGCACTGTAGTAACTTTACAGCGTCGCGTACCAATTTATGTCCCGATTGTCGTTTAGTACAGTTTTATTATGCATTCATTTAATACCAAATAAATCAGTACACGTATCGAAAGCTCATAATGTGTCGAGCTTTTATGGGTATTTAATTTATATCGCGTTTTTTAATAGCTCTCGATGTAAGTTGAGCCTAAAGCTCACTGAATAAATAAAACCATGATACAAGATATATTTAATACTTCCAGAAAAGAATTAAGGTTACAGTCACTGCGAAACAAGTGAACGGTGACGGGCAGAGAGTAGGAAACTTGCGACGTATCGCTTTTTCATTGTCTCAAATATTAGCTCACAGTGAACCAATCGACGCGCCAAATTGGTGGACACCAATTTGGCCTAAGAAAAACATTCTACGCATCTTTGTCACGTGGACAAGAAGTTGATGATTATAGCAGCAAAGTGTAGATAACAAACTATGGTACACAATTTTATGACATCTCAGACATGTACAGTTATTTAATAATTAAAAATAAATTGACCAAAGAATTTCATATTTAGTTCCTCGAAGGTGAAGATGCAGGCGCCGTTGGTCGTATTCAATAAGTAATTAAAATGTAGGAACTTCAAATGGAATAACATAAAGCTACGTTCCGACCAGAAATTATGACTTAATAAAATCTAACGTGTGTCGTAATTCATATAGTGATAAAAGAAGCAGTCGTAGAAATGACTTGTTTAACAAGCTACGTGACGTTACAAACCACAGCTAGAACCTTCAAAAAATACATTGTACCACCACAATGTATTATTTACACGACTTATCAAGAAATAACACGATATAAGCAAATGCACTAATATAACAAGCACTTACCCTGTATTTACAGATATAATTATTATCAACTCTTAGGCCAAATTAAATAAACTGCATTCACTGTTTGAACTTCAAACTTTTGTTTTATATGATCATTTGATTCAGTCAACATTATATTTTAAACGAATATCTTACACACAAGGTACTTTTTCACGTAAATCTTTATATACATGAAATGTAAGTTAGGTAGTAAAACCATATTTTAATGTACATAAGACCCGATAATCTGCTCAGCGCACGTCCCAATAGAACAAACAACAACTACTATTTAGATCTAATATGGCATAATAGGCCTCTATAATAAAACTAATGTGAAAAATATTTATAAATTTCCAATCCGCATCGCTCCCGTTACGTTACCTTTACTTGGTTGTTCCCGTTACGGGGTGATCTAAACGTTTCTCGATACATAGTAGGAGCGGAATATCTATTATCTATTAACCACGCCGCGGCTGTGCTCCCAACAGATTTTAATTTATATTTGATACCTCTTAATGCGTCTCCGGAATCGATTTCAATAAGCCGAAAAAATATTTTAGATGTTTGGTACTTACGCGACCGCTACAACACATTTTAAAAATAGATAGGTACTTACGTAGACATGACTTGATCAAGGGGACCATCGTGTTTGATTGGTTTCAGATAAAATCAATTTTACATAAGCTGGACTAGTAAACTGAAACGATTATGTTTTCATTGCAATACAATTTGGATATGCAGCCGGATTAGTTGCATTTCGTGCGACGTCATTTTGGAGTAAACAACCAAATAAGTCGCAGTTCCACTGTTCGAAATACAAGAACTACATTGTAAGTATTGAAAGTGTGCAAGAAACCGCGTATTTTTTAGTTAGTGTTTAGTTATAAGACCTGTAGTGAGAGAAAAATATTTTATCTTTTATAATGAATCATATTTCTGCTTGTGGCCTTAGGACTTCCCAAGAAGAGTTTGCAATGCTGTTAGGTTAGAGTTAAGTCGATAAAAAACCTCAACCCGGTTCACAATCAAAAAGATAACTATAATTTCTAGAAACGTGTTAATGTGTCACTTGGTTTTCATTATTACCCACAACGTTGAGTCGTTAGTAAAAGTGTCATTGCTTGAACATCCGTTTTGATTCTAGATTTTTGATAATTCTTACATTCCGGCGACAAGGTGCAAAAGACAAGACAAAAATGATAAAACCCATCACCAATCAGCTCAAAGCACCGAAACAGCGCACAGTAAAGATAAATCAGCAAAACAATACTCGGTACAGTAAAGAGGGCTTACATAAGTCAATTGAATCACACGCTAATAAATTCAAAGGATTGACTGCGGTGTGGTGAGAACTCGTCGATACGAACAGAAGCCGCCATATCGCCGGGGTATAAATCTAAGAGTCATCGGAGAGGGACAAAGTAATGTGGGTAATAGTAGCGCAACTAAGGTAAGCTAAGCTTGAGACACAAAAATCTAAAAACCTGCATGATATATTCCAAGAATTATAAAGTATGATTAATATATCAGGTTTAATATTAAAGGCGTCTGTAGCATTTTGAGAGATAAAGTGTCCGAGAGTGAGTGAGTTGTTGGACCGTTCAAATAAGCAATAATCTTACCCGCACTCAGTTTCACATACTACATCTAGCTACCATCCTCTTGCCGATGTATGTAGGTATAGCTAATAACAAAGAACAAAATTTTAACTAAAAATCGTCTACTTCACTCCCATGCCCTACTTAAAAGTAAGCCAGAGATATTCTACAAATCTTTATAGCACGTATGTATGTGCTAAAGCGAATGAAATTGATATACCTACCGCGTCTGATTTACTATGTCACTTTGTCGTAGTGAGTCTGACTTGAATGGCCCCAGATATGAGGGATGGCCCGCGCGGCAGCAACCGGTACGTTTTGACAACAAACGATGAATGTTGAAATATGAACTCCGGCGGAACAAGTGACTGTATGAACGTTTCAATGTGAGGTCAATGCTTGTTTGTACATGTGCTATTTAGATGTACAGAGGCTTGTTTTAAATGTTGACATTCCGGGACACTGACAGATATAGTATTTTTGCAGTCAAGCTGAAGCCAAACGAGCGTAATTTTTTGAGTTTAAGTTTATGTACCTATACACCACTGAAACTCAAAAACACTCTTGGGCATGTGTATGTCTGTAAGCTCTAAAATAAATTAAGTACTTTGATATTTAATATTTGGCGTATGATCGGACGTGGGGTAAATGCCATTTGAAATAAATTATATCCGATCCGAATTTTGCCATATTCTGTAATGATGCAGACATTTTTCTCGTCGTTAACATTTGTAATTTGATAAAACTAAAACTAATTTCACTGGGTATTTCTGACACAAAATGAAACTTATTGTGTGGTACAAATGAGATTTTCGTATGAAGCGACTCATTGTACGTGACTCACAACTGAAAACATATCGACTCTGCCTTAAGTTCTCAGTAGAAGAAAACAAAATACTCGGTCTCTTAATAGTTGACGAAGCAATCTTCAAGTAAGATGATCGGATTTCTTGATAAATTGAAATAATTTTAAATAAGGAATCAAATAGAAGTATAGCTATAAATTGCCACTTTCATAAAGCTAGACCGACCTTTCATAACAAAGTAATTACAAATACCATTGCAAGAAATAGCTTTATTAAAACTATGTTGGTTATTATTCTCAGATTGCAATCTTGTGTTTAAATGACAAGGATTGGAATCTGTGCTATATCTGACACTTCCCAGCGGCTGATGTTGAATGAAGCTTTATTTAATCAAGGGGCAGTATGGTATTGGGCCGCCTGAGGGACAAAGAGTTCAAACAAAATGGATATGGTGGTTTTCAAAGGAATACAACATTTTTATGTAACTAGAACATCAAATATTTAAGTACTTTATTTTCTATAGGAGCCATACCTTACAGGAGTCTTGAACTTACACAATTTAAATTACTTAAGTAAAGGGGTTGAGGTATCGTATAGTAATGTATTAGCTGGCAAAACTAGATCTGCGTATTTTGTGACTAGATGATGCTGTTTAGATAGTCCAGCATGATTTTAAGCATCTGTAGCAGATTATTTTCCATAACATACTAGGTCCTAGTAAAAATATTATACTTACTAGGAAAAATATATAATATCATACTTAATAAAGAAACATTTCCTTATTTTTTCTAAAATATGAAAAAAAATAACACTGAAAATTCATCAATAGCCACCAATGAAGGAACGCACTTATACAAAGATAGGTAAGCACGGGTTTTGTCTCCGGTGTAGAAAGAATTTGGTAAAAACCGTCCATTTTGGTTAAACTTAATCGACACCTGATACAAAATCTGTGCACACGTGCCACACATTCCTAGATATCCAACTAATTTCTACGCTGCTTGTAAAGTATTGCAAATCTGCCGTCTCAATCACGCAGGGGCCTCTGTACAATGCATTGTAGTTTGTCCGCGGGTGATGAAATTAATGAAATTTCTTCACGGTTTTCATCGTAGTTATCTTGGGATTGGTCAGTGCAGCGGTGGTTGTTTGCCTTTGTTTTGATTGTGCTACCATAGTAGTTATTCCATTACACAGCGAATTGCCGTGATGTTGAATTATAAAATGAAATCTTTTGATGTTGAATACCTTCTGCCTGTGGTTTCGCTCACTTTGTAAATAGATAAAGTGAAGCATAGGTATTATCGAAATGTATGTAAGAATCGACTTGATACCAGAGACAAACAATGTGCTTCTGTACAAAATATTGAAATATGTGTCTTAGTAAAGATTTATTCAAAAATCACGATCGAGCCTCTCACGAGTTTAAGTACTTTTATAAAACCAGCTTCAATTAAATTTTAAATACCTAAAAAATCAAGGCATGTTGTATAAAGCTCGAGGTCGTACATAGATTGAACTTCTTCAGAACTTTATTCTATAGTAAAAACCAGCAAAACCAACGCTCAGTCTAAGGTAAACGTAGCCATCTGATGCTGCCGGTAAAGATAAGTCACGGTCGCATTGTTTCTTAGTTTTGAGGGATCCGTATAGCTCGGAGGGTAGTATAAAATTTGTATAACAAATGAGGGGCGTGTCGGAATCCGTCACAGTGGCCCGGAAAGCTCCGTGTGGGGCTAGATGGGTGGCCTTTATATTTTAGCGAAATATTGAGTGGTCGGCATCATCATTTGTAACCTGAGATGATACTAATACCAGAGAATCTAAATTTCCATTCCATAAAACCAAATTGCGTGAATCAGTTTCTCTGTTTCTTAGGAGGTAATCTTTCCACACCTAAACGGCTCTTAGCTGTTTTTGTGTATGTACATAACTGCGTACTATTTAAAGTAATTATCTTATCTTTCAATTCGGCTTCGCACGTTTATTTAACAAATTATAATTTTTAAACAACAACCAACAACAACAACAATTATGTATGTTCATGCGAATCCCTAACTTTTTTGAAAATATTCTATAGCGTATACTCATCAGTGATTGATAATGTAGGACTATAATGGTGACTTTCCATTCGGTCCAGTAGTTTCGGAGCCTCAATTCAAAAATGAGTAGAAAACAATTAACATAACATAATTTTTGACAGTCAACATTATCTATGTGATAAAATTCGTCAAGGAGATAGGAGACAAGGAAACGGTATGTGTCCTGGGTCTACATTTGATCATATAAAAAGCATGTGTAAGCAGAGTTTTTAATATAAAATGAATATGATTGTTTTATATCTAGGTAAATTACAAAATCATGGCATGGGGGTTCTCTTTTAAGCATAAATATGTTTGTGTTAGAGAACGCCGCTCTTCCTTATCGGTAAATAAATAAACTATTTAAAAGGAATACAAGAAAAAATAATTTATATCCGTGCCTAATAATATATCATAGTACTATGATAATCATCAAACATGGTCAGATATAGAATACAGTTCATGTTTCTTCTCTGCCAGTACTTATTCCCTATCAAAACAGTATTACCTGCTTTTGATTTAAAAAATAAAATTTTAAATTACTTTGACTTACCTGTAATAACTACCAGGGTTTCGTTCAATTAATGTCTTCCTCAAAAAAACAGCTGCATTTAATCACTCAAATAAACATTACTATGAGCTCCGAAAAGCTCTACGTGGACTGTAAAATGAATTCGTTTATTTTAAGTACTCAAACCATATATTTACCCTATTTTCAGACAATCGTAAACCGCAGATCTTTCTCAATTTGCAGATCGAATTCTCTTTTATTTTCTTGTTAAACCTTTTAAATTGGCGTCCGTACATTATGGTTGTCTGTTTGTTTTAAGCTCTCGCTAATAACATGTGTTTTGTTAAACGATGTTTCACCCGAAACGGCTCAGCCGAGAAACAAGGCACCTTTGCCAGCGCAACGTGGTATTAAGCTATTAGTTATCCTGTGTTTTGAGAAACGTTTGAAAAGGTGTGATGTTGATACTTTAAAAAGTATCATACCGCAAAAATATTGTTATAGGAATATTTTTAACCTTACGCAATCTGCATATTTTTTATTTTATTAGAATAATAGGCTGAAAGAGTCCAAAGCAAATACTCTACAGAGACCTAGTGCGTGGGACAGAGCTCTGATTAGGTACATCTGCATATAATATTAAAACCCTTAATATCTCATGTTATTATATATTTATTACTATTAAGTTATGATAAAATAATTACGTATTATAAACCTTCTCAGTTTTTGTGTATATAGCAATAAAGACGTTTTTTTTATTGTTATTCGACGGATATCTATCGCGCTTATTTACCCATCTTTTCCCGACGATTCAAGAGCTTTATACACTGTTGTGGTCATGAGAGTAGTCCTGTGACCACGACGCTATACATACCCGTTAATATGGTAACCAAATTAGGTAAATGTTTAGTTTACACACCCAGCTTCTAACTGACTTAGACAACTCCTTTATTTCTCAACATAATCTTAAAAACTTTTATTTTCTTAATTCCTAAACTGCATCGCGATAAAGTATCAAAATTAAGCCATCCATCTTCGTACTATCAGAAATCAACTATACGTCGGATCTCAATATGCAAAATCTGTTTGTTTTATCAGAGATTAATACTGTTTTAGGTATTAATTTAATATCAGATTTTGGGTTGGCTACATCATTTGCTATTCAAATAGCCAGAAGCTACCAAGTTAGTGTTTTATTTTTGTATCTGGCTACCTTTTATAGATTTGCTTGATAAAAGTTCTTCATAAATTACTTAAAACAATCGGCTGTAATACTGAATTAGTTTTACTGTATACCCTCACTTTCAGCAACAATGCTTGATAGAAAATATGTTGGTGACAGATTCAGAGCATCTTAAGGCTCTACACCGGCCCAACTCAGTTTTCTTACGTAATTTATCTTATAATTAAATTGTAGGAGAGTTTGTACCATTTATTAGTTATTTATTTCGGTAATAAAAAAGTTTACGGTTAGAAGTTCCTTAAAGCCTATGTTAGGTTTAACTAGACACTGAGTTCTCGTCTTTCAGTAAAAGTATTATAACTATTTATAAGGTGGGTAAGTATTATATCTAACTAAAAACCATAATATAATTATAATATAAGCTCATTTAAATTACTTGATAATAGTTTTAGTTTTTTATAGTTTTGATACAAAGTTAACCACATAAGGTTAAAGGTTAACCTTCTTGGTCACCAACTCTAAGTTCGCATCTCTGCCTAAACTATACAAAAGAAAACTTTAAAGAGGCATTAAAAATACTAAATATAAAAGTTTCCAATGAAAATGTTGATAATTATATCCTTTGTTCAACGTATTAATAAGATAAAATAGGTGGCGGTGCTAATTTAGGTCGGAGAAACGATTTAAGAAACAGTTATCAAATATGTGACAAATTCAAGAATAGATAGGATGATTGTAGACTGAAGAAGTGAATTGATTGTAGACTATAAGCAAGTAATAAAGAGGTACCTACCGATCAAAAACAATCCAATCGGATGCGTCTTTATGATGCTCCTGGCCGCATTGCAACACTGAATGGTATCTTTGATAAAGACTATTCTTAAATTTTCTGTACTGATGTCGTAGCAGTTACATGCCCCCAATCTGATTCATCATAAAACAAATCATACCGAGCATTTACCCTCCGCGCAAATGAAAATAATTGGCATTCAAGCGTATTTGTATAAAATACCAATTTGCCCGAAGCTCTCAAGCTAGCGTATCAACCTAATGGACATTTTACTGAACCAATAGCTGATGATTTATGCGAATAATAATTGGAAATTCTTCATAGCTGGTTATATAAACAAGTGAATGTTTTCAAGAAGACTTTTAACACTTTCATGTCCCAGGCCGCGTCTAACTTCGGGTCCTGAGGTGGTCGAGTCTGGGCAGAGAATGCTATAACATGTATGATTCTCATAAAACTTGGTAAAAATCGACAAATGTTTATCAGAAAAACAATTTATCGAAGACCTCTGTGGCGCGGTGGGCGAAGGTCCGCCTGTGACGCAGAAGGTTGCGGGTTCGATTCGATTACTCGGGACATATTATTTGTACGATGTGCAAATATTTGTTTAAAGTATTCTGGTGATTTTCTATGTAAAATAAAAAATATCAATCAATTATTATGTATATCAGTTATCTAGTACGCATAGCACAAGTTCTGCTTAGGTTGGAGCTAAATAATGCTGTGTTAATTGTCCAGCATTATTTATTATTTCTTTATTAATTTTTATTATTAAAAGCATGTTCTGGGCTTACTGCTTTTGTTTTGTTTTTGAATTTTGTTTTCATTTAGTAAATATAACATTAGAGTATACTTTAATTTTTTTAAATTTGTTTCATGTACATATATGTACATAAATATATCAGCCTACTAAAGCCAAACATTAGTATACCATAAACAAATATTATTATAGGCTTTAGCAGACCATAATTTTTAGGCAGGCCTACCGAAGTCCTGATGATGAGGAGCCTACGTTAGTACATATTAATGGTCCTGGCATGAAAGAAAGGACAATCAACAAAAAATAAATCCGTTCTCTTATCTCCCTAATTAGATATATTTTAAATTCTAAATGCAATCCTGAGATTGATGGGAAAAGAGGAATTTTTAAAAGAACCTTCTGTTTATTCAATGCGTTTAGAAGTGAATTAAAATTCATGATGTTGGTAAGGACTCGTGGCAAGGAAAACAATATAATCATTTGTTTACTGAGTTCAACAAAAAATAAATCACAATAAACTTAAATAATATTGATGTATAACTTAAATATTTAATAACTTATGAGCATACAGAGAAACTGAATGTAGATGCAGAGATGACAATGTAGAATAAAAATATTTTTAAAATAAAACGTAAGATTATTAATCTATTATATTATATGTATATATCAGTCACCATAACACAAGCTCTGGTTAACTTGGGGCTAGGTGAAGCTGTCTGGATTGTCCAGCATTATTTATTTATTTAATGAAACCAAGAGACTGATTCATCTTTTTCACGTTGATTTCTTGCCATGAGTGTGTAAACCACCTCAAAGGAAGTAGCCATGGAATATCTAAGTTATGTGGATTTCTTCAACACTGCCCCATCAATGGACGTTAATTGGAAAACTATTGTTTTGTGATTTGATATTATTTTAAACAAGTTAGTTTTTTTTTATTTTTGCCATCACTTAGTTTCTGGTGACGGATGGTATTTATCTATGTTTCTGCCACAAGCTGTTTTGAAAATAATTACCTCTCTACACAAACAATAAGAAAAAGTGTCTTTGAAAAAAACAGATTTGGTTTAATAATATATCATTTCAGTAAAGTATTAAAAAATTGTGGTAGGAACCTAGATAAATACAATTTTAATACAAATAATGGCAGTCCTTGGTAAAAATATGATTAAATTACAAATCAGTTTGGTATTACGTTTGTATATTTTTGGGAAATTCATCAGCGTAGAGAGATGCAAGATATTTTTTCTTTACTGTTCTTTCCATGTCGATCGAAAAAAAAATAATAGATTTTTTTCTAGAGAATGGTTCTTATGTCGCAACAAAAAAATTAATCCCAATATATTCCTGAGTCTTTATGTTTGTTTCTTCCACTTTTGGCAGCAAACCCTTTAATTTATAATTGACTTCTCAATACAAACAAGTATGCAACAGATTACTAAATTGGCGCTATCCTTTTCTTGGCTGATTTAAATGGTGAGAAATACAGAGGTGTAAATTCTTACACCACAACTGGTTATTTTCGATCAATAAAATTGTATCCAAGCGTTGTATTGGTTTAAGTAATTGTGTGATCCAATTTGTTGAATTTAAGGAAATTGGGTTGTAAATCAAATTCTACTCCGAATTAATGGAATTGGGGTCGTAAATCATATATTCTGATTTCGATTTACGAATAGCAGTGCGAGATTTTCGGAAGGATATTAAACATCAATACTAATACTATGAATACGAAAGAAACTGTAGCTACAGGTTCACACATCAGCGTTGCAGTAACAATTACCTGTAGCTATATGTAAAATACATTGTAGCTTTTAATGATTATGAGTGGTAATTATTATACATAGTTTATATATTGTGTTGGTAATCTAACTATTTTTAGTACATGTTGTACATTAATGTTAAAGTTTTCAAAACAATTTTAAGTACGTCATATCTTGTCTATCAGTCTGTATTTCTATGCTAATATTATAAACAGGAAAGATTTGATTGTTTGAATTGAATAGACCGAAACTACTGAACTGGTTTGAAAAAATATTTCATCATTAGGACATTATCCCTTATAAACATAATGGTTTATATAATAATTTCTAAAAGTTAGGGATCCGTATGGAAACTTCAATAAGTTTACCCAACGTGTATAAGTGTGAAAAAAATCATAATTTTTTAAATACTCGCAGTACAATATACAAGAAGGTATTATATTAGCATGATTAGTAAATAGGTCGAAGTTTTAATGATCTCCCAGGTCATAAAATACATTTCCAAATTACAGCGGCCACTAAAACGACAACTAAAGAGGGTCAAACAGTCAAAACATCACTTTAGTACTGACTAAAGTACTTTTATAACCAATCCAGTTAAATCCGGTAAATTAAACTAAGACCATGTTCTCGACTTTCGGCCCTTTGTGCGATTTTAGTATTAAATATCTGTAAGAGGCTTCCTATAAAGAGCTTAAGTAAAGTGTCATGTGACTTTGACAGGGGATGGGTGCTACCACCCCTATTTTTTAAGGATTTAGAGTTAAAGTGAAAAAAGAATGAATTGGAGTTTTTTAAGCTTTTACCGAAGTCGATTCAATTGACACTTTTTTACAGCGCCTGTTTTAGTTTTAAATATAACAATAATTCTGTGTAAAAACCAGTGGATATCTAGTGAAAAACATTTAAATTATGCATTATTGTTACTTAAAAAATAATATTAACTTCTGCTGGTAATAAAGCTATGGAAATAATATTAATGACTAATCGCGCATGCTTACGAAACGCGTAGACAGAAGAAACAGAATTTAACCCTTCCGACACAAACATTTAACTTTATTAACCGTGAAAATTCACCCAAATCCCCAAAAACTCCATGGCTGACTATTCTGACCCAATAAATTGTCATGGTCTATCTTTATAACGACTTTCCTACTGTTGCAGTAGTGGCAATTTTCGATGGTCAATAATTCAAATTAAAATGCATATAGTCTTAGACCACCCTGTAGACGTTATAATCAGTTAGATATGAATTAATAACGCGTTTAGATCAATTAGAAAATGAGGTGTGTTCAAAGTTAGGGTCCGAGTCTGGTGCAACAATTTTTAAAAACTAAGCGATTAAACTGATGTAAATAATTTGGAGTTTTTGAATTCTGTGTCCCATAGTCAGAACCTAGTGAAGTGTAGTTTTCTATGTGCTACGTGTGTGGTCGATAAAGTGTATATTTGATGGTATGTAGATTGTCTCTTTATTGAATTTATGAAAGTAATTAGTAAGCTTATTAGGGATTAGGAATTATTAGAATTTAAATTCGTCTGAACGCTGAGAACGGGGCAGATTGGTAACTGACCTACGGTAACAAACACGAAATGTTTAATTAAACTACAAAAAGTATAGATATATGTAGATAATTGATTCCTTAAATAAATTAATTAATAAAGGATGTTATAATCTAATAACAGAACCAATACATATAGAATATTGATAGTATTTAAAATTTAAACAATTGTGTTAACTGCAGACGAGTTATAAACAATCTACACGTAACTCAACTGATACATATCAATAAAATTAAATAACTTTTTAAGAAAATGTATTTTCATAAAAATCAGATCAAAATTTTGCAGATCATACAAAATTTGTCAACCGGCGGGTTTTAATCCCGCTCCTTTCTGCACCACAGGCAAACTTTTGCCATTGGTCATCATTAAAACATTGTCATCATCAAAATGGCAGTAAAATAGAAAACCTAGTTAACATCTTAGATTAAAATAAAAACAAAATAAACATCCATAAAGTCCCTTAGACCTATTCATGACGAAGGACTCTCTATAACTGTTTATTTTAATTTCATAGAGTATCCTATGTCATATCGTAATATCATAGGCTGGTAATATAAAGTTAATTTACGGTAATAGTCAGTTAATTAATATTATTATAACATAATGAAATTAAATATAATTCGCGCCGCGGGACGCACCGCGGATCGTGATTTGATAATTTGTACAGTTTATGACTAGCAAGTACCTTCTAATTTAGGATCTTCTCTATAATTACACTTAAATTAACTGATATTTAATGTGCTTTAACTTATGGAAAATTAATAAATATGCTGCACAATTTCCATAACCAAGCTAAGCCAAGCTTGTGTTATAAGGACCAGATTATTAATTGTTATTTCTTTTCAAATTTAGTGTACCTAAAAATAACCTTAACCAAAATTTTCGTTTGTCTCGCTGAAAATGTTTGTAAGTTCAGAAAAAGTTTAAAAGCTGCAGAAATATAGAAAAGTTTAGAGGAAAATACTAAAAACGATAAATTAAATTTCTTATACAACTGTTGTGATACAAAATTTATCGGGTCACCGTTAGTTTTACATTACAAATACATACTTATGTGACCTTAACCACCGGGATGTAGAGGTTGTCAATAAGTTACAGGAGTATCTGAATATCTTCGTTCCCATAATGTAAGTACCACCATTTCCTTCCCGGTACTGGAATTGATTAGATCAAAGAAGGAACTATCTAGGCAAGAACGTACTTTATAATATTCAGATTTATTTTCTGCATCCAAAGCAAATTACAACATATAACAGAATAAAAATATTACAACGTTTATTAACACTTATTAAACCAGTATTTTGAGCAAATCTACTTTTGGCTAGATTTAAGGAAAAAGATGTTCGTGATTTGGCTACTGAATTAGCGATTTTGTTCGAAAAAGAAAAAAAAAACTGTTGTATTAGGTACACCAAAGGTAATCTAAATGTAAAAGTATCCATAAAAACTTCACAAATCCACAAAAAAACCTCTCTAAAACCAAATCACCCACGTGTGGTATCTGGTATTTGCCCACAAACATATGTACAAAGACTTGCCCACTAAAAAGCTAATACGTCAATAGGGACATAGTTCGCTGATCAAAAAAAGTTGCACAAGCAGACAATGCGCTATTCTCGTGCTGTCATGCGTAAAACTTTATTAAGGCGACCCGTGGATTATTGATGTGACATTAACGTCGTAATGCAGCTAATGTATTTGGTGTTTGGGTGCATCGTTCGGGTGCTTGAAGTGGGACATTTTTTGTCTACTTGAGGTTTTTTTACATCTTGGGCACGAGTATGTCAATCGAGAATGAAAAAGACTGCTGATATCTGCAAAATTGCGGTCAGTAACATTTTTGTGCAAAACTACTAGGTACACATTCTGTATCGTGGTTCATATTATAATAAAATATACATTTCGGCAGACCGAAAACGAGGAACAACGCGTTGAAATCTTTTGTATCGGAAAATTGAGTGTGAATTTTAGGCAGATTTAATTATTCCGTTTTTATATTTTTCACAAATTACACTGAATATTGAATATTAGATATGAATGCAAGTGTATAAATTTTAATGGTTTATTCATCTTCGTCTATTTTCGCACCCTTTTCAGCTTTTCGCCGAAAATACAGTGTTGATATTTCTGGAAAACGCTAAAAGGAACGTATTAAAGTGTTTTGTACAAGAAAATTAGTCATTCCAGATTCCTTTCACGATTTGCGACCCAAACTATGGTTCGAGGTTCGAATATCAGGATTTTTTCTTCATATTTTAAGAATTTTATAGAATTTCTTATAATCGAAGCCCCGTAAGTCAATTGAAATAGAGTTTTTAATCTAAAAGTTTCCTGCTATTTACACAGTGCCCATAAAGAAAACGAGCAAAATATTTTCCTAGCTAGAAACTAATGAATATATTTCTTTATTTTTTTTCTCTATATAATCATAGACAGGTCAATCATACCCCTGAGTCAGCGAATTCGCCATTCAAATCAAAGGGTACATCCGCTGCCGATCGACATCCGGAAAGGTGTTCGCATAAAGACCGAGACGTAATTCGTCATATTATTCATAAATAATGAAAATGGCAAGTGTGCGTCATCATCAGAGACAGAGTGTTCCGTGAACTTTCAGAGTCACTTCGGATGTGGTGATAACTAAGTTTCAAGCGTTGTGGAAACAGTATCTAGGGTGGACTGATTCCTGATTTGCAATACGGATTTAAACTTCGCGAGAAACGGTTTCAACCATCACTTTACGATGATGATGTTGAAAATAGCCTATGGTTATGAAGTTTACTTTAACTAAACAAATACTTGTAATATAATAAATATGTGTTTAAGATTTAATATGATGTCTTAGCTAAAAGTTTTAGTTAGGCGAAATAGTTAGACCATGAAGAAAAAGCCCCTTTATTCCGCATCGAAAACGCCCAAAACTGAATGATTGAAAAATACACAGCTTCCAACAATGGAACTCTAAAATCAGTGCAGATGCGAAAGTGTACGAAAGGATTGCACAGCACACATGCCCGCAAGGTGCACTGGCTTGTGCCGGAGTGCCACTTCTATGCGCAAACAATGAGATGGTAGATTCTGCATCTGTCTCGATGATTTTATCATTTGACACCTTATAATAAAACTATCAAATTATATTTTCTAAGTTTCGTTCAGTACCATGATTCAAAGCAGTTCATTAAAACTTATAAAACTTCCGTTGTTGCTGCAACGCGATGGAAACATAGGGGAAAATAAAACAAAAGTAAATACCCGATAAACATACACATATACAGAGATTGCCGTAAGGACATACAACTGACATTATCATAAGTACCTAATACTAACCATTTAAAAATCTATGAATGCAGTTTAAATTGTTTTTTAAATTAAAATAATGTCTTCTTTCAGTAAAATGTTCTATTATACAATATTTCATGTGGCATAGCCGTGGGACGCACTGTATAATAATTATTTCATAAGATACAGTTTTAGAATGATATTTCAAGATTTTAACAGGGGTAAGAAAACATTTCAAAGCCGGCATAAAAATAGCGATCACATCGTAGGACTTTTTAAGTTTTTTTAATTTTTACAATTTGTCTAACTGTTGGGCACACGTAAGCCCTCCCCTTTCTACCGTCGTTTATCATATTTTCAGGCCAACTTTTCTGAAAGAAATTATGAAATTATACCGGTAAACCGTTACTAGTTACTTTTCATCAATAACATTCAGTTCTCACGGGATAAAACAACTCAAGTTTTAAATCGGTAAGTTTAACCGGTAGCCCGATTTTTATGATTACTTACAGGCTAAAATAGGATTAGGAAATTTACAAACAAATTGGGCTATAGTAGAATGTCCACCGTGTCATTAGATTCTCTATAAAAAATACAGTAAATGATTATTAAAAAAAAAAACTCATTATAATGGGCTTATACATGATATTAAAAGCGGGTTTCAATTTCCGACTCTTAAAATAGGGTATTAGCTGATTTCGTCAAGAAGTTTTACCCTATAGTCCACGCAAATGAAATTGCGAGCGGGTCAGCTAGTACTTAATAATAGTGAAGAGAAATCAATAACAACCTAAACCTTTTTTATAATAATTAACTGTATGAAATTTGACTAGTCTGCTAATTTTGTAAGCCTAAAGAAATAAAGTTATTGAATCTGAATCTGAATCTAATAATAAATTTAAATATAATGAATACTAAAATCAAAGATATACAAAAATAACATGCTCGTATGTAACCGTAATACAGACTTTGAAGCTAACTGTTTAAGAGCAAGCTAGTTGCGTGGAATCATGCGTAATTGGTGTAGCTGGTAATAAACCCATTCGGGGGATTATGCGCTGGCGCAGTCCACTGACAGTTCCATTACGAGAACTACTAACGTCTATGTTACAGAGGAAGTTTGAAGTTTGACTTTTTGCAAATGTTTTTAAGTGAATAAAGAGACTAGGAAACGAATACGATAAGAATACGTTACGTAGGACGCCATGTGGCTAGATTGTATGTCGAGCTATAAAATACTGCATTAGGTTAATAAGACTCTCAATAAGGGTGACTTATGTTCAACATTGGACAAAACCGGCTGATCATGAAGATTTTTAGTAATAAGTGGCTCTGCTCTCCGATTCCGAAAATTGTACCATACACTATGCTTAAACTCTCATTGTTTGCATACTTACACTGACGATTGTCAAAATGATAAGCAATTAAATAGACTTACAATCAGAATAAACTAAAGTGGTATAGATTTGACAGGAGCTAAAAACTGGAAGAGATAAGAAAATGAAACCATGAGATCTCATTAAAATTAATGTAGATACTATAAATACGTTAATAGATCTCTCAGTATTACAATGTTTCTAATTAGCCATGCTAGAAAGTACCGACAGGAACTTAGTTTATTTTCTTTTGAACTAGTTGATAACGAAGGATTTGAACGCGTTGTTTCTATTGAAATATTTAAAGGCTATTTCTATGGGAACTGATTTCTGGAATATAAAGTATATTATGTTTTATTCCAGGCATAAAACTACATGTATGCAAAATTACAACTATGTTTTTTCCACCCGATCCGAGTTTTATACTAAAAGTACTAAAACTTGTAAAGCAACAAACATCCCAACTTTCGTTTTTATGATATCTTTGTGAAGTGGTTTCGCAATCTTCATAATCATTTAATTAAGTAGATAATTAGATGAGCAAGGAATGCACTTACAAATTTTGTAATACTCATAAAAATACTGGAATAGGCACTTACAATTTTTGTATTAGTCATAAATTTGTCATATGCTTTACCCGCAGCATTTATACCAGACTATTTACTGATATGAGACTTGGTGGTCCTTACTGGATGTCTTTGATAAAGTTGTTACTTTAATTGCAGGAACGATTCCCTTTGAGAGGCCGCGCCACGCGTCCTCTTTGATACGAACAAGGTTTTTCTGGTCCTCAAATTGCGACTTTTGCTTTTATTTTGAGATAAGCGTTGCTCGCGACTTGGTTGCTGTGAGCTGAAGATCTGAATATATTTTTTATTCATTAGGTATATAAAACATTTAAAGGGTTAATAGTCACTGATACTGTGTGAGCTGCAGGTTTTGCCAATCATTACGAATACGTACTTGTGGTGAAATAACTTGACGTCTTTAGGTACCTAAAGACGTCAAGTTATTTCACCTCTTATACAAAATAAAATATTGTTAAAGACTGATCACTCCTAGACTATTAATTCAGGGCAAATCCGTTTTTAAGTTTAGTTTCAAAAAAAGCTCCTCGAATCATCGATTATACCTCTATAGGTAGAATGTAAACCTGCCAATATGAAATTGAAGAATTAAGACATGTCGTCTTCTCGAACATGTTTGTGATGATACTCAGTTCTTGCAGTTTACGTAGTATCATATTAGAACTGAAGTCTTCAGTCTGTTTTACTACTTAACACTTTTAGGTACCACGACTTACATGACAACCTCTGTGGGGCAGAGGGCTAAGGTCTGCCTGCGACGCAGGAGGATTCCCGCCTCAGTACAAATATTTGTACCTACCATCTCAAAATACTTGTTTAGGGTCTTTTGGTTTAATTGAAATCTGAAAGCTCTGTTTAACTTGGGGCTAGATAATGTTATGTGAATTCATCATTATTTATTTATGCCCATAGAAGTCACACCGCAGACGTATGAATACAATGAAATGATTGAGTATCAAGACTAGGCAGGAAGGCCCTTAGGAATTTAAAAAGCTATGCTTAAACTAAAAATCTTTTAGCGTATTTCAACTAAGATTGCAACTCACGTCCTTTCAGGGGTATATTTTTAAGAACATACAAGTAATTCGAGATTCACCTTAAAGCTTGCTATCTGTCTGACAAGACAGCGTTTTTTTATATATACATTTATCGATAACATGTACAAGTACATTTCGGTATGCGATTTGCTTTATAAGCATGCAATTAGCATGTACAGACCTACCTGCCCGCAACAAGTTCAATAAAACAGTATATCTCTTGGTTTATCCGCACATTTTTGTATTGAATGTCGAGATATGGAAATGATACTATGTTACAACAAGTACATTCGATTTGGTTTATACCTGATAAAATTTAAGAGCACGGGATAAGTACCGACTGTTTATTTGGATCAGTGGAACTATCTCTTGATTGTTTGCAACCGACTGATGATTATATTTAAAACTACTGATTCAATTGTAAATACTTGTTAGAATTTGTGTCTAGTAGTTTTAATTTTTTCACTAAAATAGTAATTATAGTATAATATCAAAGTTTCTTGAAGACTTGACTTTATTTAAGTTATCTAGAACTTGCTTTGCAAATCAAATAATAATTTGGGATTTGGGGTTTTGATATCTGTAGAGCTATTAAAATCATGGTGTGATATAAATTTTGCTACTTTAATTTAATCGTCCGAAGTGGAAGGGAGTCAACGTGAAATAATTTTATTTTACCCTGCTGTATGAGACGAGATAGGTTAGGATAAAAAACAATAAAAAACACATGCTTGGACAAGCCAGTTTGATGTTTAAACCAAAAAGAACAGTGATATTATACCGTAGCATTTCTCAATTATCAATGGTTTGACGACCAAGCACTTTTGAGCGTGAACGAAGATGCTCAATCAAAATTTCCATCATTCCCACAATAGATAAAGCTAAGTACATTGTAATATTCGTTTTAAATCGCAAACTAACAAAGGTTGTAATTATCGGTTTGCTCCTTCATAAAGTTCTGTTCATTGTTGACTGAGATGTCTCTATTTTGTGATTTTCTAAGGTGTGGGCTAAATGTTATTTGACGAGAATTTTGTGGGCTCGCCCGTTGAGCTTTTGTTGGATATTCTTTGATTCTGTAGGGCTATCACTCCCACAAGTTCATTGTGTGATTTTGCAGGAAGAGGCTCGGTAGATGATGGATGGGTGCGATGTTTTGTTCAGATGCGCGAAGTTATATGACTCTAGGGGATGTATTGGATTCTGCAAGCAACTCTAGATATTAAAGACATCAAATAAATTTTTCGATTTTGGGGGCCTCGAACCCGCGATGGCGCTTATGGTGTTTTGTGGGATATTATGTATTTTGATCTTTAAGTGTACCCTGAGTACGAGGGCTTACGTAATCATACAAAATTTAGATATCAATTTGGAAGCTGCTTGCTTTTTACTACTTATTTATCCATATATTCTTATTAACTCTCGTATACAAATTAGATTGGTCGCTTAGGAGGTAATTTTTTTAAACCCTCAGACTATTTTATGAAGTCTGTTTGTGAGGTGAGTGCAGAGAGTTGCAAAAAAAGTACCCATAGACCTATAAATTGTAATTTTGGTATGCCGTTCTTTATTATAAAAATGTATGTAATTTCTAGACAGCATTCGGCACCACAACGTCTAGCCCTCTTGAAACTTGTCACGCCTTTCATAACTCTATTGTCATCGCAATAAACAAAGAAAAAACCCTCAGGTACCCAAAAATCTATGGACAAAATTAAATTCGTATTGCTTCTTGGAGGCGACTCCAAGTCTATTAAAATCAACTTTAGCGCCTCTCAATGGAAGATTGAATGCTTCTAAACAATTGTTTTTTTCAGTCCATTCTCTCAATGGCATACATTCTTGTGTAATCTTTTTAAAGTGACAATAGCTTTTGAATAGAATGAAACCTCTTCGTTCTACATTAAGGTAACCTTTTTCAGATTCACTGAAGGTAAACCGCCCAGTGTGCATGTTTAACAGTAACGGGGCACTTCACTTGCTAATGAAAATCATTCCCATACAAAAACAGACCCTACACCCTCTGAATGGAGTTTATTTTTCAGTAAGTTCGTTCCTGTGGTTTATTTTCCTATAGGTATTTGCTTCGGTCTGTTGTTGCACAAAATACAATGCGACTTGTTTAAATTTCACTTTACTGACCGTAATAAATTAGAAGTACTATCCCTCAGCTGGAATCCACTTGACTAGCTTTACATAGACTTTTGTTTGTATAACTGGTACTTTTGGCGCCACGCGTTGTTCTTTCTTGACAAATGAAAGAAGAATCAGCTGATTTTAAACAAAGGTTAGTTCAGCTGATTTTAGTTTGCAAAGAGAAATCAGCTGATATTTTTGAAAGAAAAATCTACAGTTAGAAGTTTGCTTAAAGTTTCTATTGGAAAATCTAGGTACCTATGTACTTCAGAATTTATTTATGTACCTTCTCGTCTATTTTACACATCAGTCGTTAGGTTTAACCACAATAATAATCAGTCCGTAAATAATATAGCAGATAAAAATTGAGGATTCATTAACTCATTGTTATCTTTATTAATTTTGCAAACTATAAAATGTCAATTTCATAACGATAATCTTGATAGAAAAACATAAAACCACACACGATAACATCACCGACATTATTGACATAACTTAGGCATAGAGCGCGTTGAACTCTTTTGGGTGGTTAAGTTTAGGGATTCTGCATTAATCTAACATGAACTATTATGTTACCTGAAGTATTATGTATATTATGTTGGCTTATATTCATTAACCGTATTCATTCTTAGTTAGCCCCTTACATTAATGTTATATAAGTCAAACTACGAATGTTCCTACAAGTCAAAGTTTAAAATCTAAATCAACTTTAAACCAGTTCCAAACAGTAATCAAGTTCCTTCTCAATTAGAATACGCATAAGACTGGACCAATAAATAAAATTCTATGGCACGCGCATGAAGACCCATATCCCAACTTCAAAGCATGCAGGTAAAGATAGAAAAAAATTGATTTGTGTCGACGCGGGGGAAGAAAAGGGTCCAACCAAATTTTTTCAATCAAGGTGCGCCCATAAAAGCCTGCCGTAGAGTGTCCGGGAATCATTACGTAGACAGCTCCCGAGCCCTACACATCTCTTACTTTTCTATCTTTACTATCACGCGATTCTATAACGACAATGTTGCAAGGCGTTTCAACCGAATACTACCAGAAGATGGTGCCTATTGCGCCTGCTCCGGAAAAGTGCAATACGGATTATCAAGAAAAGTACACGTACAAAAGTACAGGCTACAACGGTGCACAGGCTGCTTCGATCGCGAGAAGGAACGCTCGCGAGAGGAACAGAGTGAAACAAGTGAACGACGGCTTCAACGCGCTGAGGAAGAAGCTCCCGGCAGCAGTCATTGCCGCTCTTTCTGGAGGTTCTCGGCGCGGTTCCGGGAAGAAGCTCAGCAAAGTGGATACTCTGCGAATGGTCGTCGAATACATTCGATACATGGAGAATATTATTGAAGAAAGTGACGCAGCGCAAGGGTATACCAAACAGAAAGTTGATAATTTCGAAGATGAAGGTGTTTATGGTGACAACTCGCCTTACTACGAGTCAGTGCCTTCTCCAGTGTCCGACTGTTCGTCCGGTGTGTCTTCAGCGCATTCCGCGAGTTTTGTGCAAAGTTATCCGCAGCAAATTACTCCGATGGAGGAAGATGATTTGCTTGACGCCATCACTTGGTGGCAGCAGAAGTAAATTACAAAACCATTATCAGTATTTCTAAATGTTGCTCAAGATTACTCGATTTTTATGCCAGGTTTACGTTCAGTTGTTGAAAAAATGTCTGGTAGTTTGAATTATGAGTAGATATTGTTGTGTTATCTAGTCAAGTGCCTTGGTTCAGTATTCCTTTACTGAGCTGGTTGTAAATAATGTTACCATTTGTATAATAATTTATTTTAGTTATAGGCTGTGAAAATGTAAATAGAAATAAGGTTAAAAATAAGATGAAAATGAAAAATTAAATAAATTATGACAAAATTATGATTTCTTTTACTTTTAGATATCCACCCATATGCAGATACGGTTTTAAGGTCAAATATAAATTGGTCACACTTGATTTCAATTTTTGGTCATAGAATTTAGCCTACTGGTTACTGAAACATAGCACAACCTTTTTCAGTGTAGAAACTTAGAAAATTCTAAATTTATGTATTAAAAGAGTAGATTAACTTTAAAAAATATTGAAAATTGAGTATTTGCCATACAAAGGTCCATTTATTGAAGCTTAAAGTGACAAGGAAGTTTTAATAACTTTAAAACTATCAATGTGCTAGCATAAAAAATTTAACACAACACATAATAATTTAACATCTTCGGTCTTTGAGCCTGTGTGCGACTGATTTGTGGTTGTACGAACTTATTAAACACAACAGCGTCTAAAAAGACAGAAACTCGAAAATTCTATCCAGCACCAAACTTGTTTATCTTTCATTAAAAAGAATACCACCGATACGCGCCCGCTTGATTAAGCCGTAAGCGCGAACTCGTACATTGTTATACAAGATTAATGGTGTTCACATCGATAAGGAGGTGGGAGCTAAATGCATTTACATGTGCGAATAAGAAGACACTGATAAAACGACAAAGGGGTACTAACTGTGGTTTATACTGTGTGTTGCGAATTGTTTTGGTTTGGTTTGGGACATACGGTGAAAAAGTTTGGCGGACTAAACTTCGGTAGTCGATAAGTAATTTGTATTTTTCGAGGGAAAAGCTAAAATTGTTTGAAGTTTAGTTGATAAACTTGACTAATACTTAAATTGACTTGAAACTTTTACATTAGGTGACTCATCTCGTTCTTATATTGAGTATGTGTCAGTATTTTTTTTTAGTTTAGAGTGTAGTGTAGGTATATAAAAAACATTCTGAATTCGCAGGAGCTACGGCAGAATGTTTTTTAAGGAGAAAAATTAATAGAACGTATAATTTTTGTGATTTTCGTAAGATTTATCAAACTACAAGAAGTTCCTTATCCCCTTTTATGCGTATCATCATCATCATCATCAGCCATCATCATCATCATTAATCTACTGCTGGACATAGGCGATGATGAGCGCCATAGCGCCATGGCCCTTTCTTCAGCTTATAGTTTTTTTTATGCGTATAACGTTATTTTAAAAGATGTGTGTATAACAAATGAATTTATTCCCACAAGATATAACAGAAGATTGCAGTTTACGATTATTGGAAATGCTGATAGAAAGACGCTAACGAATGTAATTAAGACTACGGGTGCAAAATCATCTCTTAAATAACAAACACCCTTTAGAAAAGACTTTAGCTGGGAACCTAAACATCTGTATATTTTCGTATTCCGGATTTTTATATTTTAGGTTTTTTTCTATTATTTGAGGTCTTTATAGGTAAGCCACAGCGCCCGTAAAAAGACACTAGAAACACAAAAATATATTTCAAAATAATATTTATTATTTAACCGAACCTAACTCTAATAACCTAATCTTAGATTCGATATCGTCACAAGAAGGGTCAGATAGAAGGCTGTCCACATCATGAACCTATGAATAAAATAGGTTCATGGTCCACATAACCCATATTCATCGCGCGATGCAATCTGAACACATTCCATTATGATAATATGCAAAATTTAAAATGTGTCTTCAACTATTACTATGACTGTGTGTCTTTTATATTTATAATTGAATAAAATATTATTATTATGCTGAATGGTCTCGATGATACCACACTCCTCACAATTTTGCGAAATGACTCTTTGATTCGAATATTTTTGTTTGAATGAACTAAAATTATTTAGAGGTAGATAGCTTATTTCTTTAAAATGGAAGACAATCAGGGATTTATCAGCTGGTGGATCTATAGATTTACGAAATAAAGGCATTTTGCGTATGTTCGAAGCTACAAGCTAACAAGTTATAGATGAAAAATGTCTACAAAAGTATTTAGATAATGTGTTATTGTATGTGAATATCTTGTACCCCATTTAAGATTTGCAGATCAGTCACCATAAGAAATAATCAGAAGTATTTCCATTAAAAGCAAATTTTATTCCTATAGTAAATTTTCTCTAGTTAATTACACAGAATTTACGGTGTCCCCTGATGCTAGTGTTTCTTGGTCTAGATTTATAAACAACTAACTAAACTACGCGTGAGAAAGTGATCCGATTGTATGCTGCGTGTTCCTACATTCACGTTTGGAGATTACAAAGGTACTTGCGCTTTCCGTATCCGCTCGTAAAAAACTTTTGTCGCTTTTTTGCGCGTAACTTTGGCGGATTTCGGAAACTATAAAATCGAAATTCGATGTTACTATGTTACCTATTATGTTACAATTTTTTCTTAACATACCCTAATCGTGTTACGGGGCACGTGTGATGTGCGTGCGTTTTGCAAAAGCTCAAAGATAAGGAAAAGTATGTTTGTTCACTTTTGTTGAAATTGTTCGTTTTTAGGTTTCATTATACTATATAATAATGACGAAACGAGTACTAAACGTGCACGGGTATTTTTGTATTTCCCTATCGAAACAAGGACTACCTTTAAATATATGTATTAATAAAACTATTGAGTCACATTTTAGCAAATAGCAGCAGAAGTTCTACATACCTTTATTAATACCTATTCTCTGCTGACCAAATAAGGTTTGTTTTCCATAACCATCATTAATATAAATATTAGGCAAATCATTATGTCATTTATCTTTTTAAAGAGAATAAAACAAGTTGTAATATTACAAACGTGACTACATAAAAGAAATTCCAATTAAATTATTACGATTCGGTGGTTATACATTTCATGAACCCCAAAGCGAGTGTCATCTGGAATGTATTGTATCCATGATCAGATAGTAAATAAGAGTAACAACAATTTTTTAGGGTTCACATGTAATTGACGTACATGTTTCAATAAATTAGGTACAAAGGTTCGGCTGTATTTCACTCTTTCATTTTTAATAATAAAATGCTGAGCCATCTACTAATAATCATCTTACCCCAAAATAAACAAATCGTTTTATCAAACTATCTTTCTAATTACAAAAGGTAATTTAAATAGTTTTCTTCATAGCATCGTTAACAAATTTTGGATACTTTTTTCTGTTTATTTGTAAAAACCCTTCATTCCTAATCTACTTACACTTGGCCAAGATCGTAATCTTTCACCACTCAACCACAAAGTACAAGGGCGGCATTGTTTGTTACCTCTTAGTACTTTTTGTAGTTTCGCAACTAAATCGCCTAATCTGATGGTGACCATTCTTTGGATGAAACCATCCATTCTTATTTTAATTTATTTTACTTTCACTTGCTTTGTTTTGATCGGCTTTTGACGGAGATTTGACGAAGAGTAATTGGCGTTATTAATATTACTGTTGTGGTTGGCTTTTGTATGGATGTTGTTGACGTGGAAGACGCCTGTTTTAGAAACAGATCCATTTTGTGAGGTTATATTTAAATTAGATTTTTTTTGTCATTTTAAATGTTTTTTGTAGCTGGCGGACGGGTATATACGTTTAGGTTTAGGCACAAATTAAATTAGAAGATAATGTAGGTATAATCTAAAATGATTATACATTAAAAGATAAACATTTACACTACACCTTCTATAAATTAACAGTGTTACTAGATTGGCCAATTTTCCTTAACAATACGTTAATTTTTGAAAGTATGAATCGAGCTAAAAAAATTCAAGGTTTCAGGTAGTTTGCCCTCAACACATGTAATACATATATTCCTACATAGATAACACTGTCATAAAGGCTCAATTCTCAGGTCATTCATTAAAAACTACCAGATATGCAAACGTTGCAGTTTATTACGAAAATATGGGTAGAAGAAATTACATCGTGAGTAAAATCTAGTAATAACACCAAATAAATAAGTACACAGTAAGTGGAACCTAGTTCAAAGCCATAGGCTATCCAGACAAACTGCAGCATTCATAAATAACTGTCGGAAATCAGCTTCCTGCGCTATGATATTCAGAGGTCAGGACATAGCATCACGCTTAACATCTACTCGAATTGTGATATTTCTATGTCTATTGCTATTAAAATTTACGTTGCTAATGAGAAAAGATCAGCAAAATTTGTATTTGTAGTTCTGAGGTATTTTAATAGAAACTTTCTTCTGAGTTTTAGATAATCTACGATTCTACAGAGTGGCTCTTTCAGAAGCAATTGTGCAACAAAATTGGAAACTATGGGAATAGGTAGGTTATAGACTCGATTTATTTGTAAGTATTAGAAGAGGTAGAATAAAACCTCGGCCGCATAGCGCGCGTTCAGATTGGCGACGGTGGCCGACGGCTAGGACGAAATAATTTAAATAATTCGTTTTTACAATGTTTGTTGTAGCTTGATCATAAAAATGCAGATTTTTGTAATGGCTCAGTAGTTCAGGAAAGGTGATAAGCTCCATCTGTCGATCACGTTTCAACAATGAATGAAGCAATTACTGTACTTTAATTAGAAGAATCACGATCCTCTACTGACCACTTGACCGCAAAAATATCCGGTTTCATTTCTAAAACTATGAATGGATCACAGACAGTTGATGAGAAATATGAAATTATGTAGGTACGCCAAAATACGCAAACGAAACACATTTTGTAATGAAATCTTTTTGTATGACGGAAGGCAGTAGCGGTTTAAAAAAAATGGATCGTTATTTGAACGAAATCGGAAGATGCACTTACCAATGCAATTTGAGAATGATTTCCGCACGAAATGCATCAAATGAACTCGCAACATTTTTTATCTTTCCTTCTTTACTGTGGTTGTTATTGAATTCTATCAAAATTAGTCGGTCTTTTCTTTGCATGGTTTTTTGCATTTTCCGTTTAAAATGATTGCTCAATGATGGTTACCACGCACTTTAGTGGTTTTTATTTTATTCAATAAATCTTTGATCGTTACCGATGTTTATTACAGTATGACGGCACTCAAGTTGTGTACTGTGGTTCCTATATTATTAGAAATGTTACTTTTCCCATATCCATTTTCTGCTTTGGTGATGACAACTTGCAGTAACCTTCTACCTTCTTTAATTTTAACACATGATTTTTAACTGTTTCTTGAAAAATATTACCTTACAATTTCAAACACCCCATTGCCCATGTCCATATATATTTTAAGAAGACCTAGCGTTGCCCGCCGCGCTGCCGCTCCTTCAAACCGTGCCACAGAGGTTTCTTATTATAAATTTTTGGTCACAATTAAAGAAGTTACTCAAGTTTCTTTGTTGAGCACGAATATCGAGCCCAATATCATCATATTCATATTTCCGTCAATTACTAAAACACTGTCATGTTTTTTACGCACGCACCTTGTCCTTTGGCGACAAAAAAATAATTTAAATCAAGAGCCGTCCTTAAAACGTCGGCGTGAATCCCATAAAAAGGATTATAGGGTGAGCTTAATGCTAGGATTCAATTAGACGAAATGAGCTTAAGTGGAGGATCTGAGCTTAAGTGGGGAATATCCGCTGTTTTGACAGCGGTCAAATTAAGGCACGGCTTGCTTCCGTCATTTAAGAGTGGTTATGAAGGTGACAACCCTTCTGTGCATTAGTATTTAATCATAGGCTAGGTTTAAGAAGAAAATTGTAAAAAATACGAATCGTAACTGTATTGTCTGCAGTGTTTCAACATTGAAAAATTTAATTTATTTCATAATTTTTGCAATCCTACATAATTATTGTAATTTCGTAAAACAGTTCTTAAATATTATCCAGTTGGTACTTATAAGATCTCCTCAACAGATGTAAAAGGCATTTTAACTAACATGTACTAGTTAAGTGTATAAAATTATAGGTTGTTTATGTAATAAATTATTTTTATTTCATTATGTATGTACATAATGTGGTAATATGCTCACATCATTTATTTTGGTCTAGTGATTATTATTTAGATATTTATACGAATCATGTCTTCAGATATCTCGTCACTACCTACTATCGTTACCTACTTTTTATATAATATACGAAATTTTCAGTTACCTACAGCCCCCATGGTGAACCAATGGCCTAAAAACCTTGCTTACTTCTAAGTGAGCTATTTAAAATAAAATAAAACATCAATATGAGAATCCAGTAGCCTATTTAAACGTTTACTTTTATCTGAAAAAGTTGTAACACTGAGAGACAAGTGAAGTCACAGATAGTGCTATCTTCGACGCAATGGCGCGTTTATGCGGGTTATATCTCTCACCCTTATTTATAGGGAATCAAGGTTTATTTTACGTTGAAACAAATAGCTCATTATTTGCTTCATTGTCAACGAGATTCAGAGTGTGACCGACAGTTAGGTGCAAACTAGACGTGTGGAAGTTAACCTTTAAATTCTAGGGCTTGTTTTTGTGTCTCGTGCAAGAAGTATTTAGTGTAGGAACGTTACATCTGCGATGTAAACGCATCTTATGAATAATGATCTGTAAGAGAATTCAAAGGAGTATTTATTCTCAGCAGTGGTCTGGAAATGATGAAAATCTTGAGTAGAATTTTCTTTTATTAATTATCTTGTTTATTGTTTTTGAACTGGATTCAATTAAGCATGTCGGTTTTTAACATTCTCATAATTGAAAAGGTACCATAAAAACCCACTTGGTAAATAGGTATTTAGTAACACCAAACAACGTGGCAATGCTGCCAGCATTTTGGGCACTCAGTCTTCTGGAGATATGTAAAAAATTTAATGAAATTTACGAGCTATGATTGTTTTATTCTGTTAAGTTTATAAATTTCTTTATAATTAATTGTCTTCAAGAATATAGAGAATATCACTTACTTGCATAAAATGTGAGTAAAATACTTACTCGCTTGAGCGATATCCACGCTATCTGGATTTTCCATCTCAACTAAACCAAAATGTCCAATTGTTTTAATTTCAGCGCTGCCTTACAAAAGATTCAATGCCATGCCGATTTAACCAATTAAAAAAAAACTAATATTTCCAGCAGGTTCTCTTTGAAATCGATCCCATTCACGAAATCAATCCAGTCATTTTCCCACCGTAAAATAAAGTCGAAAAATGGAACAGTCGTTCCCACGTCGGTCTGTATTGCGAATCGTTTCCGCATCAGGTGCCACTGCCACCGAAAGGGTACTAAAGGGTTCCAATTATTATTATTCCTACCTACAATACTCGAGTGTCAGTTTTTTCGCCGATAAAACTAATATTGGTAAGGCCCCATCCTCTTCCGCTAGTTTTTGTAAACACTTACCTTTATTATTTGAGCTTTTAAACTTTTTACGTGACATATCAAATTTATTGCCAGAAAAAGTACAAGGGCTTTACTATAGCTTGTGATAAGTATTAAGGCTGGTACTTGATAAATGTTACCTACCAAAGTGCTCTAACGCTATCTCGTGATAAGAATATTGAGTATGCCACCCATAGGCGAGAATAGAATTTGGTTTAATTATCTAATTAGACGCCACAAACACCCATAATGCTTACGTATCCGTTTATTTTATTCAAATTATTAGTTTTCCAATAAATACTAAACTAGACTCAGTTGTAGGGTGATAAAACAGAGTTTTGTGTAAACATGAAGTTGTTTTATTGTGCTTTAGCTGCAGCAAGTGTCGTACCCGTGATGAATGGAAAGGCGTTGATTTAAGAGGGTCCGATTTGAATGAAATACTTGATAGCATGTCGCTTTGTGCTATCGTACGCAATAAAACCATAAAAAGTTCTACTGCTTCATTATTTAATTTACGATAAGAAACCTCAAGTTGGAATTTCTAGGAACGACGCCTGTCCAAACATTTCGAACTAATTGAGATGTGCCGCGAAAAAAATGAGATCAAATGTTAGATCGAAATGAAAGACAAATCGCTCCCAATTTTGTCAACCCTTGGGTGAAGTTGGGTGCCCGGTGTACCTATCCATTCATCCGTTTTTTAGCTCGACAAATTAACAATAGTCCGGTCAGGTTGCTCACAAAAAACCACTAGACTTTTCCTAAAATTTATATGTATTTTTTATTGCGTTTAGTATTTTGTTCATATCTATATTTTATGGGTTTGAATCGGAATGGAGCGGTGTATAAAAGGTTGGATTTACATCGGTTCCTTTTGTATTTTGTGTGGGTGATCCACTTTGACAAAAGTGTTAACATTTACATCCATAAAATATTTTGACTTCTCTTTTAGTGGTCATGGTTGGGCAGGTTTTTTACAAATTACTATTTCAACCTCACTATACAGGTGCTTTTCTTAAATATGCTTGTGATAGAAATAGACATTTTATTGTTATTAAAAATATTATTAATTATTTTGTAAAAGTTTCTTAGAGAAGAAACCCTAAAAAACAATCAATATTACAATAAATAGTTAGGTATAAAACTACCCCATAACCGTTTCGTCATGAACCTCCTCAAGCTATATTAATTACCGGTTGTCTAAACTCACCAAAAGCGGGTTATTAAAAACTATTAGAATATTTCATCGCTAAGGGTAGTATTTACCCCTAACCTCTGTCAAGTTCAAAGCGCTCATTTAGCTAAAAGTATGATTGCTAGTCATTTACTAAAACGAAATTAATTACTGTTGCTTCAGGCAACAAAACATTTTTATTGTACGAATAATTAACTTTCTTTATTATTTTAAACATAGAATAAATGATTCTACAGACAAAACCTATTCCAAATACCTAATGTAGTATAATATTATTATTATTATTTTGGCATGAAGAGTAAATATCCAAAACCTATATATACCACGTTGTCTGTAATTAACGATTGTTTCTTATAAAATAGTGAAAAGGACGCGCGGGGTGAACATGTTATAGAAGTATTGTTTTTTTTTGTTTTCACTTTGGCCCGCAAGCTATTGGATAGGGCAGGACTAACGTGAGAACATTCTGCAGGCTTCTCATTTATTGAGTCGCAGTCAAAAACAACCTAAAAACTTTACTCATCTTACAATCAGAAAAATGCAAAACCAGATAAGAAAAACTACAATTTTTATCATCGATATTCACAATCGGCCAACAATGATAGCATCGGGACCGCTGTCAAAAGGTATATTTATTTTCTTTACAAATTCATAGAATCCGCGCGAATTCAGTTGTTTGCTGCTATTGTGCTGCACAATGTAACCCTTTGGGGACACAAAGCGCATCACTAATCTAGATCATGTGCGCTTTTGTGCACTATTGTGGTCTATTGTTGGTCGTGTCATAAGGAGAACCGGGAGATATCTCACTCGATGTCGATTCATAAGAAATTACGCTGCGGGAGACAGGTAGAAATTTTACTCCCACGCACCGCAAATTTCACGAACAGGAAATGAAAATACGCTTCCTTTTGCTTTATTGTTGGAACTAGATTGATCAGAATAATTATAAACGAAAGCTGATTTCAACGAGCTCTAGTTCCATGCATGTAGGTAGGTATTAAGTTTTCGTGATAATGGTAATTTTTAGATTTTGCTAATAAATAAATAACATTTTTAAATCTCGCAAACTATTCTAATAAAATCGTTAAATGTCTTATAAATTAGGTTTGACATTACCTATCGCATTGTAAAGACCTAAAATCTGGTTTCGTTACAAAGTTGCTTCGGAACTTACTTTCACGTAAATTGCTTCAAGTTCGGGTAAGCGCAATGATTAGTGTGCGGGGCATTTATTAGTGCGTACGCCACAATTTCGTTAATTATGTAAAGTATTGGATGAGGAACGGTACTTACTGCTTATTACTTTGTATCCTGAGGCTTGGACTTACGGGCGATCACTTCCGAGAGAATCGTTATAAAAACTATGGAGTGGATGGAATGGTAATTTACTTTGGCCGCTATTGAAGCCTCTAGACAGGGGCCGTGTGGTGCCGGCATAGAATTTCACCACTCCCACTCTTCCCGTGGATGTCGTAAGAGGCGACTAAGGGAAACACACCGGGGGGCGGGCAGCAGCGCCCTCTGCAGAACAACTCCACCGAACTGCGATCCCCAACCCGCATGCCCAGCGTGGGGATTATGGGCAATAATCCCCAGATGAAATAACGCGCCTTTGGCGCACATTAGGGGAGGCCTATGTCCAGCAGTGGACTGATATAGGCTGGTGTTGTTGTTGTTGAAGCCTCTAGCGCCCATCTACGGACCCTGGTACATTAAGTCTACAAAGCCATTGAGTGCACTGTAGGTATATTACGTAAGGATTTACGATTTCGTCGCACTTTCTTGAACTTTATATGACAAAGGCGCTATGTAGTCAGAACAAGTATTGTGTATCTTCTTCAACTAAAGTTATTATGTCTGCATAGCGCATAAATGGTAATGCGCATTGTCACCCTTTTTCAAGACCGACCCATTCGCTGAAGACTTCATATTTTACTCAAATGTTTCCACCCACACCGAAACCACATAGCCTTATGTTTTTCCCATAATCATAAATGTCGAACTGTCAAAGTGATCCTGAAATCCTTCTCCACGGTTTTCCTGTTCTAAATTGCAAGTCGGCTCGCGTGGCCAAAGGATCCAGTGACATCCATATCAAATAATTGGTGGATGTTGTAAGATAATTTACGTTTTCAGCAACCACCGTCTTCACGAAATAAAATTATTAGCCATTGTAAAACCTGTGCTTAGTATAATTTCTTTTAGGTTATTGGTATTTAAGGTATTTATAGTAATTTAAGGGGATGTTATGCAATAATTTTTAATACAGCAAAATACAAACCAACTAACTAGTACCACAGACCACTTGATATAAACTGGTCTGTGCTAGTACCAAGACAAACCTCAAAAGGTTTATAGTGTGGTACAAAAACAATGTAATCTGGATTATTTTTGTAATAAACAAATTCAGAAAAACATCAGTGGGACGGTTAATATATTTAAATGTTTAATAATGCATAAAAATATAGAAACGAAATATTAATATGTATATATTTAAATATTATCTATGTATACATCTATTATCTTTAGGTTCTATGTGTTAAATAACAATAATATACAGAGTAAGTATTGTCCTACACACCACTGAGAGTTCTTTGTTATTTTTGTTATGTTATCAGTAAATATTTTGATTTACATAACACATCATCTCGATTTGAATGTAAGCGTGTTCACGCATCGAATGATGGTCTTCAGATAGTTCATATCTGTGGTCCATCACTGTTTATAAATTTATTTAAATGTACCTAATAACGAGAAGTTCGTTGAACCTTTGTTGAACTCCAACCTTTTTGGACCTTTTCGAATTAACAATAGAAACAAAACCACATAAAAACAAGAGGAACAGAGAAAGAGGGAGTGTCCCCAGGTAAACCTACCTATTATATTATCTGTGCCTACAATGTCCTCTAATGACAAATGTATTTTTGATTCCACTCAACCGCTACCAACTGACGAATAATTTTTTTCTAATATAAACCTGGCCTACATTTCAAAAACAGGCAAATAGGTACTTGAAATCGCAGGAGCAGAGCCAGAAGCCAAAATTTTATGAATAATAAACTTTTTTCTTGCGCTGGAGGGTAACAAATAATTAAACCATAGGACAAGCCCAAAAAATTAATCAAGATAAAATCTGTGACAAAATTCTTCCTGCCCTAGAAGTATGTTCATTTTGTCGATGGTGTTGCACAAGTCCAATTAAAACCATCGATATAAATCTGCTACGAAACTATACTTCCACCAATATATTCCTACTGGTGGACAAAATTGGAACTAATGCCTGCCTTTTCAAATTTCACAATTTGATAATATATTTATGAATATTTATCAGGTATTTCTTCAAAATACGCAATAAATACCCGATAATTAATCCAAGCAAATTTTTAATAATACCGTTCTTTCGAAATATCAATCTGATTTGGACATATTATGCGACACTAGCGCCATTAAAGATGCTTGAGGTAAGTTTGTGGCACAATACAATGTCCAGTGACAGAGGTGAAGGTAGGAGCGATTTGTCTCAGTACTGATAACCATCGTTATGTCAACGTCACACCTATGTTGACCTTCTGTAACGTACGGTCTTGTCGACGGGAAAACATGAGCCTACAGGTCGCAAAGATCTGTGAGGCTTTGTTTTGTGTGCTACTAAAATGTACACGTTTTGTTTAAAGGATTGATGGTCTACATGGTTATAGGGTGGATTGAGTGTCAAGCAATGTTGCAACTTTAAGATATATTTAATAACTAATATTCTGCGCTAATTATAGTAAGTAGCGATATAAACTGAGAATTTCAAATCTTTTGTCCATATAAAACAAAAGAAGACTACAGATCACACCTACTTTTAACCGAACAAACAAAATAAGACTACATATAAAACCTACACTGAACTGAAAAAGCGATTACTCAAGTCGGTATAACCTCTTGAGTGTAATAGCCAATTGCAATCTCAAATTAATGGTGTTTGCGCACCGATTCCATTTCTTGACAACTTGTTTTCCTTCAATTTTTCTTGTTTCTCATAAGGCACGAATAAATCTCGGCGGCTCTGCCTGGGGGTAGACCGCTTCCTTTTTACTTCACCTTTGTTACGCTTGCCAGGGAATTTATTTTGTACTCGCGTTGATTCGCGCTTCCTGGGCGTTCGCGGTACCCTCTGGCTGTGTCGGGTGATCACTGACTTTTATTATAACGAGCTTAAGTTCTAAGGTCAAAGTTAATCCTTTACTTTAAGATCTGCATCTATTTGTTGAGGTCTTTTTCTATGTATAATAAAAATATCTATTTATGTAATCTATTGTATTATGAATATCAGTCATCTAGTGCCTATAACACAAGCTTTGCTTAGCTTGGGGCTAGATGATGCTGTGGATTGTCCAACATTGTTTATTTATTTATGTAAGTTGTAATGTCACGGTATTATTGCTAAAAATAAAGATTGTCATGTTCTTTATGAATGTTAGCACGTTATCTACGAACATAAAAGAAAAACAACGTTTCATCCCTTAACGAGGGATTTCATCAGGGTGAGGACGGCTCACGACGCGCATCTCTCAGTGTGTGCATATAAGCGATATGGGCGCATTCGCTTAGGGAATTAAATGTTGGAACGTTGGTGTTCTTCCAACAAAAAATAGGTTCGTAGTAAACCCGCTATTATTCATAATGAATTCGTCAAACTATAAAGATTTTATTGTAAAATTATCAATGTATTTTCATATCATTCAAACTTGTTGAATGAATTCATAATCTAAGAGATTCCCTTAGAATATGAACTGCAAATAAAGATCTGCATGAACTGCAAGTCCAGACGCACAGAAAAATACCACCTGTTCCTGGTCGATATACTACTACCATTATTAAATCTTTCTGTGTCTTCATTATCAATGTTAGCGGGTCAACTATGAACCAAGCTTTTGTTGGAAAAACGCTTTCTGTTGTCTGTTTCTGTTTTCCCGGTTCACTCTCGGAGTCTGAAAAAAAGGTATTAATTTACTTAAAGTTAGGGTAAATAAATAAGGACATCTTTATGATTGCTCTTAAAATTAAAATACCGTGTGTCGTAAAAGCTTTGAGCCAGAAGCATTCGTTAATCCGCAAACTGTGTAAGTGTTCTTTATTCCCCTCTGTTTTGAATCACACTGTTATAGAGGTACTCTACCTACCTATCATTACAGGATTGTTGGTATTTTTCGTTTCCATCATTAATTTTCATTTTTTGTTTACCTTCAATAGAAAAATTCAACTAAATTAAATTGTTTTTGTTTGGAAAAAAGATTTGTTTTTTTGTCAAAAAATTTATTATAGGAAAAGTTTTACTTATCAATAACTAAAATATTTTTTTAGTTCTGCGTAGATTTATTTTGTGTTAATACAAACACAAAATAAATCTACAAATCTACTGAAAAAAAATCGATACCCTAAAGTACATTTCTGACAATGCTTAATCTATGCAATGTTTCATAGAATGTAGCATTAAGTCATCATCTACAATAATGATAAATAAATTATTTGTATGTGTAAAAAAAAAATATTGATAAATTTATTATTGATGTGTCGCTAAAAGTAGTCCAATGTGCCCTCGACGAAGCTCTTAGATTTCTGAGCAGGGCCCTATATAGATCATTGTCAGATAGGAGCCATCCGTGGGAGCCTTTCTACCTTGGCTGTTTCCGCTCTGTCCTTTTATTTTATGCAGATTGATGTAAATGCTATAGTTATTTATTATTTTAAAATATTAATGAAACAGATACAAATCAGTTGCACTAAGATGTATGCACTCTGCTAGCTTGCAGGAAAAAAGTATATTGACAGATCGTGCTCGACCGAGAGCTCAATAGATGGCGATGATCTTTCTTAGGAAAAAAATATCAATGGGGTGATGAAAGTAAGCACAGAAAAATACATAGCGGATCATTTATTTGCTTCTCAAAGTAACTTAACTATAGTAGTTCTTAAAGTAACTTGAAGACGCATTTTGTAAAAACAATAACAACTTATAAAATGAGAAAAACAATGGTGCCATATTACAGTGACAAGATCCTAAGTTCAAATCTATTACAAATAAGGAACTTGTTAACTCCACCTTTGTCCACACACTAGAAATCTGCACAAAAAAGACTCCAAAAGCGTTTTTAACAGGCTGGTTCTCACCAGTTAAAAACGTTTTAAAACGTTGAGCATATTTTAAAATCCAAACCAAAGTAGCACATAAGTCTTCTACGCATACAAAACAGTTAGAACCAAATTTCTAACAAAATAAAATCAAAATGCCCCATTTTTAAAGTACATTAGATACGGTATACCACAAAACCTTAATGCCCTTAATTGGATGCAAATCTCTTGTGAATACTAACAAGCGGTGTTTAGGAGCTGGTCCTTAGGTCCATGGCTATAAATCAAAGATTTTAGGATAGCATCGATACTCCGTAGGCAAAAGGTTGTAATCATCATCATCATCACGATTATACCTTTTGTATATTAAAAATATTTTGTCAATTAGTCCGTTTGTCTTTTGTTTTTTGTGTATATTATTATATTCTTACTGGTGTTAAAGTAAATTTGACACAAAAAAGACGATTGGTACTCTGAAATATTGGTAGTTAGATAATTTTTTTTAGACAATGAATTTTGGGCGGTAGACTTAGAATAATATATGTAGGTAGAATAAAGTAGAATGAGAAATAGACAGTTGATTGGTAGACTAGCTTGATAGACTTTTGATCTATGATCATGAACACTAAAACACAAAAATGTCACAAAATACCACAGAGTAAAAAAGGAAATAAAAGCTTTAGAAAATCGTAAGCCTAGCCACATGCACGCGTAGTATTCTCTAAAATTTACCGAACAGTGGCCCTCCGCCACGTAGCCTCCAGCCAAAGAGTTCCTGTTTCTTCCCTTTGCCTTTCTATAATTGCCATAATATTTCAAAAGTTTATTGCCACACGTGAAATATTGCCATACACAAAAACTAAAATACCCTCTTAAGAATTGAGAAATTCAATGTCGTAGAAAAATGCTTATTACTCATTAATCATTGGAGCTTAGTTGGTGTATAATTAGTTAAATTTGAGTGTCTCTTAAACGGCTCATTAAATTCATTTAAAGTGATATACGAATGCGCAAGAGGTCCCTGAGCAATGGTCAATTTTTATGACTCTTTTTTATATGTAGGTTAACGAGTGCTACTGTTTTGAGCCTGGTTATATTAATGAAGTACTTGTAAGTTCATAATCCTTTCTGTTTTTATGTCTGCATATGAACAACGTCATAACAGAACTGGACCTCCAGAATCGAGAGCAGTTATAAAAGTTAGACGCAATAAGACAGTATCTGGCGCAGTGCATCAGCATTGCCATACAGCGAGGCAATGCAGCCAGCATCTTAGGAACACTTCCGACTGGATCAGTTGAGCTACCGGTAGTTTATTCGCAACAGTCTGCAGTTGTCTCAAAAAATTATAAATTAAATAATCAATTAGACTTGTTCTAATTGAATTAATATTTACAATTGAGACAAATATTAATTCAATTAGAACAAGTCTAATTGATTATTTAATTTATAATTTTCTTTGATAATAAAGGTTTTATTCCCTTACTACAGCACCTCATAATTTTTTTTTATTTAAATATTTAAAATATCCACGTTCAATCCCAGCTTTGGGCGTCTGAACTGATAAATACATGAGAACATTTCCTAAGGCAACGATACGCTGTAACCATAAGGTTCTGCTATAAATCAGAATAACAACTAAGATTTATTCGACTTAAACGACTGTAATAATTATAAGTGAGATATTAATGGCTTATTTGACAGAAGATTCGAGTTCGATAAGGGATGGAGCAACTCTTCATTCCCAGTAGTTTATAAAGCAGTTATTTATTGTACCAATGAAATATAAAGAACACAAAATTGAACAGGCGTAAATTGAAATATTTTTCAAATGCTTTTTGTAGGAAGTAAAATCTGGCAGTAGGCGAAACAAATAAAAAGTAGGTATCTCCTGATTCAATCCTGGCGTGCAGAATTGCAGTTACAAATACGTTATTAAAATTATATTTCCTTAAACCTTTATTCATAACATGCTAACTCAAAGCATTGGTAATTAGTCTATCTTCTTCTATTGACACAAGTCAGAGTGAAAAATAATACTACTTAGCAACTGTTTTAAGTTAGAAGACCAATATGAATCATTGGACTAGAATTCATTTCATCTATAATTTTCTATACCTCAGCAACTACTATACTTGCAATATTTATTTCAAGGGTGGTCCAAATATATATTTTAATTTATATCTTCCAAACCATTCATTAACCTAACCGATACTTTTTGCAAGATCCCATTGCCTAGCAACCTCAGGCCATACTTGATAAAGCCATCTCCTTATCAAAGGTCCCTTTACATTTGGCGCCAGATTAAGATACACCTTAATGTGTTAATTAAAAAAATAACTTAAGTTTCTTATCGACCACTTAAGAAAGCGAAGATATTGGTGCCTAGCCACCTTATCGCGGTTTTTACACTTTACTGATAAAAAATCACAGGACGTTTCGATTATTTCATTTGTTGAGTGACCGAGAGGGTTAAGACTTTCGTTTTGCAACTGTTTATCAAGAGATAATTGTTATTTGATTTGAGAGGCATAAAGCTCTTTAAATCATGTTGGTAATTAAAAAGACTGAAAGCCTTTTTAAACTGGCGATTTGTGCGCCAGTTTAAAAAGGCTTTCAGTCTTTTTCGAGCGAAAGAATCGCTCGTACGGGTATATATAGCGCTTGCGGCGTACTTACCTCGCTTTGAAATCGCTCGGAAGTCGCCAGTATGGTAATCCTCTAAGTGATTTAATTGAGGTGGGATATGTTATCAATCAGGTTTAATCCAATACATAATCAATAAAATACATAATTCTCGCAGGTTACCATCCTGTTGCACAAAATTGATATTGACAGATTAAATTTTTATTTTTGTATTACGAGAAACATGTCTTTATAAATTAATATCTGTACATAATTAATATAATACTATTTTATAACTTAATTAGAGCTAGTATTTGCAATTGAAATAATTCAGTTTACTGCCAACAGTGGCAAAAAAATAAATACCTACTTGATTCTCATAGATTCCGATCCTGTTGAACTAAATTGATATTGACAGATTTAAATTTTATTTTTGAGCTGCGCTGCGAGTGCTCCCTTCTTTTGGCACAATGTGCAAATTGAAAATCATAGAAACATGTCTTTGACCCGTACCGAAAACAAAAAAAAATGTCTAGGCTGATCCACCTTCCTTACACCTTGGATCTCATTGATATTTAACATCTGGAGTGGCATGCGTTGTACAATCGCAGAAAGTTTTGGATTGCACAAAGGGTAAATAGAAAGGATTCGCAATTGTGTATCTATTTGTGCACCTTTCGAATTATGGTGCATTGTGCAACGGGTTATGTCGGTGTTGGAAGAAACATCTGGACAGATTTTGAATAGGTACCTACCTATCGACCTAATGTCAGATGTTTTCAAGAACGTTTCACTTATGGGTACTTATCTTTATTTTATTTGTAAATTTTTGTTTTATTTTTATTCATAATCAAAATGCATCCGACAAGCAGCACAAATATGTAATATGAGTGGTACACTAACGAAAAGATCAGCAATGCTTTGGTTATCAAACTGAGCTTTTCTATGTTAGGCAAGTAAAAAAAGTACCTATAGATAGTGAAACATCAAAAACTCGTTAAAATTTCACCACAAACGATAAAAACAGATAACCTTAAGCTTGCAACACACGATATCCTTCACATTTCCTTAAGCTTTTTTTTTTTTGCTAAATTAACGACATCCACAAGCTCGCTGTAACCGCTGACACTAGACTAACTGACCTATAGTTTTAGATTAATAAAGAAAATACTTCTTCTATCTTGTGACGTGTCCAAGAGTCCTATAAGGTCTAAATGAAATAAAGCACTTCGATTTTGATTTTGAATAAAAATACCTTCATACTCTATTTCAAATAGGTACCTCACCAATCAGGCCGTGTTTTCTTCGAGTAGTTGTGTCTGTATTTAGTCTTGAACTTGACTCTCTAATACAAGGAGCATACCCACATCACGATCACCAAAATATTTTTTAATATTTACGACACCTGGTATATCCCAGTATCTATAAAGTCGTCAAAATTTGAATTACAATCACGGTGGGTAAAAGCAAATAGCGGCATAAACTCAAATATTTTATATGACGCGTTTACATTGGTGTTAACGAGGGTTTGAATCCATAAAAGTTTCCTGTTTGGACATAAATCTTGCTAAAGGCTTAGCTACATACAGCGTGGGACAAGGGTCAGCCATCTAAAGTCTCGTGTATACTGGCAAAAAATAGAAAATTATTGCTGTTTATTTAATTTTTTATATGGATATTTCAGTGAATTTCGTGTATAACAAAGACGAGGTTGAAAAAGGAAATATTTTCTAGATTAAAACTAGAAACTAGAAACATACATATTAAAAAAACCTTACACTGCAGAATTGCATATACATCTACTCATCTCGACTTCACATACTGTTGCCTCTACGATCTTGTGCCACATACAATAATTTAATACTTTTTGTATTTTAATGTAATTTTACAAAGGCACATGAAACCCACTTAATTGAACCATAACTGAATCCATAACAACAAATTTATCTGCTATTGGTGCAAGACTAAGCCCTAAGAATTGGACAACTCAATACAAACGCATAAATATTGTTCATTAAATATATTATTATTACGCCATAAAATCTACCGATAACGCTTCCTATACGTGATTTACGCCAAGATGCTTGAAATATCTTCTTGGTCAATTGATTCAAAGGTATTTTATTAACTGACACTACACTTTATTTAACTCGTAATTCGAAGGGAACGATGAAGTAAAGAGGGAACAAATGAGAGGCCGTTCTGCCTTTCAGGAGAGGGATGTTAGAAAGTAGACTGAAGGAATGGAATTCATTGCGAAACATTGTGAACAACATTGTGAAACCAAAAACCTGTGGGGCAGTAATCATAAGTAAATACTAGAAAAAAAATAACTGGTACCTATCGACTTTTTACACTAGATAGAGTTCATTAAAGTTCACTTTGTAAATGTAAAGAAATATCCGTATTACACAAATAAAAAAACGATTTGCGGATATAAAGATAAATTCATATGTCAGAGATGAAAATTATTAATAGAACTTAAGAAAATATGAGTCAAAAAATTATGTAACACAATAGACCAAAAACTTTTATGACATTATAGAGAATATAAGGTAGTTATTGAAAAGAAGGAGATGCGAATAAACAGTTTATCCTTTATCAGTTAAGCTATCAAGGAGTAAGTAAATTATGAAAAATATGATCAAATTTTGATTCCATGCGTTTATTAATGTAAATATGATGGGTTTAATTGTCTCGTGCTACTTTCCCGCATTCCGTGTTTGTGAAGCCGGACGTTGAAAAAATTCTGTGAACGACATCTTGTACTCTCGTGCACAGAAGTGTTTTACAACTAAATTGAAAGAAAATGAGGAAGATTTTTACAGTGCAGTGAGTCAATGCTAATCTTAATTACAATATTTATGAATTTTACTAAACGACGTGACTATCCAGCTTTAGCGGTACGACTTGAAAGAACACGCTGCAAACTTTACTGACCGAGCTATCAAAAAGCACATTTCGTTTATGGACACTCAATGTATTGACCAGAATCCAAAATTAGTGATAATACAAAAATAAATACTAGAGGTAATACAACAAACGACTCTGCAATTGTAATGGAACGAATCGAGAATGAAATAAACATTGAATATAATCTTCTGGTATTTGAATATCTCGGACCATTGACCATGGGACGAATAAGGAATAAATACTAAATATATTTTGTACACACCTGTACGCTATGACAAAGCTGTAGCTTGTGCCGATCACCTGAGACACCTTGCCAATCCTTTAACATCTGCCCGCGCTTGTACTACTTTATAATTGAAATGTGGCTGCCTTCATGATACGCGAAATTATAATGAATAAAGCCCTTGTTCGTTTTACGTCATTCTGGTTAGGACAGATGCGGGATAAGGAGATTCTTTTTATAATATGGCGCCGCTTACTTTTCGCTACGACTATGCCATTGACAGTTATGGAGTGTCAACGTAGGTTGTCAAAAAATATGCAAACTTCAATAAGGTGATCATGCGATGTAGGCGACTCTGCGGTGAGGGAGGAATGTCAATATCAAAAAATAAAGTGCCAGAGTCAATGTCAAAAAACTGCAGGGCAGGCTTACGTTCAGAATCTACGTAGGAGAATACAGAAGTATTCTTATAACTCTATCGATAAAATTATCTTTCTTTTTTATACCACCAACATCGCAGCTAAGCATGCGGCCTACCTGATGGAAAGCAGTTACCGCAGTCTATATAAACGCCTGCTGCTGGTACATTATTATACGCCTGGTCTAAAAAAAAAATAAAAATTAATTACTCGGTTTCAAGTAAAACTAGAGTTTTTCAAGTAAACCTCTACGGCGCGGCGGGCGAAAATCCGCGACAGAAGGTTGCGGGTTCAATTCAAAGAACTTTAGATATATGTTACCGGAGTTCTGGCCATTCTATGTTTAAATATATAAAATATATGTACTAATGTATTGTATTAGTATATCAGTCATCTAGTACGCTGTGCTTAGCTTGGGGCTAGATGATGCTTTCTAGATTTTCTTGCATTATTTATTTATAATTTAAAGTAAACCAGTCACCTGCGAATAAGCGATTCAGTGTCGAACCACAATTTGGCGGACTGGGCCGCATTTCTGAAAGCCTTTCTCATATCATAGCTAAAATCTCGCAATTCCGCGTAAACAGGAGTCAATTTCACGGTACAAAACATTAATAAATTGTAAAATGACATGTTTTGTAAACAGTACACAAATAATAGACCCACAAAGAGAACAATTTGTCCGCTCAAGTCTGAGTTTTGATCTTATCTCGTCCTTTGTGGTTTACTTTGACTCAGATTACTTTTTCATTGACAGTTTGTTTGTTACTGGCTTCAAAATCTTTACACTCAACGGCGGTATTAGAAGTTATATTAAAATAAACGTCAAGTTACTTTTAAAGGGTTACTTTGAAGGTACTTCGATCCAAAATTGTTCTCCTACAATGCTGTGTTTGTGATATACATAAAGATGGTATCATTCGTGGGTGTTACAGTATGAAATTAGATCTTTCTATGTACAAAGGTCTTTTATAAACGCGTGGAGCTCCTTTGGAATCAGACAAATGTCTTTAAAGTATTGTTGTGACTTTTTATTTTCAAATTATAAGCATTTGCAAAGGTATACATATTGCTGAATCATAAATATATTGTAAGCAGTTTTTTTAATGGAATAAAAATTAATAAAAAGTCAGTTATGTTATGTACCATGTACATATTTTTTTTATATAAAATTTATTATTATTCGTATTATACTCAAGCATGTAGTTCCCCTATACTATAGTATAAAAATTCACAGAGTCTGGCAGTTTATTGGGTCTTACCGGACCCATAACGTGAGTAAACTTTGTCGTAACAGTCGTTATTTTCGTAGGACATTTAATCGTTTGTTTGATTACAATGTTGCCTGACAGAAATTGAAGATGGAGCTGAAGAGATGTTGCGAAGAGAACAGACCTAGATTGTACTCGTAATCGGCCGTAAAAACAATAACAGACATTGTTTTCCAAACCTAACAGGTGTGATTGATGAATTTATGTAGTTGTGGACGTAAATACAAATCATTATTTGTGCAGCTTAGATGTCGTGTGCTATCAAAATCTGTTTTGATGGTAAATTCGTATAAGCTTCTGAAAATTAGGAATAACAACTTCGAACCAATATTTGCCCAGAATCCACTATTGTGCCTCGCTCACACGTATTCATAGCAAAACTGTTTGTCATAATCGATATTTATTTTCTTTGCAAATTCATAGAATTTCTTATTTCAATTCAATCAATATGTTTGTGCATTGTCACTATACAAAGTAATCTGCAAGGGAGTTTAGGCTTTGTTGCCAGAGTGGTAAGGTTGTGGCTTTATGGCATGCGCGGGCGCACAAAAGCAACCCTTTTGGGGACAATACGCGACACTAATCTAGATCATGCTTTGTGTGGTACAATGCCATTTTGTGGTGTCTCATTCGATGGTTATTTGAATGAAATCGGCATTGCGGCGTCCCTTGCAACTGTTTTGTGCGTAGCAATGCTGGAACCGTTTCGACACTTAATGCAACAGCTTCCCCATTACTATCAAAAAAGTCTTCAATTAAGCATTGTATTAGTAGTTACCTATAGAGCAATGCTATATATAATATTAATTAGGTATTTGATAGTGCAGTGTTATTTTAAACGTAATTTAAAAAGCATTTTTCATTTGCTTAAACTTATTTAATGAATATTTTTACATTGTTTTAATAATTCATTGATTCGAAAGCACATTAATAAGTGTATACATCAATTTGACAGGTCGTTTTTTTTTTAAGTTTCGACGTTGGCGGTCGGTCCCAAACTGGATAGGTTCAAGTGTGTGCTTAATTCTTACCATCCTGTACACATGAAATGTGAAATTAATTGTGTTTTTTGGCATTTATCCAGTCACAAAGCTTAGTTAATATATGTAGTATATAATTATATCAGAGCCACCCAATCCGTATTCTATAATCAATATAGTATAGTAATCAATCTGTATTTAGTACCAATGTCAACACAGTAATGTCCTTACCAATCTAAGAGTGGCTACGCACTCCTTATATGAAACAAATCCGTGAACATAACGTACAAATAAAAACTCGGACCAAATTAGGATGTTGCTTACCGACTCATCAGATCTCAGATATTAATCCAAAATCATCAGCGTGGTTGAAATGTTCCGAAATGGAGATTAAATAAATAAATAAATAATGCTGGACAATCTATACAATATCATCTAGTGGGGCTAAGTAGACCTAGTGTTATGAGTACTAGATGACTTGCCTACTGTACATAGATTGAACATACCAACTCATGTAATACGTAGATAAATATTTTTACAGACATTCACTCTCACCGCCACAAGGTTCCCTGGAAGAGATCATGTTCAGCGATAAGGCCGTCGATTGTGCTACACTAGATCTAATTAACTGTTTATTATATTATATATTCAAGTACTACTAAGATATTATCTATCCACTACGTATGTATTTACACGGATTCGAAACGGATGCAGTGAGTAACCGATATAACAGCTACAAACCAAAAATGCCTAAATTATAACCTCGATCTTTAGATGGAGATGGTTTACTGATATTCTGATGTTCACTTAACAAGACACAAAAGGACCTCATTCCAAAAGACTCCAAAATTACCTGATAATAGAATGTAATAGATGTCGATTGAATTTGGGCGTGAAGAACAAAAGACGGACATACCGCACTATAAATCCAGGAGTCGCCAAAGGGCTAATTACTCCTTGGATGTGCTGTCTACTTATAGAGATGAGTTATAGGACTCCGAAACATTTTTCGAACATAATAATGTCAGAAATTTTAGTGTTATTTTTATATCCATTGATGATCATCATCTATCGATCAACATCATTATAGTCCTTTGTGTCAAACTCTACTGAGCTGACCTCCTTAAATTTTTACCAGCATCCTCTGTCCTGCATTTTTTATAGCCGGATGTCCTAGCCTCTTGGAATAAAAACAGTTCCAGCTAAAAGGTAATGCAATTTTCGTGATAATCTGTTTCCAAATCATAAGACAGTAGATTAATTATAATGTTTATATAAAATCAAATCTAAATGGAAATTGTGCAAAAAACATTACAATACAAACATTACGCCCTTATCTTCCATTCAGTGCCTGCTTTAGCAACTCAGGGTCAGGGAACAAGTACTGCACTAGCATTGTAAGCCTGATGTACCAAGTTTAACACATTCACTGCCTAGCCTCGGCGGTGCAAGGGCGCATCGTTGCTTGACGCTAATGCAGTTGGATTTGAGCGTTGGCTGTAAAAGTTAAAGTGGACTCCGAATTTACTTCGAAATGAGCTGGCACATCACTAGGTATCCTGGCTGTAGGTTGATATACTGTCTACTTAAGGCACGTGATGTATGGCCGCACACAAAGGAACCGACGCCGCGCGCCTTAGGCCTACGATTATAAGTGCTTAGCATTGTCGACGTATTAAATGGTGTGAGGCTTTATTAATCCAACTCGAAAAATAACAGCTAACAAGCTCCTTAAAGCGTTACGAATTATAAAATAATGGAAGAACAACGGAATTGTTTAGACACAATTTATATTTAACTTACAATTTTTTTATATTATAATAATAAATACTTTATTGCACACTTAATTAACAGTAATTTAGGAAAGCGATAAACTAAGGATAAGTGACAATTGGCGGTCTTATCGCTCAAGAGCGATCTCTTCCAGACAACCTTGAATGGATAGAATCGTTGGATTATACCTGGGGTAAAATGTGTGTGCATTTTAATATTCTACTACTACTTAGAAATAAATAAACTAAAATACATTTTAAAACTATTTTCAAAATATAATATATACAATATATATATATATATATATACCTACTCGTACTATTTTATATACGTAATAGTAAATAAATATAATACAATACAAATACATAATAACTGCTAGGTAATTAATATTTATAAAGGGAAACAAGACAATTTATGTCAACGTGATAAGTAGTGTTCCTTTACCATTTTTCTGAAGACTGGCAGTGACTTAGCGCGTCTTACCGAGACCGGCAATGCGTTCCATAGTTGGACAGCCCGGGTGGTAAAAGAATTGTTGTAGAATGAAGTAGAGTGGGCAGGTATTCGGAGTATAAGAGTGTCAGTGGAGCGAAGGGAACGGGAGTGAGAACTATGCAGAAAAGTGAAATGTGCTTTGAGATAAGGGGGTGCAGAAGAAAGAAATAGAATATTATAAAGTAAGGTTAAAATATGCGAATTTCGACGAAGCCGTATAGGTAGCCACTCGAGCTTCCTGCGGAACTCCGAGACATGGTCATACTTGCGCAAGCCAAATATAAACCTTATCCCGACATTCTGCAGGCGCTCGAGTTTGTCCAGCTGTTGCTCGGTTAAATCTAGGAAGGAAGAATCAGCGTAGTCAATAATTGGCAAAAGAAGAGATTGAGCAAGTGAAATTTTAGTAGCAATGGGAAGAAAGTTGCGTAATCTTCGTAAGGAGCCAGCCGAAGCAAAGACTTTACGGCTGATTTCAGACAGATGAGGTCCCCACGACAGAGTTCTGTCAATGAGGACACCTAAATTTTTCACCGTTTGACTTTGTTCAACAGGAGTCCCATCAAAGACCACAGTAGGAAGAGTAGCCCAGTTTACCCGAGCCATCATTCGCGAACTCCCTACAGTAATCACCTGTGTTTTTGACGGGTTGACCTTGAGACCGAAGCTTTTACTCCAGTAAAGAATACGGTCCAGATCTTCATTAATTTCGCTAACAGCATCTGACAGCTGATCTATAGAGGCCTGCGCGTAAATTTGAAGATCATCTGCATAGAGGTGGTACGCTGAAGTTATATTATGAGAAATAGAGTTAATGAATATAGCAAACAGGAGAGGTGAGAGAACGCCGCTTTGAGGAACGCCAGCTGATATATTACTCCATGATGAGCATACATCATCGATACGTATACGCTGCCGACGCCCTTGCAGATAGCTGCGAAACCAATCAGCCACTGCTGGAGATACGTTGAGAGAGCGTAATATTCCAACGAGAATTTCAAAGTCAACGTTATTAAAAGCGTTGCTGAAATCAAGTAAGCAAAGGACGGTTACTTTTCCATCGTCCATGCCAGAGCGTATATCGTCAGTTATTTTAACCAACGCAGATACGGTGCTGTGACCTGGACGGAAACCGGATTGGAAAGGATTGAGGAGACTGTTTCTAAATAGGAAGGTATTGAGCTGCTGATGGACAAGGCGCTCCAGGACTTTAGACAGAAAAGGAAGGATAGATATGGGACGGAAATCAGAGAATGAGGCAGGACTAGATTTTTTTGGTAGAGGAGTGACTTGGGCTATTTTCCAAGCAGTCGGAAAAGAGCTAGTGGAAAGGGAGAAGTTGAGAATATGTTGAATAATGGGAGCAATTTGGTCAAGGATGGGGATGATCATATTTCGGCTAATTCTATCGTCACCAACAGCCTTAGAAGAAATAGATGTAACCGCTCTCTTAACATCACAGACAGAGATCTGATTAAAATGAAGAGGTGAGTAGTCAGGAACCGGAAACGAAGAGAGATGAGACAAAGTTTTAGATTTCTGCTGAAAATCGAAATCTGAAAGAGAAGTGAAGTGTTTATTGAGAGAATTAAGATCAAATTGTGGAGGAATTTTGAAGCGTTCTTTAGATTTTCCGATTCCTAATGACCGTAGAAACTTCCAAACCTTAGCAGGATCAGAGTGTTCTAGTGAAGTGTGGATATAGCGGCGTTGTGCGTCACGACACGCTCTATTGCAAAGATTCCGGCGATCAATGTAATTCTGTTTATTAGACTCAGATGGTTTACGCGTAAGTTTCGATTTAGCTAGACATTTCAGATGCATTAGCGATTTTAATTCAGGGGTGATCCAAGGCGCAGGCAAGTGTTTGAGTTTAATCTCCCTGAGCGGTGCGTGTTTGTCGTAGAGGTTGATGATGATACGATTAAATTCCTCAACTTTGCCATCAACGTCATGAGCGTCAAAAAGCTTAGCCCAGTCAACGTTTTCCGTATCATGTATTAGTTCTTCCATCTTGATGCCACTAAAATTTCTTTGCAGAATCACCTGGGGCTTGGGTTTAGGGGGACGAATTTTATACGACAAATACAGCATGTCGTGGTATGAAAAAGCTCCTGCTTCACATTGACCATATCTGGCAACATGAGAAGGAGAAGATACTATAATAAGGTCTAGTAAAGAGGGAGCTGAATTTGGGAAGAAATGCGTCGCGTTTAGAGGAAGAATGGAGAGGTTGCACCCCTTAACAAGATTTTCAAGAGAATTGGACCTGCTGTCCTTCTTAAGTATGCAGGTATTGAAATCACCCATAATAATGGAATGCTCATAAGAAGGGATTAGATTTTCAAGAAGTGTTTCAAAAGATTGGAAATAGTTTATGTGTGAAGAAGGACAGTAAAAGACTCCTAGAAGCACTTTAGTGTGCAAAAGGTCAATTTCTATAAAGAGATGTTCTCCTCCTTTAGCGGGAGGTGGTTGCGCAGACAAATTGATAATATTGTAGGGAATACACGATCTAAGATAAATAGCAACACCACCCCCACGGGATCCGACGCGATCATTGCGTATGAGTTTGAAGCCGGGAAGAGTATAAGAAGAAGATGAAAGACATGGTTTCAGCCAGGATTCAGAGACAAGGAGAGCATGAATGTTTTTATGGTCAAAAGAAGCAAGTAAGTCAGGAAAGTGTTGAGGGATACTTTGAGCATTTATATGAAGGATATTGAGATTCTTAGGAACATCACAGAAAAAGGTAGAAATAGAGTCTGAAAGAGATGGTAGTATACTACGGAAACTATCGTCACTACCAGAAACAGAATTAGATAAAGATACATATTCTTCACTGTCAGAATTGTTATCATTATCACTGAGCGACATAAGTAAAGTTAATTAAAGTTATTAGGTATAATAATAGTAATAATAAATAAAATTAATGAATAAATAAAATAAATAAATTATAATAATAATAATAATACAAAAATATAAATAAATAATAATTTCAAAGTGCTTATCCAACCTTACTATCCATCTGCCAGTTGTGTCTAGGAGGAAATCGAGCAGACAAACTAATCTAAGAATTAAATAACATTTTACACTTAAAACAAGCAAACTAAAAGCTAATAAGTAGGTACTTGGGTTGTACTCTGACAATAAATAAAAAGAGAAGAATAAAAAACAAATGGGGTGAACACAAGGTGAACATGAAAAGTTGATACATAGCAATAGTCTGTATCCCCGTGTCCATCAATTATTTCCGAACGACAAGCAAGTTACGTTAAGTTACTGAGCAGACTTTTTATGTCAATGTCACTTTATGTCAATGTCAAACTGACTGAGGGAACCTCAGACGAACGAATATATAGACCTGAAATACCTACGTGCATACCTAAAGTTAGTCTGGCACAAAGATGGCGGCCTGCTGTAGAGTTGCGCGTATTTTAACATTGAATATCGATAAGTAAGTAATTGAGTTGCACGGAGTTGAATTCTAAATTTTCGAATATTAGTAAGTAGAAGAATAAGTACCTATCTTTAAGCTCTGTTCAGTTTTATTTAAGTTTCTATACCTTGGTGATCCGTAACGGCCGTAACGGGTCATTAGCATTATATTACCCTCCGTCCTATCGTCTAAAAACGGGATACTACAATAGATTTCATCAAGTTCAATAAAAAACGCTATTTACTACGTACAGTACAGCTCAATTCAGTTAATATTAACACTACAACTTCCCCAAGCTTTGGCTGGCAGTCAATTCAATGAATATCCTCTATATTCAGTACTAATACTAATATGTTCATATAAGACAATTATTTAGGTTGCCGCGCTCGGCCCAAGGTAAGTTTCGTGTGGACTGCCAGTTTCTGCAGCTTGTACCTTGATGGCGTGTGTGGAAGAGACTTAGACAATCACTGACCTATCAAGCCCATTCCATCAAAAACTGACCTTTTTTGTAAAAACGTTGGTTTTTGCTGGAGTCGACGCCGGAAAGTTAAATCAATCATTTTCGAACACAAGGTCACTGACCTTTATTGTAAAAACGTTAGTTTAAGCTGGAGTATACAGGTAAGTTAAATAAATCAGTTTCAAATACAAAGTTAGACCTTTTTGTATTTTTGGAATTCTATGTGTCGGGGTATTTCTTCATGTTTTTTTTTATTGCATCGCGATCGCGATAGCTCCTGCGCTGCGGGAAGTGCAGTGCAGCCTCTCCGCCATTGCGTAACAAGGGACAGGCACACTGTGCCTGTCCCTTGTTACGGCTGGCGGAGGCTGCACTCCCTTCGCGCCTCCGGCTTATTATATACCTACACTCTAGGGGCTCCACGCACAAGACCACGTGGAGTCGGGGAACTCTGTGTCGGATCCGCCACTCAAATTGAATCTAATCAACTCTTCCCGGAATGCTCTGTAAAGTTTTTATATTGTTTCTGCATCCATATTTAACGACATACTTTGACCTCTAGCACCGAGGTCATTGAACTTTGGGGTCAAACCGCTGAACCAAAGTTGCACCCCTAGTGACCCTCTTAACGATGCCACAAGAAAAAACATTTGTTATAATATGCCTAAAAACATCTTTCGAAATTTTTCTAAGTCTTTCGCCTTGAAACTGAACGACATACTTTGACCTCTAGCGCCGAGTTCATTGAACTTTGGGGTGGATCACCTGAACCAAAGTTGCACCCATAGTGACCCTATTTACGTAGCCAAAAAAAATACATGTTATATATACATAAAAAAAATCGTCGAAAATTTTCTAAGTCCTGCGTCCCGTAAACTCCACCCCAACCAAAAATTCTGTCCCTGGCACCACACCTTTGAATCTTGGTTAGCTTGGTTCAAAGTTGCTGACGCTGCTGTAAAGGATTTACTTTTATTTTTGTGTTATTGGTACTGCGTCGATGAAATAATTCGTTATCGATAATCGATGTTTTGAAAATACCGAACCCTAACTCTATTTACTATGAGGAATAATTTTCTCCTAAAATCACATAATATTCATAGTAAAACATTGAATGAATAAAGAAAAGCAAGCGGATCTTTATAAACTTTCCCACAAACAGCAAAATGTTTGAAAATAATAGAAAATGTAAGAAATTTTGAATGAATTCGGTACCTTTCCCATGCAACGTTATATTTTGATGTTTTTTGTTGATTTTCATGCGACAGCCAAACACTCTGCACATACACTTATAAAATACATTATTCTCCAAGTTTGCACACTATAAAAAAGCATAATTATCGCCTATTAACTCTAAATTTCCTTCATTTTCGAATAAAAACAAGTCCGGATGACAACTGATGTACTTGTTGTTGACTGCGACTAAACATGGCGACCGGCCACAGGGGGTGAGGGGTGAGGTATTTTGTGACGTCACCAAAACAATGTTGCCATTTTCAGTCATGATCAAACTGCTGTTGTCCTTTTTTACTCATGATTATCTTCATTAGTCAAAAAGAGATGCCGATATGTAAGTAACTCTGCTGTCGAAATACATCACACTTCTATAACTAACTGTTCGTAACAAGTTCGTATAGATGTTTATGCCAGATCTATATTCCTCTATAATCTAAGGAGGGAACGAACAAAACAATCGAATCACAAGTTTATGTCAACTCAGTCAAGAAAATCAAAGTACGTAAGATAAAAATGTGACTAAAATGAGGGTTGGACAGTGCGAAGATAAAGAAATCCGCTCTTGGTCTTATCGTAGAAGCAAACTAGAACCATGCAGCGCAGCCTAGGTCTTCTTGGATGACGTCGCAGGACGCTTCGGCTTTGATACCTTGGGCACCGTCAGCTTCTGGGTTACAGCTAGCGGGCTTCCGGAAGTAGTGGCTGCTGGCCCAACGGAGTCCAGATCTTCGAGGCAGCGTACTCTGTGCCGTTTTCCATCGGCGCCAATAACGTAAACAACCCCGTCCATCGTCCAGCATTTGGTGATGCCAAAACGTTCGCGAGCAGCCATAAATGTGTCATGCCTGCCTTTCGTTAGGAACTCGGACATTGTTATGCCGGAGCCCTTCAGACTTGACTTGGAAGCCCAAATCTTGCTCCGGAGCGCCAAGTCTCGCAGTTTGAAAAGTATGGGCCGAGGGCGGTCTGGGACCGCTGCACGTCCCATACGATGACAACGGCTGATGTCAGAAGCAGCTACACCAATAAGTTTCACGCGCTCCACCAAGGTCTTCACAATCACCTGTGCCACATTCTCCTTCTGCTGCTCGGGCACCCCATGAAGCAGAAGTATTTTACGCCGTCCCCTCATCTCCACATTATCGAGTTCCCTTGCCATGAACTCGATTTGTGTCTGTAGTGCACGCAGAGCCCCTGTGACAAAGGACTTGAACTCGATGTAGTCAGATGACAAGCCAGCTACAGTGGTAGGTGTGGGACTCCTCGGCAGCCCGCTCTCAAAGTGCTCCATCCTCTGGGCAAATGACTTAGCAAGTTCGGACATAGTGTTCTTTATATCCTCCATTTTGAATTTGGAACACAAAAGACTGGTGATTTGTTTTAACTCCTGTAGTGAAGTGTAGAGTGTTTGGTTTGAATGGAAAACACTGTATGGCAGGTGGGTTACATTAATCTATAGTTTTAAGCATAGATTTATACAAAACTTGTATTAATTATAATTTTAAAATTAAAAAACAATATTGAAAACGTGTGTACTGTTTCACATCTACCCCCGAAAAAGGTTATTTAGAATATTATCTTAATATTATCCTAGAAGCAACGTGAGACCTAAGAGATGGTGAATATCTGGCGCAGCTTTGCCATGTAACGAGGCAATGCAGCCAGCGTCCTGAAAACGCTTCCGACTGGCATTTTTATATTCTTAATTTTTAGAACTTGACTCTAGTTCCAAAAAGTATGAATAAAAAATACCAGTCGCACCACTATTAGACCCGTATTTTTAAAATTACTTCTTTGAAAAACTCAATTATATCTCAAATTAACGCCAGTAATTTTATTGCAGCATCACTCGGTCAAATCATTTAAAACTTTACACCAGTATCCAGAAGGTTAAATTGTTCAATCGCTAAGTTCATATCTTATAGACTTGCTCCGCTCACATTCCACTAGAAGATGCTGCACATCTTCTAGGACGCCACATGCGCCACCATTGGGCGATTTTGTGATTTTTGTTAAGTATTTCTTAGGGGGACGTGCCCGGAGCGTAATCTATGAGCCATTACAATATGTTTCCTTTCTAATGATAAGGATCAATTGAACTATCTGTATATTTGCAACAGCCTGCAGTTATCCTAATTGTTTCAATTGTCCTGATTTATTCCTGTTATTTCATTGTATTTTTTTTTGTAATTAATGTAATTTTTAATCAAATGAGACTCAATGCTTTCGCTTATTAACCTGTTAATGACCTCTGTTTCTTGTGTCAACTAAATACAACCTGAATCTCCATAAGAGCAAATTATATCAAATTATATTTCGTAATTTCTCATTTTGAGATAAATAATGATAAAACTGTTGTAATGCTTTTGCAACAAAAACCTCTAACCTCCTTAAAATTCTATATTAAATGGTCGTGTTATTAAAATTCAATAAAATGACTGTCTTTCTATTACGAGCTTGTCAAAGCACTAGAAATAAATTCATAATGTGAACAAGATCTTTTCTTTTCTTATCTTTTTAAAGAAAATCTAGGAGAAGGGTAAGAATGTGGTTCAGATCGCAAAAAATCTTAATCACTGCACTGAAATGGATAGCCATTTCTACTATTCTTCAATTAACTAGTTATCAAAGGCGGCAAACATACCTCAAAGATTTTAAAATATATATTTTGGCGCCTGAAAGGGCTGTCTGTCTCCTCATCCATGAATGAAAGGTTTTGCTACCGTTGACAACCCTTAGACAAAAATAAACCTTATCAACCAATAGAGAAATAAAAATAATTAACCGACGCTACTGTAAAAGTTTAAAATGTACCTTAAGGTCTCATTAATAGAGGTGCCAGTAAAATTTAACCTGCTACTGGCGTCAACGATAAGACGGCGACATCGTAAAACATCATTAGCAAGATAAAGCTCCTAAAAGTAGCTTTTACTAGCAGGAAGCTTGCTGTTATCTATCTACTGATATGTCAAAAATCTTTTACATGTTATTGGCACCGGACATGAAAATAATTAAATACAATAAAAACTATTCTGAAATCCTGATGACTATTTTAAGACATACCATGTCGCCATCTCTAGATTTTGGTAGAGCCGCCAATTGAAATAAATGTATCGTATAGGTGGTATATAGTTAGTACTTCTAACTTAACTAAAGCTATGGTACCAAACATTTAATTACAAATTCTTGTCTTAAAAAAAAGAAAGAATCAAATAGTTGTTGTCCGTGTTGGTTTTTTAAAATCAGAAATATAAAAATAGTTTACGCACGTATCAATAGATAATAATTCAGCAATTATGTCCGTGCCCAATTAGTTAAGTCGAAAAGTTTGAAAATAGTAATTATCATTCGATTTGTTGGGCAAACAAATCAAAAAGATGAAAAAGTGCTCAATCAACCAAACAAAAGACGACCAAAGACGAGAAAAGTTGATTTCACCCAAATCTTTCATTGTTCGTTGGTGCTAACAAACGTTTTGTAGCTCCCCGCCTACGCCTATTATCAGATTTTGTGGTTCTGTTGTGGCATGTCATTTTTTATCAAAACAATAAGGTTTTTTTAAATCTTTTTGAACCCATGTCTCAATTGTCCTAGGCGGTCTCCCACGAATAAAAGATTTGTCTCTAAAAGATATAACAAAATGAAATAATAGCATCAGGTAGGCTGTTGTTTCCCAGGAAATTAATTTAATTTGAAAGATTAAAAAGACTGTTTCGGTAAGTATATGTTGAGCTGCCTCTATATTATTTGCCATGATCTGCAATTAGTTCAGTCGATTCAATTGTAAATACTAATGCTAATTTGTTTCTGTCCTTTAAATATTATTTTTTCTTTGGGGATAAAGTCTGTTTACCGATACATAATATCGGTGTCCTTTTTTCTAATAATTTAACATAAATATGCATGAAACCTCATGAAACGTAGTACAGATAGGAAGGATAGTCCCTAGCAATCTTAAAATTAAACAAAGTAATCGTCCTACCAACATTAACAATGAATTACTGTAAAAAATATTTTCACAAATATCTCAATAAAAATACAAAATTACAGTGTTTGTGACCAGAGTCTGCTAAAAAATAATGCTATATTACCCACCCACATTGGATATAAATTAATAGAATCAGCCCTCATCGTTGTGTCATATAATAATGGTAGATTGGGACCGTGTGAGGTATTTTTTCATTACACATTTTTAAGGAAAATGTTTTTTTATAATTTTGATGGATACCGCGTGTTCCTGCTAATTCTGCATCTGGGTTGAGATGATTTATTAACTGAAGGGTTGTAAAAGGTTATCCTGGATTTACATCTGATGCCCGTATTCGTACGTATATCGACAAACTATCGTTTTTGAAAATACATAACAGTTATACATGCCACCAAAGAGGTTTCTAATAGCAGATTTAAGTATTAAAGCTCTAAGGAGGTTAGCAGAAGTAAAAGGAGGTTCAATATACTAAATATATACTATAACTACTATCTCTATCTACTATAAATATATATATATATATATATATATAAATACCAACTTGGGCACTAAGTTTTTATATATATATATATATATATATATATTTGACAGTAGATGATTGCAGAGTGATAAGATTTGATTGTCTATAACGATTGGTGTTGTTTTGATTATGGAAGTCCGTCAATAGGTTGTTGATGATGATGATAATGTTATCCATTTCCTAATATTTCGGCACAGTTGCAACAAACTGTCTTTATAAATATGTACCTTCAAGTCAAATATGAAAATAATGTAAATGGGTTCTTATATTTATAAGGATTTGGTGTAAAAAATTTAATGGCTTCAAAAGTTTTACCTTACCTTGGTCTACATACAGTAAAAAGTTGAAATTCTGCATCAACTTCTTTTGTTCTTTCGACTATACCTACTGTTTTAATGTTACCTATTAGTATAAAAACGATACCTTAAGCGACGCCCCCTACTGAGCAGTTAGCGCATTAAAATATGAGACTTTATTTTTATAGTGAACTCTTTTGTCTCTGGATTTTAATGAGTCGTATGAGGAAAATTTTTTTATTAAATTTGACGACCTCTGTGGCAGGGTGGGCGAAGGTCCACCTGCGACGCAGGAGATTGCGGGTTAGATTCCCGCCTTGAGATGAACGAAACTTTCACCTCTATTGTGATGTACTTATATTCTCTGCAAATATGCTTTGTTAACTTAAGCTATAAAGCTTTGTGTGAGTATCCAGAACAGGTAAATTAATTAAATCATTAAAATTATTATAGATAGGTACTTAATGTACCAAAAATTAGCAAGGAATGCTTTTGAGATGTTAAGGTATTACCAGAAACCTTAACATCTCAAAACTTTAAATTTTTTAAATTTCCATTTAAATTTTTTAAGTCTGTACCTCTTTAAGTATCTTTATTATCAATATAGTAACTCAACTGTGTAATGAATGTAATGATGCAAAATCGAACAAGGTAGCTAAGAAAATGATGCAATTATAGTCAATAAATAATTTTATTCGTTTACAATATACTTACAACTAAGTTATTTACAACACGACTGGCTTGGTTCGCAAGATAAATTACAACTAAGCCTTATTCTCCTGAAGTTTTTTGTTACCATTTACAACAATTTGTTTTGCGTGTTTCTTTGTCTTGATCGGTGGGATAAGCGGTACTTATGTAGTTCAATAATTTTGTAACATACAACATAATTATTAGTAACTAAATTTCAAACAGACTTCAGTAATTTACAGAATCTTATTATTTTCTTATGCGTAAAAACTTTACCGACTTTTTCTTGAACTATATATCTAGAAGTATTAATTTATAGCGGCTACTGTCTCACTCCTGACTTCTTCGGCTTCCCTTTTCTGATCCTCCGTCTACAAGAACAACAGTCTAAATTTTGTCCAAGATGTCGTATTTTTCAGTCTCTTCCTCGCTCTCACAAACACTTAAACTATACGTAAGGCACTAGTGGTTCTGACTAGATATACAAAAGTCTTTTCGTACATTCACAAATAAATGCAGTACTTATAAATAATGCACATAATTCGGAGGGATTCGTCCAGTTTGAATCTGTTTGACCTGTGGACAAAAGAAAGGGAATATTAGTCTTATTGGAATTTCGTAGATACTTTGGGAAAAGATGGAGGCACATATTTTGAAGTAAGAGTAATAAATTGAATATGCCTAAAAACGATGAATCAAAATAAAATAAATACATAACACAAAAAAACTACCTTGATGAGAAATGTGCATAAAATAAAACAATACTCACAATGCTATTTCTGTTGCCACCAGGAAATGACATCGAGGAGCTCATCTTCATCCATGGACCCGAGCTGCTGCTGCGTAGGCTCGTACCTATCCACTGCAGAATATGAAGAGGAAACTCCCGAGGAACATTCTGAAGGCGCCGGCGAGTCAGGCTTCTCCGAGCAAGGGGACCCAGGACCGTAGAAGAACCCATCATCCATATCCAACGAAGTCATCTGCTGCACTGAATTGCTAGGGGTATTTTCTTTGTCCCTAGTTATCCCCAACGCGGCATCGCTTTCATCTAACAGTTGTTGCAGATATCTTATATATTCCACTACCATTCGTAGTGTGTCAACTTTGCTGAGCTTTTTACCGGAGCCGCGTCGCGCGCCGCCGGACAGCGCGGCAACAACGGAAGCTGGCAGGTGTCTGCGGAGTGCATTGAAGCCGTCATTCACTTGTTTCACACGGTTCCTTTCGCGGGCGTTCCGACGCGCGATCGACGCAGCTTGAGGTCCGGTGTAGGGGTTCGTCCTGAAGTGCACTTTCTTCCGATACTGCATATTCGCTGGAGTATCATGCGTGACGTAATTTTTTTCAGGAGCCGGTGCAATAGGTACGTTTCGCTTCTCATTCTTCGTAAGCGTGGTATAGTTAGGCGAGACGACGACGTAATTTGTCTGCCCCTGAACGAGTTGTAATTCTTGTAGCATCGTGTTTGTTTACGCGGCACGTGCGGTCGGCACGGGAGTGGAGGGCACAATGGGGCTCGCGAGACGTGCGCGCGCGGCGGTCGTCGCGGTCGAGTGTGCCGCCGACGCATGCGCACACGTTATATCACCTGCGCAAGCTGCAAAAAACATAAATTTCAAATTCTTCCCCTATTATTTTCGATCATCCCTTCCCTACGTGCGGGCCGGTACCTGGCGGCCAGCGAGCCACGCGCCTGTTTTTTCCTTGACCACTGTAACATAAAACGTTGAATTAATAGCATACCTAGAAATACGCAGCTCGTTTTGCGTTTACTTTCAAATCGCGTTGACTTGCAAGTGCAGCTTTAACGAGTTGCATTTTGAATTTGCGATGAGGGAACGGTTTTAAATAGTATTGAGTTATTGCTTATCTGTTTGATTGCTGTACAATAAATCAGTCGTTTGAGAATTCGTATCGATGATCTGGGATCAGTAGCCTCTTAAAGCGCAGGCACGCTGGTCACGGCTGCATCAGCGATTATCGCTACTTTATCAGTAAAATACGATGACATTCGCATTAATGAAATTAATTTACAAAATTTGGCAGTAAACTTTGGGATCGGAATGATAAAATAATAAATTTTGACGATCTCATTACATAAATGAAGTTCTTTGAACGAGATCCTGCCAAAGGTAACTTGAGATCAGAGACAACATATTTTTTTTTTATTGTTTTTTAGTTTTTTTTACTTTATAGAGTAAGCCAAAAACGTTTTTATTTATGTGCGATGGTCGGAACCCTCCGTGCACGAGTCGAGTATCAACCCAAATCTATTTTACTCTTTTGGTCACGTCACGATATTGATTGCTTGCTTTCTAATATCTAGGTTTTCTTAGAACTAACTCAACGAGTTCAAGAATTGTATGAAAAATTTAAAACCACCGAATCCCAAATGACATTTTTATAGACATAAAACATTATCTCCAAATACAATCAAGGAATTTATTGTATTCTCACAATATTTGATTAAAATCATGTAGAATTAAAATAACTCAACGTGCTTAATACATTCTTAACGTTAAAACATAGGGTTATTACGTGTTTAAGCATGCGTGCGATTTACGTTATGTTTTAAAATACACACTCGCCTGTTCGACATTCTCAGAGTCGTTTCGATTTTTGTGAATGCGAACATTTTCGAAATAGCTTAGAAGATATTAAAATGAATAAATACACACTCGTAATGAAGCATACTTTCCATTCCATCATCATTATCCATATACTCCATTATCATCATCCATAGAAACTTCAATCTATGACGGTCTTTAACGTGCTATGTAAAAAAAAATTATAATAACTGAAAAATACTATTACAACTAGTATGTGCACCTATATATTTTTCCGTCTCTTATCATTATTGAAAACCCTCTTATTTATTATATTCATAATCATTATATTACATTTGTTAGTTTTCTATGTACTTTGTACCTACATTTGTTGGAACTCAACTCATATCCCGGAGGTGGGTGTTGCGATCCAGTGATACAGTATTATACTTTTGCAGGTCGCATCGCTTCATATTTTTTTATTATACCCAGTTTCAAGTTCCTAAATAAATAAAATAAAATAAGAGAGCACAGAATGCTGGCAGCATTCTGCGTTAAATGGCAATGCTAATTCGTTGATCAAAATAGACGATTCCGATCACATGTAGACTCTATAAGAAGCCCCATCTTTGTTTCTTAGCTGGTTTATTTTAGCAGTATTATAAAAACCATGAACATATTATTTTCCATAAGGTATTTTTTTAATAAGATTACTGATTAGTTATTTCGATGGTATCCACATACTTTGATAAATCGGCTTAGTATTTTTTTTCCTTAAAATAACACACTGAAATTACAGCTAACTCGACAATCAGTAATCCCTCAGCTCAAATCAAACCATACTTCTGTCAAAAGTATTCAATACACGAGCTTCTTAGCCACTTATGTCGTCGGTTCTTTTGATTAAAGCTACCGACACAACCAATCTTTGATTCAGATAATTCACATTCTATTTGTTTGAATTTCCTAATTGAATAGTCTTGAGGGGTTAATCTCTGGATGCTGTTTTTTATTTGAATTCACTCTTGTTACATTCAACCTTGTGTGTCTCGCCTTGATACACATGAGACGAAACGTAGAAAAAAGTCGTGGAAAAGTCTGTCAGTATTATATGGAGAAGTTATTATTCTGTCCTAATATTTCGCAATCCTTTTTGTGGGTATTTAAAAGTATATTGAATAATCGGTTCTGATCCGGTGTGACGTCAGAGCAGAAATTATATAAATTATTCACCTCGCATTATGTCAGAGTAGACAGATACCAGTTAGCCAGTGGGACCAACGCTTGTTAAATATATCGTTCATGAAGCTATTCAGCTACCTTTGGTGTTGTATTTTAGGATACAATAAACATAGTTTTTCACAAACAGTCTAATTTCATTGAGTACTACTGATATTTGTTTGTTCTCTTTGATAAAATTGTAGTTGAGAGGTTTTGATAGTCATTAAAAATAGTTTTACCCAAATGTCAAACTAAGTCTAAGAATTTTAACTGTTTTTCTCAATATTTAAATCCATTGTTAGCAACCCCGTGTTTTGTAAAGTGTCCTTTTTCATCAAGATTGGTATTTATTTTCATTAGAAACTATATAAAATAGTTATAGTTTGCTACCGGGAATTATGCCACATAGGTAATTAAGGTTAATTTTAATTTTATTATGCAGCCTTATTGGTGCAGATTTTGTGGTGTGATAAAGTCTGCGAGATTTTGCAGGAATTCTATAGTAAAAATTAGTCTAGCCCGTTTAATAAGTTTAATGAAGTATGAAGTAAGTAATACTTGCGTTTAATTTAAAATACTGAATGCCATAAGTTGGCATATATTGGTAGAACTTAATGGGCCATTATTTAAGACCTTATTGATGCACATAAGATGCTTCTGGTAAATGAATATATGACTAAGACTAAAAGTTTTTTAATTCTCTTTTCTATGGCTTAGTAACAGGCTCTTCTTCTGTGCCATCGCTGGCTTTTGATTTTTTTCTTATTTTTAGGTAATCTATAACTAGATCGAAATTGACTCTACCTACATCGCCAAGTCATCTAATGGCTTGCACCCCATGAACTGCGTGATTTGAACCGGATATGACGGGGAGGTGCTAATAGGTTCCGTAAATAACTTTTTTTTATTTTTTCATTCGTGTTATGATTACTTGTAATCGGAAAGGGCCCGTTAGGTGAGGTCAGGGTGAGGGTTAAACGGTGAGGGGGTGCATTTGGTTTTGCATTAAAATATATAAAGTTTATTGTATTGTATGTCATTATTTTTAATTTTCAAAAGTTTTGGAATCGATTGTGTTAAACCTTGATAGAAGTATAGTCAATTATGTATGGAATATAATAAACAGATATTTATATAATTTTTTCTACTATGCCAATAAGTCTTATAATTAAAAATAGCTATATTTCAGTATTTAATTAAGTCAGATCCTTACAGAAAAGTTGCATCAGTTGCAGAGGTTTAAGTTACAAAAAATAAACTAAAGCCTTGCGTGCCGACGAGTATGTTGATAAGTATTTTTACACGGCGACATTACAAATTTAATTTCCCTTCAACAAGTCGCCGCTAACATGTCATTTTACCCCCGTAAGATCATTTAAAATAAATATATTACCATTGACATGTTTGCAGATGAGTTAAACTGTGTGATTTAAGAAACCGCAGTAAATTTATGTTTTTAAGTATTATTCAATTATAGGAGGAATATAGTGTGGTTAGTAAAGTGGTTAGTAACTAGTAACGTTTGCCTTAGGACTGCTTTACTTAGTTATTTACAAGAAATAAGGTAAGAAATGTCAACCTTGGTGTAATTGGTGCACTTTGTTTGTAAGTTAAGTTATGTTTAAGTAGAGCAAACAGTAAAATATCTGAAGCCCCAGCAATATTTACCCTCGGGATGTACTTTACTCAGAATAAGATATTTTTACTAAATAGTAAGAACTAGCGATCCGTCCCGGCTTCGCTCGGGTATTTAACTAAAATTTAATTTTTATGCAGATCCCTAACTTTTTTTAAAATATACGAAATAAGCCTTTGTTCATTAGTGAAAATTTAGGATTCTAATGGTGAAAGAATTTTTCAAATCGGTCCTGTAGTTTCGGAGCCTGTTCAATTAATTCAAACAAACAAACAAATATTTCCTCTTTATAGTAATAGTATAGATATAGTTAATAATTTTTCCTTTCGTGATTTTTAATCATACATAACTTTTATGTGATATCGAAAGTCTGTTGCCACCATTTGATTTATTATTTTTCATGATTTTTTAATTTCTTATTTGTTCACAACACAGAGTAAGATCCTGGTACATTTCCGTATATCAATATGTACTTACCTCAATATCCAAACAACCAAAAAAAACACTTAACTAAGCATTATAAGTATAAATGAAAAATTACTTCTATACAAATATTTCATAATTTCGATAAAACATAAACAAATTAATACAAAAACAATTACTCATAGGAAATTAGAACAAATTATACACAATTACTCGCTATTCCAATGACATAAAACATGATTGAGATGGTAACGTGGGAGCATGGGGTTGTGTCATGGGGATGAAATGATTACGGGATGATTATGGGAAAAGTGTCATCTGTGTGCTTTACGGTTCAGTGGCACGGGACACGGACATGGGAGTAAACGGTTTAATTTTCTGTGCTTTTCCAGTTGTTTTTGACATTAAAATATTAAAAACGGAAGGTGCGTATTTAATTCGAACTCTCCATCGAAATAAATAGAGCCGCATGTTTATTTGAAGCGAGTTTATATAATTTCCGAAATATTTTACAACTAGAATTCAATATAGTAAAGATGCTATCTTTAAAAACATAGACAATTAATGTGACGTGAAGCCTGTCAGCGAAATATCAATGGAGCTTTGTGTAGGTACATTTTTTAAAAGAGATCTTTGTCATACGAATTTGAATTTTATCTTCTAGGCGTGTTGCAGTGGCTTAACCTACCGAGGTAAGAATGATTACTGAAACTAACTTGATAGTGAAGCTTATAGTGACTGAAGTGCCTATCAGCAATCACAGGCACATCAGATACAATACTAGGCAGCGGACGTTGGTAGTCAGTAGTCATGTTCGAAAACTGCCTCCGATTTAGCTTAAATTTTGTACCATCATGCTCTTACTAACCTGTATTACGAACATCAAGTAGCGTCTCTCGATCGATTGAAGATCGAACAATCTAATCGATAAATCATAGAAGCACAGACGCGCCGACATGCGTAGCACAATAGAACTACCTGATTTAGTTTCTTCAAATTCTTTGATTCAGTTCCAATAGCTTTTGATTAACGATCTGTTGAGTGAGTCTATTCAAAGTACGTCAAAGGGATATCGTATTAGGAATTAATAAAGGGAAGTTTAGGTCCTGATCGACCACAAAATTTCCTTTCTATGATGGACAATGTGTGCGGTATGTATAAGCAGCGGACAAGAAATGTCCGCTCACGGATTATTAAATGATGGTTAATTATTTAACTAACCATCTTTTAATAATCAGTGAGTGAACATTTGTTGGTTTCTATGGTCTATCTAATACTAAGAATACATAAATAATGGTCTTGGCAAATGCCGAAACCATTAGTTTATGTATTCTAGATGTAGGAAAATTTAAAAGAATTACACATTGGCTATCAAAAACTCTAAAGTATTTGATGTAAACGTTCACTTTTAATGAATTTATACACCTACTGCCTCCATCATAAAGAAACTACGCCGTACCTCTGTTTCACATAAATTATTTTGATATACATTAAGTCAGAACTTAAAACGGTTAATAACTGTCTCTTTCATCAGAATTCCCTCTAATTGTGGCATGGCTTTAGGCAATCGATCGTATCTCTTAATATATTTGATTCATTAAACTTTACAACTTAAATTTGTGATGTGGTCAATTCAATAATTTTTAAATATTCCATGTTTTTATTTTGTATTATTAATATATTAAAATTATTTATATAATCGAGAGATAACTACCATTATATAAAATCGCCAAATAGAATAGGCATTTAGACTAGTGCTTGCTTATTTTTACCCATGTTGAAACACAGTAAATTGTCTGACCAGATTTAAAATATTTTCTTCGTCAAGTACTCTAAAAATATAAATTTGTTGAATGTGTCATAATTATTATGATGACACTGTATCTCTGTAGCAAATATTTACTTTATTATTATTCGTGCAATCGTCTTTACTTAATTTTATAGTTTGTAATAATGAAGAATGGATTGCTTGAGCGGATTAAAAGGAAAATATAATGTCCGTTTGATGTGCATCAAAAGAATAACTAGGTGTGATAAATCGAGATGATTCGCGGTTTCGTAACAATATTTTGTGAAAGCCATTGTTTACTTTAAAGGGTTAAAAAGGAGATAAATGAACAGATGGTTAGGCTTATGATGAATTTGGTCGGTGATTTTTACTTTTACTATTGTAAAAAAGGAAAAAGCCTTCTAGTGGAAGCTCTCAAAACAAATACTTATATATATCTTAATATATAATTATTTATCTAATATGTATAATCTTTTAGACATTTAATATTTCCTTCCTTACTAAAACTTCCATTGTCGGACATCCTAGTTATACTTGCTCAAAACAAGGAAGGGGTATTTAAAAAAAAATTGAGACATCTAATTACAAAATTAAACCCTCTGTCAGCAAATAATTTGTTGACATTTTATATCCTTTAAGTAAACCATGTGCCATTCGAACTAGATGTCTAAGATAATAAACTGATATATATTTTTTTCTAAAAAGTCGTCTCATAGTACCAGTTATAAAGTTTTTAATAGTATCATAAACTTATTATAGGAACATGAATATATTAAAAAGGAGTTACAGTAAAATAAACATGTACTATTAATTGCAGGTCTAGATAGCAATAATCTGCTTATAAAAACTCTGGATGTTTTCGTTTCGTAGGTTGAATCCATTTAAATAAAAAGTCGGAAACCTGTGGCGCAGCAAGTCTGCCGGAGGTTGCGGGTTTTATTCCCTCCTCGGGACAAACGTTTGAACTCATCTGATCTGCAAATATTTATTTCGGAAGTTTCTGGGCGTTATATTCTACGCTCAATAAAAACTACTATTGGATACAATAATAATGTATTCATTTTGTGCTATATTTATTTATTTATATGGGTATTTATATTATTGCCTACTACTATTGTACCACTAAACTAGCGTTACTCACACTCGCTTGGTCCATTATACTCGTATTTAAATAACTTGATATTTTTGTTTATTGTTAAAGAATATAATTGTTAAAAAAAATCAAAACTTCTGCAATCAGGTAGATATACATCATGACAGCTAATATTTTCTCACTTGAATCAAAGTGTTATATGTAAATATTATTTTCAGTAACTGTACAAATGATAGACACATATGAAATAGGTATTTATGTTATTGAGTTTCACCTATAACACAAGCTCAGTTTACTTTGAGGCTAGATAATGCTTATGACAAGTTATACAACTTCACATGAAAACAATAAAAACAAATCCTGGCACGGTTGACTTAAATCTGCATCTTCAACTATCACAGACAGATCTCCTGTCTTTCCCACCCCGCGACGTCCTGACGCTGCGTCAGTAGGCGTCAGTTGGCGTGAGTTGGCGTCAGTGACGTCCGACGTCACGATCTCGCCGATTGTAACTGAGATTCGACCGTTCCGATTTTCTTTGTGACCATTGACATGACAATCGAGTTAAAGATAATCTTGAGTGTGAATTGTTTAGTTTTTGAATTGCTTCCTTTTGGAACACATGTTTCTTGTCTGGTGTTTCCTTTTATTTTTCAGACTCTGTATTTTATTGCGTGGGAATTTCTAATAATCTGTGCATTCTGTCTGCAGATAATTCGATTTTGATGTCATTGGTATCATTCAGAACACTTTTTTGTACAGTAAATGATATTTGGTTTTTGTTATGGTCCACAATTTATATATATCTTGGTACTTTCGTAAATAATAACACAGAAACATAAAATTTCAGGCATTGCGTATAGATGACGAGATGTCTCGACGTAGTTTTCCATACGCTCTGTCCTCGTTAAATCCTCCTCTTGGCTTCCTTCTCGAAAATGTATACAACTGCAAAATCTGCCAAAGATTAGCAAACGGAAATTGTCATTTCAGTGGTTCGTGGAGCCAGCCCACGGCTATGGGTCGGTTAGAGCTCGCAAAGAACCAAAAACCGCTGTAACGTGTCTTTGAGTGGAGACCTTAACTCGGCAAACCAAGTCCTCCGGCTAGGTAGGATGACAAACTGCAAAAGACTGCAGGCAGATGCTGGATGCTATGGCACTCATTACGGGAGATCTATTATGTCCAGCATTGGACTAATCTGATAATGATTGCCTATGACCCAAACAAGTGAATATTAAGTAAGAAAGCACCAACTACGAAGCACACATTAATTATTTTATTATTATTGAGTTAGAAATACGACAGTAATTATCTTGTCAAAAACAGTCAAGAGTCTAACTAGCACATTGCACCTTCATTATCTTCAAAATAAAAATGTTGCGCTGTAACACGCGAAACGTTGATACGTACATGTTCCGCTTAGTAGATTGTATATCACGTGGGTAGGTACTGTAGCGGCAATAAATAAGGCTAGTTGAGGGTATTTGGGTCATTTACGAATAAGTTTTGTACAGGGTGATGTTTGCATTCGTTCTAGAACAGGTGGAAATTGCTTTAAAGCGTTTCTATCGGATTTAAAATTACTCATAAGCTGTGTGAGAGTAGTTTTTTTTTAAGGAATATCATTTAAATTGCTTAGTTTAAGAAACATAGCTTATTTCAAACTAAATGTATAACAAGTTTTTACAGACAGTTTTAAGAACTAAAAAAAAAAACGACTTAACTATCAAAATGAGCCTGGTTGATAAAACTATCGCAAGAACTGTTTCTAACGAGGATTTACATGAATCACCCTGTATGCTTTGTTGCCGACAAACAAGCTCCATTTCGTTTATTAGTTTACGACATCTCGTTAGTTACGGCGATAAGAGGATCCCTAAACAGGTCATTAGTATTGTTCATGATTTTTAGTACCTATTGCTTTTTTTCTGTCTACTTGTAGAAATAGCACCGCCGCCGTATGCAATAAAATTAAACAAAGATTTTTTTGTTATTGCGTGTAAACTTTTTGTTCATTTAATATTAATTTGTGTCAGAGAGCAGTTTTCAGTTCTATAATATTATTTATAGTTATGAATTGAGCTGTCAGTATCGATACTCACAAATAGTCTTTCGCCAATGAGTTTTTCAACAATTTGAAATTAATGTTTAGATTTAATTAAAGTTTTATTGGAAAGGAAAAGATTACGATTTGTTTATACTGGACGCGCCAGTACCATCTGTTGTTATCACTCCTAATAAAATAGTAATTGAGGCACAATACTCTAAACAAATCTGTCCATATTTCCACTAAATTCTGTCACTCACAGACCTGTAAACATCTAATGAGTGTCATTGTCATGTCATTACATAAATACAACCGGACAGTACGACTTGTACACTAAATGACACCTGTCAGGGAGATGGTGACTTGTTTTACAATGCCTTGGTCACACGTTAGAAAGTGTCATAAAATTTTGTCACTTTAGTCAGGTGCTTCAGAGGTTAAGGGTTAATTTATGACTTAAATGTTTTAAATCGTTATAATGTACGTATAACTAACCAAACCGAATCAATCTTCTTCTAGCGCATAGAGAATATAATTTTAGAATTTTTATATGACTATGATAACTCAGAGTTTTTTCAAATAGATTTTTCTTTTTTAATTCACTTATGTTTCTTGAGTTGGTGAGTTTTAAAAAATCTTTGTGGATGGATGCAGTTTTTGTGAAAAGACTTGAAGGACATCTCATTCTAAATCCATTTTATCTTTTATTTAAGTATTTATCAAGAACTTTAAGCTTTTTCTTATCAATAAACCTGTATGGCTTCGCATCCCGTATTCGTACATGCAAGATAAAAAAAAAAAAAAAACGCCGAGAAAAATAAACGTTCATAGAAAAGACATGCCGTGCCATTTCCACTCACTCGTTGCATGCATTTAAATGCAATAACATCTAAACAACATAAAGTATCATGTTATTAAAATATTTTATTAAATAAATACGCAAATGAATATACCATTGAAATATTATGAGCATTTAGAACTGTCAAACCATGATTGGATATAAAGAAAGGTTGCGTGCAAAGCTTTCGTAATGCAAAACTTGATGGAGGACGTACAAGGACTCATGTTTTGACTCCTTTTGATGTATGAAGTGCATTATTTTGTTTATTTATATAATTGATACAGATATTTATTTTTAAACTATAAGGGTTTCCTGGATTTATTTACTAAAGGGTTTTGTTTTTGACTTAATAAATCAGTGATTTAAATATAAAATGTCTTAAAGAGATCTTGTGGTATAGAATTCCTTTTTTATTATATTTAGATAGATATTAAGATTGCTTTGCTTTAAAAAATCAAGTCGCTTATTATACTTTTTGTAGGTATTAATTTAGATAAAATAAGAATGTTTCATAGTACATAAAATAAAGTGGAGATTCATTCATGCATACACCACAACAAAATTTCCAATTGCTATATTATTTCTGCCACTTGTTTTCGTTATTTCTAAAAATCAGTGCAAATAAATGTTTCAAATCAAAATATCATCGATTCTTCGACAGCCTTTTGCTCAATATTGAAACATTGTATTTTCGGTTATTACCTACAGTGAATATCATTCTGGATGCGCAGATTCTTGTTAAACGCTGGAGTACCGTTGGGCGCGTGGCCGGCGCGCGACTTGTACTCAGAGAGCTGAGTAAAGGCAACTCTACACATGCCTCCAAGAGTAGGGATAGTAAGGTAAAGTAAGGTAATTGGTGTCTTTCTTTACACAAAAACAAGAAATAACAGAATTTATCAAAATCACAATAATGTTTTAGTAATAAAATATAATTTCGTTTTAAATATAATAAAAGATTTGGAATCCCTCAGTGGATTTACATAGTCAAAATATAATCGTAAATCCCATACTAAAAAAATATTTATATCGATGATTGTTTCATCGATTTATCAAAGTGTTTTGACGGTATTAAATATTTTGGCATTATGTACCTAAGTAAAATCATTTAACATGATACAATCTTATATAATCTTATTCTTATATACATACAAAGTGTTTTGTGGTATTCGCACTTTCAAAACCTTAGAAAACTCCTCCCTAATTTTTCTCTTTCAAAACCTTTTAACTTTAATTCAGCGGTACTTTTTCTGTTATTTAATCAATGTAAGTAACAATTACACAGAAAATAGTTAAAGGAGTTATGAGTCCAAAAAGTCGCGATACTGACAATTGCAACTTTTTGACTCATAAGAATTCGACTCATGAAGAGCTTCGTGTGTAGGCGCCTTAACAGCCTTAATTACGCAGAGGCGTTATCGAGTAAGAATGTACACGCGACATCGGTATTAATAATGTAAGTGTGCGGACTTACAGACACCTGCCTGCAGGCCGGACTACCGGACAGGAAACGTATGGAGACTTCACTTTCAGGCTTACTAGTTTCTGCCCGCATTGCTCGCGTTTTTCGATGGAAACTACTTCTTTGTTGTGTGATTTTGGTATAAAAAATAATTTAAAATTTATTATGATTGTTGGCGGATTAGCGACGAACTTTACATTGATATTGAATTCATTAAGCTACAAAAATATACAAAAATAGTTATGTTTTTTTATTTTTTGCTTAGAAATACCTGTATGCGAAATTTTAGCCTGATCCGTTCTGTACCAAGCGTAAAAAGGTAACAAATATCAAAATTTTCGTAATCATATATAGTTGTTTAATATTACTTATATTTTAATTTGATACTTAAGTTAATATTTATTTTTTATTTATTTTTATTTTACTTTATTTGCAACAAACAGTTTAACGCGCTTTATATCTATACTTTCTGAAGTGCAAAAACCGGACTACCGGATTTCGATTTAGGCTGTCTGGTGTATTCTTCTTGGGCATAGATCTCCTTCTTGCCTTTCGCCTTCGTGTAGTTGATCAATATTACAAATAGAATTGTGCGGACCTACGGACACTTACATTCTTTCCTAGCCGCCGCCGGACTACTGAGAAAACGTATGGAGTACTACTTTGACACTTCGAATTCAGAGATACCGAGTAGTCTAGGATACAGCATAAGTTCTTGCCTAGTAAACTTGAAATCGGTATCAATAATGGAAGTGTGCAACCGCACAGACACCTCCTTGTATTCCGGACTACCGGACAGTATTGAGGCTCTACCTTAAGCTCATACCGAATAATACTAAGAGTAGTCTAAGTGCAAGAATGCGTCGAGGCATTAAAATGGTCAAAATATGCAGACATTATGTGAACTACGGGACTGAAGATTCATGGCGCTTTTCAGGCTTCCTTTTAAAGGCAGTACTTCAAAAGAATTTGTGTAAATAACAGATCCAAATGAGTACATCCAGCCTGATTAAGTTGACTGGACCAGATGAAACCAGTTTTCATTGAGCTGTTTTAGTAAAATTTGCATTTAACTGATTTACAGAAGTTACATAAGAAGCTGAAGAATCTCTGTAACAAAGTTCTGATTAAAGTTGCTTTACTTTGACAAAGTCGTCTTACTTTGTGACGATTAAAATAATTCCAGATATAAAGTATGCACTTAATTAAAAACGCACCTGCTTTATGCAGTTGGTCAGTGACTGGTAATACCGATTCATTATGTACATGAAAGTGCAATGAAAATATTTGTAAGTTGCGTGCCCCGGGGTTTGTTTGCGGCGTTTTTGAAACCACGCCTTCGGAAGTGGGGTAGAAGGTCATCAGGAGTGGGATCAAAGCCTAGAATATACAATAACAATATTTTAATGAGAAAAATATGTATACAACAAAACCGTTCCATATGACCTCCCTACGTTTATGGCATGGATGATAGATTATATCAACATTTCTAAATCTTTGTACTTATTATTACCATTAGAAATGATTTAAAATTTTAATCAATATCAGTCATAAATAACAAATATATGAAAATTTGCGTTTGCAAACATTTTGCACGGCTTGATCCGGCAGAATCTAATGATTGCTATTTTATTACTATTAACAAAATTTATTGTTCCTAGATTCCTGCAAATAAATGGTTTATGATGTACTTTGAACATTGTAGAAAAAGGATAGGTGTTGGCCATTGTAGACAAAAATAGCGACTTACTGGAGGCCAAGGCACTAGACTTCGGGTCGCTGGTCGCCATATGACTAGGTACGGGCATTCTACTGAAGGAACGCAGGTCACGAGAGTAGGTAACTATGTCACAGCAAAAAGGTCCATATTCCTAGAGCTTTGAGTATTGATTCCTCCTTATCTAGCGGCATTCCAAGTCCTTATACCTTCGATCATTACTTACCGGACCTCCGCCAATGACGACTTACTGTCAAAAATAATAACCAGCTCCTGCACTCTGGTTCTTATAACCATTGATATTAAGACGAGTTTGGAACACACGTGAGATGTCAAGGCAGGTGCTACAGTACATCTGCGCGTACGTCGATCAGTATTACCCCTCTCAACCCCTCTCTCCCTCGCCCCTCTACTAGATGCCTGTAAATCAATCGAGTATTATCATTTTAATTAGAAACCGTTGATCTTCGTTTAAATTCGCAATCATAGAACAATTTTCTTGTCTAGTTACTAAATTTGTTCAGTTTTATGACTTACAAGATAATTTCTCCATACGGCTTGATCTGTGTTTTTCCTTTCTTTAGATGCGTATGGATTACAAAAGCCCACTTATGTGCCCTGTTCTGCCATGTCATCAGGCTACTTATTTTGGAAATATGATCCGATATCTATAAATAAGTGATGTTGAACTTATAAACTATTCTAAGTAGTTCTTTGATTTTGCATTTCTTCTCGTTTATTTACTGCAAACTATAGGTAGCCCGCGAACGTCGTAGTGATTTTTCCTTAATTTTTTTATCATTTAGTTTTTGTTAGGGACTAGGTTCGGCAAAGAAAACTACTTTCCAAATCGGTGAAGCAGTTTTCATTGATTTTTATGTTCTAGTAATTAGTAAGGTATTAATGCAAAATGAAGCCATAAAATGTGATTAATTTTGCATTTCATGGAAGATTTCATGAGTCACTAACGAAATGATACTTACATACTTTGTAAGTACTTTAGGTATGGTACGTATAATTAATTAATCGAAATCCAAGACAAAGTGTTTTTTCAAAGGGAAAACGATTTACAAGAAACTAAAGAAAAATATATAAGAAGTATTAGATTTAAACCGCAAAGAACCGGTGTAGTTAATAGTTCGATTCATAAACTGATGATTCAAAGTCCTTGTTTCATTAAATGAAGTTCGATTAAATCAATATGACTTTATCCAACTACTATGGAAGCAGAACTCTAAGTAAAAGCTATTAGAATTGTTGCAGACGGGCAACTCAAGGAAGAATTAGCTCACTGCTGAGTTATATACCATTTATTTTCCACTCGCATATTTTCCGCGTCGTTGCAGTTTCATTTACCGATCTTTTTGCAAGCAACATCTTCTGACTTAAAGTAAAGCAGAGCTTGTGTTATGGATACAAGACTACTATACATTATACACCCGGATTCCGGACAAAATACATGAAAAACATCTATGCGGTAAAATAGCCGTGTTGCAATCTCTAGAGTAGGGTAGTCGTAGGACTCGTATCAAATATGATAGCAAGGTAAGATGTCTCTAAGTTTGCGACAACAGAAATATGACAATGAAGAATTTAGTTTTTCGTATACACCTAAGAAATCAGAATGCTGTTGTGTCGGCTGCTATTGAATTCAACTACTTCGTTTGTTTCTCTTCATGAATAGTTCGACCAAAATAAATAAAATATCTGTAAAAATTAAGTAACAGAGACATTCAGTTCCTACATGCACACTGAACAGTCGTTCTATCATAGCACAGTGGCCATAGTTAAGATGGGTTCTCCTTAAAGGAGCAGTCGGATATGATGGGCTGCCTCAGAGATGATATGAGGTCTGACCATCTTGTTATTGACCAAAACCGAAACCTCGTGCCCTTGTTGTTTTTGCCCATGATTTGATTTCGTTATAATTCAGATATAACTTACTTTACCTGTACAGGTATCATTATATATGATACCTACATATCATAAATCAGTACCTACCATTTGATATCGGTGGCTCGTTTACTCTCCCACAGTATCTAAGGCTCAATAGCAGCTCCCAAGTTACCAGACCTTTTAAAGCCAGACTAAAATTACACGCTTAGAACATAAAAGGAAAAAGTATTCATAATTGATATTCGCGAGTGGGTATCGCGATTATTTTATAAATTACGCACAGAAGACAGAGTTTAGCTGTCGTAGGCGTAATGGTTACGGCATTTGCACACTGGTTCTTGGAAATAAACTGTATAGTTTGAATTTAGTATGTCTAGGTATCTTGATGTTGCTTTCTTTAAGCACATGAGGCAAAATGGAAAAAGTCTGATCAACTATCACTCCATAGGCTTTTCGTTGATTACCCAGCATTATTTAATTATTAATTTTTTAATTTATCCTTAATGTAAAATAAAATTATATTATCAATTTCATGCAAATTTGTATAGAAAAACATACTACTTAACTTGTGTAGATTTTCAACTTTTTCTTTTTCTAACAAACTTGGGAAGAATTACTTTTGGTCCATGTTTCCAGTATCTTAAATCCATTGGTATTTTATTATTAAAGTCGCACTTTTGCAGCCAAAGTTTGAAAAAATATTTAAACTAAATTAAGCAGATGTGCAATCGCATTTTAATGTTCGAATCCTTATTGGAATATTTTATTTTTAAGGTTTTTATGACCAAAACGTCCCTAAAATAAAAGTTATCATACAATATGTATGTACTTAAGCAGGCGCCTTAAACGATCGCAACAAGTTCGTTTAGGGAATAAATTATTAACCATTCTTAAACCATACTTACTGGGTCCCGCCCGTTGCTTTGCACGTGTTTTTCTCCAAGAAATACGAGTGCGAAATTGCAAATCATTAGTAGCTTTAGGTGTAATTCAATTCATTTGTTATAAACTGAATCCTATGGGGACATAATCTGTCTTGGCTTTCAATATGATTAAGTAACCTTAGTCATAAAAAGATATAATATAATATAAATATTACATAATTAACAAAAGTCCAAAAGTCCTGTAAGGTCTTAAGGAAATTAAGCACTTTGATTTCTGTTTTTTTTTAAGAAGTAAATTTTCCAAGGAATTATTTCTGCGAGTTTTTTTCTTCCGTTTTCTTGACGACAATATATCAGTAGGTATGTTTTTATTAAAAAAACAAGCACGACCTATTTAAATATGTATCGATCACAGTATCAAAGTCCTTGGATAATCCAATGTGTATGGGATGCAAAAAAGGATTTGGTACGAAATTATATTTATTCAGAAAAAAGGTCGTTGTGCAGCTCTGCTTGCATGTCTGATTATAAGTATATAAAATGAATTTTGTTTTGGAACAAAGAAACTACAATAAACTTGGTGAAAATTATGAATGATAAAAAACTTGTGAAAAATAATAACGCAAGCTCAAAGTACTTCTACCTCAGAGTCGCAGAAAGAGAATTTAGCAGGTTTGATTCCCGCCTCGTAATTATGAAAGATCAATGGTCGATATATTAACATAGAAAAAGAGAATAAATAATTTTTATTTACCTACCTTAACAAAACTAACTACATATACACAATAGCCATAAAATTATGGTAAGTAAACTAGTGTACTGTTTATTTTTGTGCGTAGCAGTGTTCAAGGCAAATTTGGTCTTCACTCAGCATTATGCTGGGTTCACAGAACAATATACTTAACACTGATTTATAGAAAAAATATTTATTTTATTACTTCTAAAAACAAATCACGATCTCAACGATCTCAAGCTCAAGCAAAGTAAACAAACAACAATATCCCACACCTTATCTTGATAATTACACGTATCAAATGAAGTTACATGGAACATAGCAATAACGAAACGCAAGCCCTTCAGGTCATGATGAATCTCAAACAAACATAAATCAGAGCACTATCGAAGAAGCTTACGCAAACTGAGGATGTAACCATTTGCGGATTGAATCAGTTGCACAGGCACTTTGGACTTACTTTTTGAGATATACTCTAGACTAATAGTAGGGAAAAAAAACCTATAAATACCGGGGAAAAAACTGGTTTCTTCAGAAATACATATGTTTCCTGGTCGACGATAGATGTGGCGCATGCGACGGTCAACCTGCAAAGCAAGAGGCTGCGGTTTCGATTTCCGCCGAGTGTTTGTACGATCTACAAATATTTGTTACGGGTGCTCTCGATATTTTTATCTGTATTAAAAATATATCTATCTTTGTAATGTATAGAATTAAGAACAGCAGTTATATATATAATACCTGCTTAGATTGGTATGATGCTGCTGTGTGGAATGTCCTGCATTATAAATAAAGTTTTGTACTTACACTATTCCTATCATCATCATCAGCCATTGTCATGCTGGATACATTTATCCACTGATAAGCGCCTTACTGACTCTTATGTTGGAGATCGCAGTTCGGGAACTATGTCGAAATCAGAAAAATAATAGTTTAGAAATACAATCAATAAACTCCACAAAGTAAAATTTATTGTAAACAAGGTGAGCAATTTCTATCTTGAGTTAGTCTCACTTCAAACCGCGATAAGTTGTATCGCGCAAGACCAAGTGTAATTATAATTACCCAACTAAAATGAGATCAAATCGAAAATCAGCTTATAGAAAATACGGATCTAGAAATAAGAATAGAACTAAAAACGCAATCTTCTTTTCTGAGGCTATCCTAAATATTTATTATGATCTCAACATTTTCAATTACATTTTTTTAGTATCTGTGTGTTAATATTTGGAAGTCATACAGTCGTAAGCAGTTACATATTCCCTCCCTATGAGAAAGGGTTAAGTTATTTAAATTATTCATGAAATTGCACCTCAATGAACGCTTAACCCTATGCAAGCGATATTAACACTTTCTCCGACCCCATCCAACCACAACCAAAAACAATTAGCACTTACCATTACGTAGATTCAAGATAACGTTACTTTGCCCGCTCATAGCAGGTAACTTTGCCCAGTTATTGCAAGTGCAAACAGTCTCTGGTTATGGCCCGCCGTAGCTATAAATCGATTGGTCAGCGCCTAGTTGATAATGTCAGTGATAACACTGTTGTATGGTATTGCCCCATGGTAGAGCAAACGAGCGATGCTCCGTATACATTTTACGAAACGGAGTGTTTTGGGAGACCGTCCACTAACTGGTGCATGGCGGTCGCAGAAGATACTGAGGTGGTTTGTGACGTCGTATAGGAAAGGCATCTAGCAGTGGAAGTTTATGGTTTTGCAATTATTTGTTTGTTTGTTTGAATTGAATAGGCTCCGAAACAACTGAAAATTTATTTCACCATTCGAATCCTTAATTTTCCCTGATGAGCTAAGGTTATAGAATATTTTCTAAAAGTTAGGGATCCGCATGATAAGTTAAATTTTTTTTATGTACCCGTGCGAAGCTGGGGCGGACCGCTAGTGGTTTTATCATGAAGATGGGAGCAAATGAAAGTTCTCAATTACATGGACAATAGAAGTAATATTCGCACGTACATTTGTTATTTTGTATCTAAACCGAGGGAGGAATCCCCTAGAAATTAGTAAATCTTCAGACTCTATCGTGCACGGGTACCTACGACACAGTCCGGCGGACTTTTTATCATATTTTTAGTATAATTTTTACTAATCAAAAAACAGATTTTGAACTCAATTAATGAAGCGTTGCATAACTTTCCCAAAAAAAAAATTCTCTCAATGATTGAATAACTTTTAGAGGTCGCGTGCTTTATCATAGTTTATTGCTCGTCTGCTCCAACCATAGGCGTCTCTATGGTTTCATACAACTAGCATGTTTTTCTTTTTATTGTGGAGTATCGTTTCGAATTAGCATAGATTATAGTGATACAATCTTTGATAGTTATTCGCTCGTTTATGTTGATAGTGTAACTGTACTACAGTTAGAGGTTTTAAAAAAATATAGCTTTGATACGAATCTTTTGCAATGAATCGCGCTTACTTAAATGAGTATTGGTTGAAGTTAGGCTTTATCGAAATAAACTAATAATATCGGTTGGTAGTTTGGATTCGACAAATCACTTATATCTTTGGTCAATACTAAAAGTATTGTAGAATTGTGTAATTTTGCCTATTTTTTTATAAATATGTGTTTTTTATTTAATTTAATTGATCCAAGTAACCATCGAAACTAACCATATACCAACAATGCCAAATCACTTCATACAATTCAATACCAACCGCGCCTAAGGCGGGATCTAAACGATGCCGTAAAACAAACACGCACTGTGGGATTACTCGCGATTTTTGATATCTCAATCTGAGGGTCCGAGAGACCCTTGGGTCTCAGAGACCCGAGGTCAAAGAGACCGCAGTCACGACACCCTTCGGTGGTCACGAGCACCGACTTATTAATTGTTATCAGTGTCGGACGTACGAATTACCTACCAGAGGATGTGAGCCGTATTAATAGATGGTACGGAAGGAAATTTGCCGTAAATTCTGTGATAGGGTTTGATAAAGCAAATGAAAAATCAAAATTTAATCGAATCATATGTCACCGAGGGAACCCACAATATTACTTACAAGACCTTAGGTACACATATTTTTTTACGAACTCAAACTCAACGGGGTTATACTATTTTTTTTTAGAAATTCTTATGTACTTTCTGTCACCATCATCTGACCAGCTAGATGTTTCCACCAAACTATCGAATGATGAAACCTGGTGGTGGTCTAAAATATAATGTGTGACAAAACCACTCATTGCAACTACTTTAAACACATTTACTTACAGGAACAGGTTAAATAAAAGCTTATTAATATCATTGACCTTACGTTTGGGTAGAGAGGGGCACTAACATTTTTGGTTTTGGGTCGAACGGAGCAAAATACCTATTGGGTAGAAAATTTGTGGGTTGAACGGGGCAGCACTCTACGTTACGTAACTATCTTTCCTACAATCCTTAAAAAAACCTTATTCTTTGTGATTATCATAGCAATGCCATAAAACGTGTTCCTTTAATCCTGTCGATGATTTCTCAAAGACCCGACTATAAATACATCTTTTTACATGCACAGGGCAAAAGGTCCCGACCAGTGCCAAAATTAAAATACTCTTGCTTAAGGCCTAACACCATTAATTCAAAGATGATCTTACATCGATTAAAACGTAATCGATAAGTAATCCAGATTTTGATTCTCATTTAATTATTTTGATTCACGAAAGCTTCAGGCAGTTTGATGTTACGGAAAATATAATGTACAAAATTAAAACCTTTGAATAGCCAAATTAAGCCAAACTGCAGACTGTTGCCAACAAACTACAGGTAGCTCAACTAATCCATATCAATACCGTTAAGAGCGATTCGGCTAAAGAGATCTAACTTGCGGCAAAATATACAGTAAAAAGGACAGATTTCGCAACTTTCGAATAACTTATTGCCGACGCGACGCAAAGACTTACTTCCATTTATATTTTTCAGGTTGTCAGTATAATACAAATAATAGGATACTAGCCCATATGCAACCTACTTATGTAAAAGTTAAATATCGAACTTAACCCAACAGACAGATTTCAAAACTATCGAATAATTTATTACCGATGCAAAGACTTACTTAAATTTAGATTTTTCAGGTTGTCAGTATGATACGCATAGGATATTATGCAACCTACTTGTATAAAATTAAATATCGAACACATGTCAATATATTTATGAAAATTTGTTGTACACTCATAAAAATATCAATAAGTTCATTAAAAATAGCGATATACATAATTTAAATACTAGAAATAAGAACAAACTGGCTGTGCCCACTACTAGGCTACGTAAGATTAATGTATCTTTTAAAGGGCAATGTATACGCTTCTACAACAAAATTCCAAGTGAGTTGCAAAAATTATCTATAAATAAATTCCAACGGATTGTCAAAAATATACTTTGTAAAAAAGCTTACTATAACATATCAGATTATCTAGACGACAAAAAAGTTTGGGACGAGTTATGCTCCAACTCTAAAACTAACAATCTAACAAGGTAAAGGTTTCTTGTTCGCTTCTTTACTTTACCTAAAAAAGATTGAAGTGAACAATTAATCAAAGTGATCACTTTATTTCCCATTTTTATTTCTTATTTAACTTGTATTTTGTGACGTGCAGTCCAAGAGTCCTGTAAGGTCTAAAGGAAATAAAGCACTTTGATTTTGATTTGATTTTGATTTTGATTTTGTCCACGTCATGTTCTAAGTTGAGACATCAAAAGGCTAGTTTGTACTCTTTGATCTTCCCTTGTCCCTTTTGTGCAGTCATCGAAACCTATTTGTAGGATGACTTGATCTCTAAACCAGTTTTTGACTGTGGAATTGGCCACCCATAGATACTTGATGACAGGATGGTTCTAAGGCGGTTTTTTCACGAGACAAATGCGTAAAAATTATTATGCTTATTTTGTAGCTGCATAAAGCCTTTATTAACAAATAAAATTACAATGATCTAACTAAATAAAAAAGTAGTAAGTATTTACAATTGAAACAATTGAGCTAACTGCAGACTGTTGCGAAGAAACTACAGGTAGCTCAACTGATCCATAACAATTTAAATTTTGTAGCTAATATTAAATGCGAAAATATATTTTAACGTCTCTTAGCGTTAAAAAATCAATAAAATTTGTCTAATAATTTCAAGTATTAGACAAATATTGATTTTTTTAATATTTTGAGTAGATCTTGATCTAGGTCAATATAATATCGGCTATATTTTATCTCGAGTTTATGCAAGTTAACGATAGTTTATCATTGAATTTGAGATAGTGTCTGCCATTTTTTTACTAAACCGTAGATATCGTGACAGTCAGCATTCAGCGATTATGAAATTTGTATAATCAGTGATTTCTCAATATTTTTTCTACAATTTTATAGAACAAACATGAAATTTTATAATATTAGAATGCGATAAATTACAGCACAGTGTGAACCACCCTTTAATCATTGAGACGTGTTATTTGTTTAGCGTTGGTTTGATTCCTCGGCCGCACGCGACGAGTTATAATTGGGTAAACATAAATCAGATGGGAATTCGATTATGACTTAGCCCATTTGTTTAATTTGATCACTGATTTGAGAGAAAAAAAACTGTTTTGGGCCGACATCGCGACATAAGAAAAGAAACGTTGGTGAAATCTTATGGTTGATTTAAGATTATGAATAGCTTAATATTTTAACAAACTAGCAATAGAAATCAAAACCCAAAACTTGCCCAGAGAACCCTTGGTGTGGTCTATGGATAAGTCTATAATTCATTTTCTTTAACCTTGTTTTAATAAAAGGAAGTGTAGTGTTTATTCCTATTCTTTTATTTTATTCTTATTGTACTCATCAATCAATTATTATATGAAAAAAGCTTTCCCAACAAGGAAAAAGAACATTTCGAAAAGAAGTACATGATTGACGCAACCTTATGGAGCGAAATATTTGATATACAATTTATTTTTGTCAACTGAATATACCCTAGCTATGATATTTTTGTAATTTGTCCAACTAAGCCAACATGACTAAAAGAGTATAGTAAAAAAGGTATTTTCAACCATGGAAACTGCTACATAAAAACAGTAATAAAATTCATAACAAAATTAACACAGATCAAACAATAAAGGGAAATAAATACATTACATCAATCGCAGATGTAGGACAGCTCTTGTAAATCTCAGATAGGCATCTTGATGTACCGACGGATGCAAAACTGGCGCTCAGTGCGGTTTGATTTACGGAAACGGACTGAGAAATACGGACGTAGACATCTAGAAACAGCCGAGGCATCGTGGCGTAGGAATTGAAACCTCCAGATTTGTCCTTGGAGGTCGTTTAAGTCGTTTGTGACTAGAGGAAGAACCAGCTTCCTTCTGTATCATTGTACAATGACTTTACACCATCGAATGAGCATACAAATCAGCAATCACCCTATAAAGTGCGTTGATTAGGACACAAGTCCACTCATTTGGGGGCGCATGAATTAATAGATAAACAAACCTTATAATAGAATTAATAGATTTATTAAAAATAAATCAATGTAACAGAATGACTTAATTTTCTCGGTAGTTTATTTCATTATTTTCTATTTTATATTTTAAGACAAACTTGGCATAGTTTGTGAAAAATGCAATGAAAACATAAAAAAAAAGTTATATAACTCATAAGGCTCCTCTACATTTAAAATAAATGCGGTGGTTTTCAAATAGATAAGTAAATCTAAAGATCAGATAGATAAATAGAAAATACTTTATACCACGCAAAGAAAGAGAACATTACAAACAGACATGCTTAAAATAGAGGACGTATAAATGGCAGCCTCTTCCAGGCAACCTTGATATAAACTGTACACGAAGAAAGAATATATTTAGACGGTGGGACTTAAGTAAAACAAAATAACAATAATAAAAAAATACTTACAACAAATACTAGATTACTATATAAATTAAACTTAACTGAGTTTTTAAAGTACGTGAATTACGCGGCTGTCCTTTTCTGAGCTACAATTGCCTATCGGAGTATCGTATAATAACAAAGTTTGCATATCAATCGATCTCAATTGTGTATAATACACGTCGATTGATAACCTTCAAAAGGTAACCAAACATTCAAATTCAAAATTTATTTGAATTTACAACGGTAGATACCTACTTCAAAATACATAAATTTGATTTCCATTATAAGTAAATTTTTTGAAGTTGCCCCTGACGGTCTTTTGTTTACAAATACACTCGAGAGCAATGAATCCGGGTCACTCAAAGAATCCAAAAAATCTCGGAAAGTAAGAATGCTAGGTTAATGCAATAAATTGTATTTAATAGACAATTTAATACTCCTTAAATGAAAGTTAAAAAAATATGAGTCACCATACATTTTATTTACACAAAATTACATAAAGAAAAAAAACTGCTGATCTCTCCTTAAAACAAAAATAGGAAACATGAAATTTTTGAACTTTATGACGATTTTCTTGAATTTCAATACTTCGTATTACCTCCTCGTGCTTCCATTACTGCGTTTACGCGGTTTGGCATGCTGTACACCAAGTTCCTTATACGATTTTGGGGAATATTCTCCCATTCCTCTGTGAGAGCAATTTTGAGCTCAGGAAGCGTGATTGGGGGAGGGTTTCGTTGTTTTACGCATCTCCCTAGCTCGTCCCAAGCATGCTCGATCGGGTTGATATCCGGGCTGCGCGCTGGCCACTCCATACAAGTAATGTTCATCTCTTGAAGGTAGTCATTCACAATCCTACCTGTATGAGGTCGGGCATTGTCATGCATAAATATAGCATTCTCACCCAAATTGACCATAAATGGACCAACGTGTTCGTTGAGGATTTCTTCCACATATCTTACGCTAGTTAAAGAGCCGTTTTCTATGATCACCAGCTCTGTGCGACTTTCAGAGGAAATTCAGGCCCACACAAGTACAGACCCACCACCGTAGGCTACTTTTTCTTCGATGCATGCTTGCTTGAATCTTTCCCCTGGTCTTCTATACACTCTGTGTCTTCCATCGTGCTATTAAATGCTATTAAATTGTCTATTAAATACAATTTATTGCATTAACCTAGCATTCTTACTTTCCGAGATTTTTTGGATTCTTTGAGTGACCCGGATTCATTGCTCTCGAGTGTATATGTACGTATATGTATGACTATAGATTAAATAAATACTTACTGTAGAACATAGATAAACAACAAATAAAATTAAACACCGTCATTCAGATTTGATTGCAGATTTTTGTAGAAACAAGAAAAATATATCGTAATAATAACTGTATAAATGTGTTAAACATATGCACAGTCATCATTTATGTCGCTTTCCAGAAGCCACTGTATCATTCCAACCACAAAATCAGCATAAGTAGATTAATCTAATTAATCCAAAGCTCCCGCAGCGAATGTTTATCACAATTCATAAATAGCTGCACAGGTATCGTAACGGCGTCTATTCTCGCTTCATAAATAGCTGCACGGGGTCGGAATGTGTCGGGGTGGATTTATGAAGGTACACTTCAAACAAGGGCAGCGACTCAATGGGACGCAATGCAAATTTAACGCGTGGGTTGAGACTTGCCGCTTATCGAATTATATAACAAACGCTGGGATAAAAGTATTCTTGAGTGGAGATCACGCCTCGGCAAAGGTAGTGTAGAACACCCGAACAGGTGGGACGACGACCTGGGAGTACAGGCAAATGCTGGATGCGACAACCGGAAGACAAGGCGCTGTGGCGTTCATTAGGGGTGGCCTTTGTCCAACAGTTGACTAATATATATTATGGTGACGATGATGATGAAATTTTCAACAATGAACATACAGTGTCATCAATGTCCACATCCGTGTTGAATTTGAAGGTAATTAATTTACATTAAAAATTTGGTACTTTCCTTATAGTTACCGTTTGATTGTTTTCAACAGTCTGCAGTTAGCTCGACTGTTTCAATGGTGCTCACCGATCAACACTCTGTCAATATGTACGCTGCTGAAAGCCGTGGATGTTGTAAGAGTCGACTCTTATAACATCGACGGCTGAGTTGGAGGGGTATATTCTAACGCCGCGATCAAAGCGGCTGTTATGGTTCTTACCTGTTTCCTTCATTTTTATATTTGTTTTTTTAAAAGTGAATATTAATATTAATGTACAATGGCTTTGTTTATCCTTGCATAGTTTCTACAGATATTTAAAAATAAATAAATAATGCATGACAATTCACACCGCATCATCTAGCCTATAGATAAGCAGAGGTTGTGTTTTGGGTACTAGATGACTGTTATCATTAATACAATATAATATCAAATTGCCGTGTGGTGCCGGCATAGAATTTCACCACGCCAACTCTTCCCGTGGGTGTCGTAAGAGGCGACTAAGGGAAACACAGCGGGGGGCGGGCAGCAGCGCCTTCTGCAGAACAACTAAACCGAACTGCGATCCCCAACCCGCATGCCCAGCGTGGGGATTATGGGCAATAACCCCCAAATAATGAAGCCATCTATGGCACTCATTAGGGGAGGCCTATGTCCAGCAGTGGACTATTATAGGCTGGTGATGATGATGAATATCAAATTAAGATATTTTTTTACTATACATAGAAAACAACGTGCGAAGAAAACAAAATGTGTATATACGGATAATAAAAACAAATTTTGGCACGTACTCGTACGCTAACGACTTTTGTTTTGGCAGATGGTTCTTTGGTCATTAGAGGAAAAAAAATCAATTAAATAAGTACCTACCCTGTTTGTGTACAAAATTGATTACCACAAGCTTCTGAAGTTCACCGTGTACGGTGTAATTGAATATCTAATACTCACTGTCCTCTTCACACGTGTGCTGGCAACACCGGAAGTGAAAGAGACAGGTAGACAGGAATTTCTTCTTGTTTTTGATTGATGAACAGTGAAAACGCCTTGTGAGTTAATCACGTCTAAATTCAATTTAGGAGGCGTATGGAGGCAATAAGCGGGTTTTTTCGCTCTTTAATGTTTGTTTTTGAGAGAAAGGTATGAAAAGGCAGAAATTTCGCACTACAAATTTATAAATGCAATGGTAAGCCTTTCTGATATCCATCGATGAATTAAATCAAAATTATAAATTGAATCTACCAACAGTTAACTCTAATTATAGTCTATAAAATAGCAAAGTTCTTGACATCAGACCTCCCTGATACACCCGACCTTTTATCTAGCCTGTGGTTCTTCGAAATCGCCATTTTACATAATTTCTATTTATTACAAAATGGCGGACCGCTTATCAAACAGGTCATTTGGAAGTTTTTTCCTGTTCTAGTAAAAAGCGTCAAAGTGACTCTACTATTAGGATAAACGTTTCCTATTAAAGACGTTTAATGCTGGAGCAATTCGGGCCTATAAACATAATGCTTTTAATAGTAGGAAGGTAGATAAACAACGATGCTACGAGGACAGAAACGGCATAGAGTGGGTATTGAGATAAGTAACTGTAAGTGACTGAGCTTTAAGTAAATTAAATTAGGTTTTGTTATTTTTTGAGTTAGAGAATTTGTTTGAAGCAAAATACAAATTACTGGATTTCATTTGCTGAAGTTGGTGCCTATACCACGTCTCACTATCCATTGACGCCTTAACTTTTACATAATGATTAGTACATAGCTACCAACGATGTTTTAACATTGGGTTTTAATAATTTAATAATAAGTGTTCGTATATTATTACAAAATATGATACAAAAAGTCATAACCTGCTACATACTCCCCACATAGTTTGAAAGTGGATCTAGAATTTCCAAATTTATTTATTTGTGAATACAGCTTCTCCATACCTTTTTTTGGCCTATAATGTTCTAAAAGGCATCGGTCATAATTCCAAGATAACGCATAAATAAATAAATAATAAAGTAAATTGAAAACCCGGGCAATTTCAGGCAGTTAGCTATTCAAATAGCCGTAATGACACCGGTTCCCTTTGATTAATCCGGTACTCCGATAAATTATGAAATACGAGACTTTGTTGAATATATTTGGGCAAAATATCATGGTATTACACTCCGGAACGATATACAGTGTATAATCAATTGAATTGACAATTGTTGACAAAGCGTAAACAAAGTAAGAAAAAAAAAAATTAAATCCATAATAATTGTATTTGGAAATTCGACAGCTTAGTTGTTATCAATTTGCAGTGTTGTTGCTCAGGTTTAGGTTTGGAAAAAAATAATCCTAAATTATATTTTCATACTTCTTGTATTAAACCAAAGTCATCGACATAGCTCAGAGAATTAGCAAACTGAAGTGGCAGTGGGCCGGCCATATATCGCGAAGAACCGATAACCGCTGGGGTAAACGTGTTCTTGAGTGGAGACCGCGACTCGGTAAACGTAGTGTAGGATGCCCTCCGGCCAGGTGGGATGACGATCTGCGAAAGACTGCTGGCAGATGCTGGATGCGACAAGCCGAAGACAGGGCGCTATGGCGCTCATTAGGGGAGGCCTATGTCCAACAGTGGACTAACATAGGCTGATGATGATGATGATGACTTCTTGTATTAATTATCGAAGCTCTACTGATGCAACTTTTTCAAGCTTTGATACCATTAGCTTCAATCTTCTGCTTAATCTAGACCCATCCTAGCATCCAGGCTTTTTATGAACTACCGTAGAAAGCCTCTGGGTGCTACCATGGCACCCTTATGTGATGCTTAGCAATACATAGCCATCACACATGCATGCTTAGCAATACATGTCTACCCCTGTAGACTCAGTTTTTATTCTCTGACTAAACTAAATTAGGAATCGTGTTCTTGATCGTGCCCTTTAATTCACGTTATAAACCACCCTAATGAGTTGTATTTTGATTAGCCCCGTCCAGTAATGATGGATGCAGGTAAGGGTGGCCGCCGCTGAGAACCACCCTGTGCGGCTAACATGATTGTAGACTCATTAGCTATGAGCTATTTTATTTATTTTTAATATAATAATATAATCATAGCTTGTTGGTCTTGGTACGTAGAGCTACAACTATTACCTTTTAAATACCTTTGTTACAATTGAGTAACATAATTAGAACTAGTATTTACAATTGAAACAATTGCGTTCACTGTAGACTGTTGTTAACAATCTACAGGTAGCTAATCTGTGGCTAATCTGATCTTATTTAGCCCTAATGCGATGTAGTCATATCGAGATTTAGTCTTAAAGCGATCTAGTCATACCTGCTGTCTAGTCGTATTGAGATGTAGTCCTATAGCTTCTAACCCATTAACCCTTTCTTTTTTTGCTTCCTACTACGATGGTTGCATTTATTCAGTAAATTGATTGATTTTCTTATTAATATGTTCCGTATTTCTTACAACATGGATGAAGCATTCGCGACTTGCTAACAATATCAGTAAATGCATGAAATCGTACCGGCAAACCATTAAAAATAGCTAATCGATTTCACAATCACCACAATTTAAGCTATATAATATAGCAAAATATCTATAAAACTCATAAAAGCGTAAAATCACTACCCTTTCGCTCTTGGACAAAGAACTTCCGGTTGCCAACATCCAACGTCTCAATCCGGCGGAAGTAGACGCTTCATTAGCTGTTTATTATGAGTACTAGTGAATATGCCTTTTATGTGCCGACAATGGACGTGAAATGCCCAGTCCAGGCTTTCGCTGAGGTTTTATTCATACGGGATTGTAAGGAAGTTTTATAAAAATAAGTAAAAATTTGCATTAATAATAGTTATATCCGTTGCAGGCTAATAACGCAAAGGCCTCACCAGCAGTAGATAAAGCTTACATATATATGTATTTGCTTCATTTAACGCAAGCACTAGCAGCTAAATCCGTAATCTAAAACATAGCAGAAAACGATATTATGGTATAATTTACAAAGAAGGCAGTCATCACTCGATTATTTATAAAATAATTATGAGTAAATGTAACAAATAGTCGGTATTGACCTTGCTGGCGTACCACTACTCCTTTGTTGCTAAGTTTTACCCATAAAATTGCAAATAAGTGACCGAAAAGCTGTAGAAAAAAATATTATGGAGGTCATTGCCAATTGTCCCTAAAAAATACTTGTGTTATGTGATAAAAGTCAGTTTCAACTTTGCTGGCACGCGCCACCACTTCTCGACAAAAGCATGCAAAATCCGCAGGTCAACAAGGCAGCTGTTATCAATACCTTGTTATCACTGTCCTGCCTCTCAATGAGGACCTTTGTGCTTACCCCTGGGCACGCAACTTCCTTGTTTATACTGTCAACAAATCCAACAGTGAGGTGTCATTTGTGCTGCTGATTGGCTGAGTGAACAAGTAAATTGTTATGTAAGGAAATGACGATAAGAGGTAGTGGAGCATTATTTGTATGTATCTCTTTTATCAATCGTTGAGGATTTCAATATTGTAAATAAGTAGGGATGTATCTATACAAATATTATAAAGAGGAAAGTGTGAATTTAATAGGCTCCGAAACTACTGGACCGATTTGAAAAATTATTTCACCATTAGTATTCAAAATTTTCCGTGATGAGCAAAGGCTATAGAATATTTTCAAAAAAGTTAGGATTCCGCACACAAAATTCAATTTTTGTTAAATAGCCTTGTGAAGCCGAGGCCAACTGCTAGTTTTTCAATAATCTTGCAAATGTTCAGTGGTGTATATTACATGAGTTTTTATTGTAATGCTGATAGCGCGTAGAACGTTTTACAAATTGGTTTCTAGTTACTTTACACAACAGTCGTAAGTCGTCTTTCCTTTCCCTACAGAAGAGGTTTGACTCATCAATAACAATAATGAAGTTTCTATCTTTAGGGCATCATTATCGCTATTCAATCGTTTAGGGTAACTTTGATGAATATCGCTTAGGGTAGGTAAGTTTGATGAATCACAGCCAAATGTTTCATACCCTTCTGTAAGGGGTAATTTTTATGACCTGGTAACATATGTTGCGTTTAATATGTAAAGGGGGTCAGCTTTGAAATGTAAATAATTAAACTATAATGGTTACATTTAACTAATTTACGATGGGATATTTACCTTGATGAGTTTTTTCAAAAGTCAGTGGTCAGTGATCATGGCACATGAAACTGTGCCGAAATATTGGAAAACTCCCTAAAACTGTAAATACCCTTTGCGTGAGTTTGAATAGTTAAATAAAGAAGTGAAATGTTATGTAATATAATCTACCAACTGTAGCTCCAACGAATCTCAATAAAACAACAGAATGATTGCATTGGCACCAAAATGCAACAAAATAAAATAATAACAACCGTTATAACATAACGTTTTTTTCATTTCTTTTAAGTTTCAAAATATTTAATGTTTTCTGCACTATTAGATAACCATGGGAATAACCATAGTACGTGCCAAACACCAGAGTCTCTAGAATTATACTCACGGTGTTGCCCTAAGCAAATATTGCATTTTGCCCACTGGCGCCGGGAACTCGACACTGTGCCAATATACTTAGTCGAGCCACTTCATACATGTGTTTGTGTCCAAGCTTGAACGCAAAAGAGAACTTTGAATGCAGTTTTTAGACTGTGCAAACTTTAATAACTTCATTCGGGTGCGGCCCGCGTGGACTCGCAAAAGAAAAATAGGGTCGACAATAGTTTAAGCCTATGCGAAATAAGCAGCTGTTTTCCTATAAAAATAACGAAAAACAACTTGACTCAATGCCTTTTTCAGAATTGTGATAATGTATGTACCTATAAGTTATGAATTAACTATGTAGATGTTAGAGGTAGATGTGTGGTACCTAGCACAACTAATTTGCTTAGCTTTATTAGGAATAGTGAACACTATTTTAATAAAATTTAAGTTTTTACTAACACTAGAAAATTTATTGTAATTAAATCAGCTCGTTCCCGGTTAAAAGCTGACGAAAGAATCATAGTCTAATTTAGAAACATAAATTCAAATGTCTTGTTTTTTAGAAACATCATGTCAAAAACCACAGATCGGATCTCAGGTACAAATTACCGAGCACAGAGCTCCATCAATCGAGATGGTGGTGATAACCACCGTCAATATAAAGACATAATTTAGTCGAGACGACAAAAAGCGACGACGGGGATAGATGAACGAGGACTTGCGTTTAATTAACGATGCAGTGTGCGATTAAAGCGTCCTGTAGGAACAAGGTGGTGGTCCTAGGGTGACCTTGGATGGAGGGAGCTTACCGGGTGGTGAGTAAATTTATTTAGATTTAGCAAGAATCAGACTGGTTTTATATCAAAACTTTGGCCTCAGACGTTGGTGGTTTTAGCCAGTGTTTTAGCCGGGTGCTTATGTTATGTTGTTTTGTTTTATCAAGTGTCAGGCAAAATTTCACATCTCATGGCAGTATTATAATGCCGCGTCTATAATGGTGGGTGCTTGTTACAGTTTTAATATCAGATTGAAACAAACACTTAGTTTAACTTGCAATTATAATGGCTTCTTATTTTGTAGGTAAACATTTCGGGCAAAATGTAGCTAATGTCCAATACGGCAAGATAATCTATAGTGTGATTTTGTTATATTCCGCAAAATAGCTCATAATATAGATAAAAGATATTTCTATAAGTGACAAGTGACACTTATTATTTGACAGATTGCATCAACCAAATAAAATGAGCCACTTCTCCGAACCTTACCTATCCTTTCACCATAAAGTGCCCAATAAAAGCATAAATTTCGCATACTCAATCGAGAATATCAATCAAACTCCACACGTGCTGAAAGGGTTGCCAGTGTCACATTACATTGACCGTGACGTAGAGTGCCCCTATGAATTGCACTCTGCATTGCAATGCACCATTGAAACCCCTTGCGCAAATGGCAATGGCAATACGTCATCTGCCGATAACCCTTTGAAATGCCGACGGTATAAATGACATGTGCGATTGCCAAGATTTTTTTTTTGCCATATTGTCAAAGGTTTGCATGGTATTATCGTTCGCATTTTTCAGCGTTTAATACGAAACTCAACTTCAAAGAACAACACGACTAAAATTCTGGATAGAAATTCGATGCAACGCCAACTGTTTTTTTATATGAAAAGTAATATTTTATTTCTTTTCTAGATAAGTGCAGTAATTTTTTGTCAGAAAATTTACAATCGAGTTTTTAATAGGTATAAAGAAATTTGAGGAACAGGGTCCATTACCATTATTTATCGATAACTGCTTAAAAATAAGACTTAATTTCCATTTTAATTGCACGCATGCTGCTTAAATTTCAAAATGTTATTACAGTAGCCGATACAGAGATAAGAGCGGCACGGCCCATCGGCACATGCCAAAAAAACCTGAACGCACCTTGCCAAATCTATAGAAACCATAACAAATATGAATTCAACCCTTATGATACATCTGCAGTGAAATAGGTGCTCGGAAGATCCAAATGGTGCTGGTAATTTCTATGCACCTTGATTGTACGCCAATTGCTAGATATAAGAAGCGTGCCAAAAACACCTTTTCATTCATCAATATCAGATCTCGACTCGGGAGCTAAAGATGGCCGCGTCACCTTGCCATTCCAATTGTTTGCAAACGTATTATATTACTTATCATACGTGCCCCATAATTAAAGGTCCCACATGACTACAGCAGCAAAAAATGCAGATGTAAAGCAAACAGAATAAAAATCACCTAAAAGTAATTTAATAACATAATGTCTATCGAAATGTATTACTTCCTAGCACCTTGTGATGTACAGTTAAAACTGTAACACTTTTTTAAGCTAACGGTAAGGTTCAAATCAAACACAACGGTCTATCGTTTTATCAGGATGTGTACCTTAGAATCCATAAGGTGTTCGATGTTCATACAATGATGCCGTTATAAGAATAGGATTACAGGCACGAGTGAGATCGGGGCTCATTGTCGGAACTTTGATGTGGCTGTAAAGTACAAACGTTTATTTGGACAATGCTTTAGGGATAATTTGCGAGAAGCCTCGTAGGGTGTAAATCCGGCCACTTGAACTGACCGCCTTAACGGTTAATGTACAGAAATCATCTCTTTATGTTCTACTTAAAAGACTTTATGTATAAAAAAAATACAATTGAATAACAGAACCAAATTAGAATGTACATGGATACAGCTTGGGTCTTGATACTAACATATGTCAATAGTATGTAAATACACCCTGTAGGGCACTGCAAAATAATATTTGACAATGTTTTTTTTAAACTCTTATTGGTAAATATGGAAAATAGGACTTTAAATCATTGTTATTTTATTCAAACCAGATCGTTGTTTAATTTGTTTACATATGCCTTTACATTAGCACTATTATTGCCTAATTAAACTCTTGGATTGCCTAAATCAACTCTTGGATTGCCTAATTCAACTCTTGGATTACCTAATTCAACTCTTGGGTTGCCTTATCCAAGTGCCGCATCAAAAATATTTTTACTTATTTGATATAAAACAACGACGACACTTAACTTAAACTTTCGGACTTCCTAGTATCCTTTTACTGTCATTAAATCTAATGTACATACATTAATCGTAGGAGGTGTTAACAAATAATAGCCTAGATAACAAAACTGGACTGAGTCAGGTACAATTAATTTCACTCATCAAATGAGTCAAACTAAAAACGTGCCGACATTAAAACATTTTAATTAAATAATAACTGAAACTAATCAAATGAGCGTAAATAAAGGCAGTTTAAGTGGTTTTGATATAAAATTCAGTTTATTTTACGATAAGTTTGTGAAACTTTATCTATCTTGGGAGAAAACCGTCTATAAAAATGTGCTTAACTACCTATTGGACTCAAGATTTTGTGTTTGTTTGAAAGTATGTAAAGTTATTTTATAAGAGTAACGAAAATAGTATTACCAGACGTGGTATAAAGACATACATAAATTACCGCCATGATATAAGCAAAAATAAATACAATGTGGAAAATAAAAAAACTTACAATTCCGACAACATCAAAACTGCAGAGTTTGTGACTTATAAAATTGAATAAAAACACACAAAAATAATACAAAACTGTAGCCCAAGCCAAGCCCGGACAGAAACTAGTATAGGATATGGTTTCTAGATACAGTAAATATCTGGCTAATGAGCTAGCTATCGTTCTCACGTACTCAGCTCTATAACGATCATTCATAGTATTAATTTCGATAACTCCGACGCCTCGGCATTGATACAGAAGCCAAAGCTTTTAGTTCTATCTACAACTTAATTTATAAAGTAAGGTTATTGACAAATGAACTGTCGTATTCCCAATCAATGGAAGTAATCATTGGAAATATCCAATCTCTAGAACCTGCAAAGGTGTGAGGATTTTTTCACTTTTTTATCCACTGTTGTTTCAACCTGTCGTTCTGATAAGATCGTTGAACTAATTTCGGAGCTTGTGGTTTTTATAATTAAGTTGTTTTATATAAACAAGAGCGCAGTGTACCGTTTTTATATGCGGACTTGTGACTTGGGTTGTAAATGGCAGGTATTCAATCCGCTGATCAAGATTAGGCCTCTCAAAATTAGTAAAATTTAGGAGCAGTGAGCAAAACCGTATCTGTCGATGATTGCCCATAAATTCCTCCGTAAGCCGTCAAACTTCACCGATCGTTACAATAGAATTACTCAAAGAAAACAAACAAAAACAGGATTTCCGAGTAATCCTCTTTGGCTTAAGCTGTACGTTTCATATTTGTAAATAATAAAATAAGTTCAGAGTTAAATGGCGTAGCTTCCGGCTGGCTGCCTCTTGTATAATTGCTATGCCATTTATTTCCTTCCCCAAATTGTAAAATTTATAAAGAAATAGTCGAAAAAATACTGCCATTATGTTTGAATATAAATCTTTAGTTGGTACGGCACGAGCAGGCGTGAGGTTCTGAATAATTTCATTATTATTGTCGCCAGTGTTCGAGATTATTTATTGAGGTTGACCATACTCTGTCAATGGTCAAGCTACGTTTCAATCGAGGGTGAGTCGCGGCCCTCCTTTATTTGCACAATGTTTACAATTCCGTTGAAGTGTTGCGCAATAGACAGCACTTATGCGGTTATTGTACGCTTCCGATTCCTGTTTGTAAACGCAGCAGGAGTACTTCCTGTAAACTTTTATCTGAATTAGAAATTCGATTTGTATGGCTTAAGATCTATGGCACGAGTTTTTGGTCAAATTGGTTTACAATGTAAATTAGAACAATAATTTGTAAGCAGAATTACCCGAAATGTTACTTCGTTGGTTAGTGCATTAACAAAGCTAGAAAGTGGTTTTTCTATCACACTGTGCAAATCAAACATTAAATATTTTATCGATCTATTTAATCGCTACCGATACTTATTCCTAACAAATCAAACTACCACCAATTGTTCCTTAAGTTATTATACATTTAACTCAAACAAATTGAAGCTTTTGTTTGGATTTTATCTACAGCTAAATCAATTTCACACAAAAGGCGTTAGAACAGGAAGGACGTTGCAAAAAGTAGCATTCATCAATTTTCACGCTGTTTTGTGTTTTGGCAAAATTAATTATTGGAGATGATTTGCTCTAATGGCTTTACAATAGCAGTCAGCAAGATGTTTTTCGATGAAGCGGAAATAAAGTATAAAATTTTATAAGTAGCTACCTTAAGTCTTCAGAGAAAACAGACGCCGTGCTCGCAGACCAAGTGCCAAAAACACTTGAACAAAATAAGTTGTGGATAGTCTGACAGCAAATAAAATGATACGAAATTAATAACATTTAATTTCATAATAATAATATAGTTTTTATAAGGTAGGTAGTGTAAAATTCTAAATAAAAACCTGAGGCATGTCACCTTGCCTCAATGCCAAAAAGCCCAATTTTTGAGTATAGCAATCATACCTCAACATGGTATAACCTACTAGGTTATATCATGTTGAGGATAAGTAATAATAATAATAATAATAATAATAAAACCTTATTATATAGTAAGTAAACATTCTATCTTTTTCTAAGTAAGGGAGTCGAGGAAATGCAGGTTCCTTTTAACCCTTCAACGGAATTTAATAACAAACTTGTGAGAGAAATCTAAACAAGGTTTATGCCATAATCCTCTAGAATTTAAACGCATTGTGGTAATAATTTGGTTTGCACAACAATACTTGATAATCTTCTTATTTCCACCCTTTAATCTTTTACTGGCGCCGACTAAATTGGAACTGCTAAACTTATAACGGTCACCATCAAATACCGATCGAAAAAATCCTATAAAAACGACCATGTTCTATTGACCATGACGCAACGAATGTTTGGCAGCTCAAGAACCCTTGAGTCTTGTTGACTTCACAAAAAGTCCATAAGTAGATTGAAGGGATCTTTTGTGAATTTTGTGTAATGCAGCGCAACGGGCAGGTCACCGAAAAAGTTGCATCACGATGCTAAAGACACCAAACAATACAGGTTTTTGCTTCTTGGGAGGACTGTATAAGCAGGTAGAACCCTTTTTGCACAATTCGGTAATGGACTAAAGCACGTTGTCGCCACACTTGGAAGACCAAACATTGCCCGATTTCACGATCTGTTGACCTAAAGTACATGTGACCAATTATCAAAGAATTCTAAGATGAAATATTGTGGCAAAACAAGTGAGGATCTAAAATCAAGCGTGAAATAGGTGGTCAAGGATTGCCGCAAAGGTGAATTTGTGAAGCACAAAATGATGACGTGCACATTTTTAAATGCTTTGGCTAAGCGATTCACCAATTTTATTATTAGCTGCTTTAACTGTAACACTACCTTGTACTTGCTTAAGAAGACAATCAAACAAAATTTTTGAGCAATATAACTTAAATCTGTTTTTGTAGTTTTGAGCAAGAAATCCTAAAAAAATTCTTACAAAGCATTGTTGTGTAGACTCGTTTCAACATGTTTCCTGGAGCAAACTATTTCCAAAAAGAATACAATCAATAAAAACTAGATCATAGTTGAATCGTCAATTATGACTTTATAAATCGATTGTAAGAAATCAAAGTCTATTCGAAGCAGAGCGAGACCAATGCGATAACAATGGTGTTAATATCGATTTAGTCAAATAGCTTTTTATGTGTGAATGGGGTAGTTATCTATTTTTCGAAATAAATAACTTATTAAATGCTGTGTTACATGACACGGCATTTAAGGTATTTTAGACGTCAAATAAAGAATACAATGTATGGATTTCAAAACTATTGCATTACCGTGTAATGATGAGGTTATATTTATGTTTAAAAATTTTTGGTAACTACGTTGATTATTTTTTAATATCATTATTCAGTTCATAATGGTTTGGCATTTTTATGTTAAGTATTTAGCTTTACACTAGTTTTTATCTAAATGTGTAAAGAAAAACTATTTTCGGCTCCTGCTATAAGGTAAACCTGATTTATTTTTATTTGAAAGTCAGTAAAAATTTTCTGATCGATATGATGGAATCATCTAACAATTGAAAGACAACGTATTGTAAAAACTACATATGATTCAGTGACGATGTATTAACAAAGTTATATTACAAGTGGAAGTTTCTTATCATTTTTTATATTTTTATAAAAATAATTTTAATCATGATGGTTCATGGGGATCTATCACGATTTTTGTCTCATTCATGATTTTTTCTTATTTCTTAAAAAAACTAAGAAAATCTCTCACAGGTACTAATATCCACAAAACGCGAGTAACCAAACGCCACTGTAAAAACAAAATGAACTAAAAACCATTTACACGAGCCTCGATAATCGATGAGTCTTTAAATTAATACTTTCATGTTTCTTTTTTAATTTGTTAATTCGTAGCAATAGTCGAAGAATGCTGAATGCACAGGCTTAAAAAGCCTAATTTAATTTAAGAGGTAGGAGTTTCTTAATCATAGGCTTACTTTTAAATTATAGAGTCAGATAATGGCTTCGAGTAATCGGCAATTCTTCATTTTTGCTACTGTTTTTTGTGTCTATGAAAAAAAAATCTACCCCGATTCCGGTTTGCTACCTTATTGATAAAAAATATTGTGTTCACGCGTTCCTTTTCACAGTTCCTTTTTAAGGACACCAAAGTTTTAAGTGTAAGGAATTTGGGTAAAACTTTTAAATTATTTTTAAAAGTATTATAAGGTTTTCAGCAATTTAAGAACAAATCTCCTTTATCAGCACACTTAGGTCCACAGCTGACATCTTCCACAAATTTTCCATAATCAAACTTCACTGACACAGTCACGCGGATCAGTAATATTTCGTTCGAACCATATGATATATTTTTCTTGATATAAATTAAATTTTCCTCTTTTCCGCTTAGTATGTAGTCAAGTTATTTTAAGTCATAGACTTTGTGATCTGAAAGCTCCCACCATTACTCCTATCAAATATCTATAACTGGAGATTGCGTATCACAAACTAGTATTTTTACAGAAATTACAGAGCGCTCGCGTAGGAACCGATCAGATAGTAACCTTCATTAAAATATGATGACTGGCACAACGTGAGCATTATAAAACATGAGAAGGTATGATCCGGCTCACGTAATCTAAAGAAGGTATTTTACCCAAAATTACGGGGGCAAATTCAAAACTTAGCACTTGTTAGGTGTCAAAATTGCCATAATTTGGTTTCCCCGCCTCGCTTTAAGAACGCCGACTTTTTTGCCCGAAAATTACAAAAAATTACGAAGCTCAATATTTTTTTAATGATTTGTGGCCAATGGGTACGCGGACGATCGGAAATGGAATCGTTATCATGTGAATATAATACGTTTTGGCTACCTGTTTGGATTGGATTGTGGGCAAAGTAGCCATTCTGCAGTAATGTGCGGTGGCCAGGGTTAGCCTGTCACGTACCGATAGCTTTTTTGCGTCTACATGTACAGTTCTTCGGTATCAATGAAACTAATAAAGAATCTTGAAATCGTATAAGGAAATACAACGTTAATTTCACATTAATGTGATTAATGTTTATTACTCCTTCACACCAAAACTACTGAATGCCTGGCTATAAACAAAGGCTAATTTTTACACTACAAAACCGTTTCTATTGGATAGAAATGACCTTTCAATTGCAAAGAAACAACGCGTGTGAATTGGCGGTCAGAAACGAGGCTTTTATAGTTTGAAGCCAGTAAGATTCCTAGATGATCTCAGCAACAATCATATTGCAATGAGCGCAGGAAACTACTTTCTTGCTGGGAACTACTAACTTCCATAGCTACTGCCCCGGGCTGGATCTTTGATCGCGGTCGCAATCTCGGCAATACTATCTCAAATATTTATCGTGTGTCAATACAATATGCCAAAAGCGAACGCTTATTATGGTTTTTACAAATGTGCGTGTGCTGGGGGCAATGTTTCTGTAAGTTACAAGATGAATCGGATTTAGGGTAATGTGCGCGATACCTAAAAATGTAGGAGCGCGTTGAAATCTTTTATATGATTCTAGTTAGAACTGGTTTTTCGAATGTATTAATTTACAGAAAATTATTCAGTTTTAACAATATTTGTAAGGCTGGTCAGGATGGAGGAAAGGAATGGCAGGACAAAACGATAAAAATATATTTGATGCAAATTGTGAAAGTCCTTTAAGGTAGTGTACAGTCCCTCTAGAAGGTCTCTTCGTCTCATTGTGCCTTGAGGGAAAACTAGTCAGTGAAGTATTTATGATCATAATCCACAACCTGACACAAGAGTTTGGAGATTTCACCCACCAAGATGAAGTATCCAAATTTTTCTACCAATCACCACGGAAATGCTCTATACATTTTATTTATCGGTAAATTGTATTTCTGTACCCAGGAACACAAAACCCCTTATCAGCCTAACCTATTCGCATAAAGTACTGATTGATGAATATAATAATAATCAAGATATCAAGATTATTTCTAGTTATCCGGTAACGTTTCAAAAGCTCAACTCTCCTCACTTAACCCTTCCAGCTCTCGTTAGTGAGGAGTTACAGCGTATTGTCCGACACAATGGGGGGACGGCCCGCCGCCGCCGCCGCCGGCAATCTCTAATACTCGCACGGACGATACGGTACTCAGTTTTCGGGAATCGCAAATCAGTGTAGGAATTGGTTTTCGCGGCAGATGTTTTTGAATTGGAAATTTCAGGGAGTATTGGAACGGTGCTTTGTTTTGGGGAACAAGGAAGCACGGCACAAAATAACTATACTGTAGTGTGCAGTGGTAAAATTAAACTTGATATTTTTAAAGTAGTATTCTTCTATATTTTGTTACGGTAAAACGCTACTCACATCAGTATTTTCTATATTTTTTTAGACCGACTCTATGGTTAAATTATTGAATTATCAATATCTGTATAGTGTGCTGATGGTTTCCCTAAAAATAAATAAATCCACAGTTATACTTTTACATTTGAAGAAACATTACTAAATCTAATAAAGTTATAAAACTGGCATGCTTTCTATTTTAGCAACCTACTAATGTGTAGAAAATAAAACTGTCCAAGCTCAAAGGAAACTAATATTAAACTCAAATTTGACTCAAACTTAATCAAAAATAATCAATGAAATGGGTCGTGTAAATGAACAAAACAACCATCACCTCGTCTGCAGTAGTGCAAACATTGACATTTAAAGCGAAATAATTTAATCATAGGCAATGCTCCATTGAGATAATATTCCATTGATAGCGGTCCAAGTGACTCTGGCAGATACAAAGAGATATTCTCCTGATCATGCGCATTGATATAAAATGATCACAGGCGGATTCGTTTCACAATGTGGGAGATTTTTGCTACTATAGTTCTTTGTCTTCAGGTTGCGTTTATTTATTCCGTGAAATCGATTCTAATTAGTTATGTTTGATTATTTACTTTCTACAAATGCGGTTTAGTATTTTAGGTACAAATTCTATGCCGCACAATCAGATTGGGAATAATGTGTAAAAATATCTATGTAATGTACTGCAAATTTATTAGTATATCAGTCAGTTAGTTCCCATAACACAAGCTCTGCTTAGCGTACACACAGGTTCTGCTGCTTATGCTAGACAATCCACACAGCATCGTCTAGCTTGAGGCTAGATGAAGTGCTCGTTGATGATGCTGTGTGGATTGTCTAGCATTATTATAATGTAAAAAATGTACCAAAGACATATTACCCTACGTTTGGATTGTATGAACTAAGTAAGAGCTCTAAATGAAGTTATAGATATATATATTTATTCATTCATGTTCCTTTAATCTTAAAGAAAGACAAAACCATCTCATTAGTTCCTTTAGAATTGATATAAAAAAAACATCCTAGGTATTTTCCTAGAAGGATTTTTCAAAAAATATATAAGTTTTCCATTAACAATATACCTTATATAAAATTCACAAATTATAATTGCAATCCGCACAGACCATTATCCCAATAGTAGAACTCAAACTCGCCTATCATCGGCATCACCGGCATTACCGAGAAAAACAATATCATAGATAGTATCTCCACAAGTCTTGCCATAGATGGCGTGACGGCAGCGAGACTTCAAGACCCGTTCCGGCTCATAATTGGAGGTAAAGTTACTCATTAGAAAATATTTCGAGCCTTCGTGTGGTCTTATTGGTTATAGTGGTACTGGTTACTTGTTGCTAAAAGTAATTTATGATTATTTTGGGCAAGGATGATTATGCTGCTGGTTCTGGTTATTGATATTTGACGACCTCTGTGGCGCGGTCGGAGAAGGTCTACCTGAATTCAGTCGCGGATTTGATTCCCGCCTCGGGACAAAGGTTTGTACGATTTGCAGATATTTTCGGTTGTTCCGGTGTTCTGGTTTTTATGTAAAATATAAAATATCTATCTTTTTTATAGATTAGATAGATACGACCCATAAAACAATGTCTGCTTAGCTTGGGGCTCGATGATGATGTGCGGATAGTCCAGCATTATTATTTATTTATTTTATTTGATCTACCTGCAGCTTTGTGCACGTTTATTTGAAAGAAAAGTGGCAGTTATGAAACATCTCATAAGTATGTGGTAAATTTCAGACCAATCTATTCCTCAAATTCGGCATTGCATAAGATTTTCTATAGATATGAAATTAGCCTACCGGTTCAAATAAAAACCTGGCATCCTGCAATTATCGAATTTATAAATTTATCCTTTTCTATGACCACAGTATGAAGTTGAGAACACGTTACGTTTTCTCCAAGAAAATAATTATCCTTTTTGATTGGTCGTCGAACTTCAAAGCGTATGCGTATCAGTCATTGCATCTTTGTCATCGGCGAGAAGCGGTCGCGCCGGCACTTGCTCCGTGTTAATTAATTACGAAAAATAATAAAACGAAATATTGAATGTCCGTTACTTAATTAAAACTCTTTACTACTCTTTTTTATCCATTGATCCCAAAAGAATATTATTTCTTTTAATGCAATCGAAGAGGAAAATGAGAGAAGCGAGAAATTAGGTGCCCAGCAGTGGTATAAAAAGGCCTTATAATATTTTTCATAATTAACTAAGGTATTATAGAAAACATGCCCCACCATAGGTCAAACTAATACCTACTTGATGTAGAGTACCTACTCAAACGGAAAACAGAGTGCAGTTGAAGTAGAAAAGTATACAAAAGAATAACTTGCAAGTAAACAGCAATGCTGATCTTTACGTAGGTCAAAAATGTTTCTCAACTGCATTACGAAAGTAAAGTCGCTGGCTTAAGCTAGTGATGAATAAATATATTTATCTCTTCATCGCCTTTGCATTATTAAAACGTATGATACGACTCCTGAACCGGCACGCGAATAGGACACGCAAGTTGTTGGCACTATAATTTTGTTCAAATTTTCCTTTTACACGGTGCAGTAGCTAAGTTACTTTGTATGTAAAACTCAGACACTGACCTCAGTGGCGCCGCGGGAAAAGGTCTATCTGCAGAAGGTACTTTTTCCTTACAATTCAATAAGTGATTGAGGTGCAAAACTTGTGTCATAATTTTTCACGTCAAAATATATCTTTTAACCCGGCGAGGATGTGGTACGAAAAGGGGTACATGGAAGATGTGGAGGGTCTTGATGACCCTGTTTTTAATTAATATTTTTGTGTTATTTTATGCCATTTTTTATATAGAATGGGAAGTAAACTTACAAATTAGTTATTTATTAAAGGATTTTCATAAAAAAAACACCATTATCCATGTACAGCTTCCATTATTTCAATTATACGAAGAGTCTAATATTTATCAACTTTAGAAGGAGCCTTCGTTACTTACAAAAATAAATCAACACTAAGAAATATTTTTATAAGTAATTAGTATTTTTAGGAAGGTGTTTATATTATCTATGATCTTTTATTACAAAATTATCAATTAATTATTCTTATAAGCTACTAATCATCTCCCTCCGTAACACATTGTTGACAGAAAGGAACAATGTGTTCTTGACAAATGTACTTGTGACATCCTTCGCAAACATGAGCAGTCTTACGATGTCTGGCATAGGAGCCTTTTTGGCACCTTTTTCGTGCACCTGAAACTCTGACAGCTGACCTGGGACTCTGATTCTCTTACGCAAAGTGCTCGGCAATTGCGGTATATCTTTTCGCGCACTCAAGTGTTCGCTGACTAGCGTGCGGCCAATTGTTTTGAGAAAATTCTGTCGTTCTTGGGTTTATTGGTATTTGCTCAGTGAACAAGAACAATACCAGCGTTTTTGCTAGCCTTATTCAGTATTGCATAGAACACTGTCAGAGGCCATTTTTACGGCTCACATCATACCTATCGCAGACAACTCATCCGGTCATTGCATAACACTTCAGCATTCCAGCTCTGAGTGTGCCAATCTTCCTACCGAGCTCACGCCAGGTGCCTCTCTGATGATGTTTTCAGAACGGGTCCGAACTTGATGATGAGGTGGATTTTTGCACCACTTAGTTCCATCATCAGTCATAAACCTTAGATTCAGATTCAATAAACGACGTATCCTCTCAGCCTCCCGCTCTTCGTTGTTCATTTTGACTAAAAACACCTAAAATCACTAAATATTCAATAAAATAATAAATTGAAACATGGCACAAAAGTACGACATCGAAGATGTGGAAGGGTCATAAATACCCTATTTACGTTTGCCGACGTATAACTGCTTGTGCATGCGGCACCGGAATAACTAAAGTTGCGTAGAGGGTAGGGTACATCAATGACTACAGCTACTGAGAATCTAGACAGCGTGCAACTGCAGGTAAAATAATTGTACTTCAAACAAAAAGAGCAGGGTCAAATAGACCCTACCACATCCTCGCCGGGTTAAGAATAATAAAAAGTGGATGAATAAATGAGATTTTGAGTTTTAAAGTAACATGGAATACTTTATGCTACTGATTCTATGTGATTTAAATAATATGTTACATTTTATTTTAGCAACTGATTCTATGAGTACACAATAAAAAAAATCGTCAGTGTATGAAAAATTATAATTAATTAATAAATACCCCAGCGGCATGGAGCAGGTTACCTACCCTTACTAATTAATAATGGAACAATTTCAAGAATGTATTCGTAATTAACTCAAAAACGAGCTTTGGATAGGTTCATGGTCTTGATACAGTTTTTTGTGTCGATATTAAATGCTGTCGTCGCAGTATATGGTACGGGCTCGGTATTCCTACGATTTTTATTTTCAGTGGGTACGTTTCGAATGCTATTTTATAGTGACGTGTGTTGCCCGGTTAATTCCTTTAAAAGGTTTGGAAGTTTAATAAATTGAAAGAAGCATAGTATTTTGATTACGTAAATATTTTGGAAATGTCTCTCATTAGGTATCATAATGATACTAGAGTGAGCAGAAGTTAAAAAATATTGAAAAAATGATACAGAACAAAGGATTTATAAAAGCTTATAAAACGATTATGTGTCAATTGTGTAAGAATAGTTAGTAGTAAAAAAACAATCACACATTTTGTGTTTTTTTTTTTCAAAGTATTCTAGCAGTCTTGATATGGTTCAAGAGAAAACAAAATACTGCTTGACAGAAACTCCGTCCTAGAGTTACGTAAAACTTATCCGACTTTTTTATAATTCTTTTCCCATCTCTACAGTAACATTCCTAATAAGGATACAGAATTACCGCCACTTTTGTTATAAAATAGGTTGGCAAGAATCGAACCGGCATTCCATCCAAGGCTACTCTTCGGGATACTTGACGGGTATTTATAGATCAATAAACAAACATAGTTTATTATGAAATAAATCTACGGAAAATAATAAATTGATGGTTGACTAATGTAGATGAGCAGTACCATTGTTGCAATAAAACATTATGTGAAGCAAATTTTATGGGTTGACAAAAAACAGGGCTTAATAAAAAACAAAACATGAATATGTGGTGAAGAGCAATGTAGTGAAGCCCAAAAATTACTTAATCTTATTTAATATATTAATCAAATGAATGCAATTACCATGATCAAGCGATAATAAAGGAACAGTACATTTTGCTACATATTGGCACATTAAAACGTCTACGTTTAGCGGCCCTTAAATACGTAACCTACACAAACGATTCTACTAAAAACCCAGATCAGTTTTTCATATTAATTCCATAGAATCAAACTATTCGCACAGCTGAGCAGTAGTACCAGTAATTATTGGTTAGTAATTAAGCGCGCGCGCAGGTCGTTCACTTTGCCACGCGTCCTTCAAGGGCGCCCGCGTCACTTGGCTGGCTTCTTGCCGCGGATCAAAAAAGGCTTTTATTTGTATAGTTAACGCTTTGTTGAATGTCAAAATAATATGACTATGATGTCTTTACATTGTCAATTTCATTATTAATAATCTACAAGTTATGCTTTTTTTAACAAACTTTTAGTAGTATGCTTTAAAATGTTGTTATTTAATGTAATTTAAATACATTTCACGCTTGATAGAACGGAAAACATTGTATTTCTATATTACACTATAAAAACGCTTATAACATTGTTTGTCATCCAATAAATTATTTGATTTCATTTGAAATGATGGATGTGTTTAACCACCTCACGTCTTCATATCTGCATCCAAAACTTTTCACAATTTTGTTTAGCATTATTGAATGAATCATGCTGTAATAGTAACAAAAATATTATTCAATTAGTTTAATTATTGTTTATTGTAATCAAAGTGGTCTTGATCATCATGTACACTATCATTGGGGGTATTCGCCACACAGATTTTTTTACACAAGACAGTCTCCTAAGTTGTAACAACTGTATAAACAAAACATACACTGTTTTGAGTCCAATGTACTACTTACCTACAACTATATTACACCGAAGGTATGAATGATCTCTCGCGTGCCCGGCGCGTGGTCGTTCACTCAAGTACAAGGTCTTTAAACTATGTCCACACTTGAACGATGAACGATGAATCTTGAATTTAAAATTCATGTTCGAGCCAAGCAACTTTTAAGTTAGTAGGATACTTTGAATGTTTTATAGCACCATTTATAGCAAAAAAATTTAGTGAAAAAGTCACATTGTCAATTCTGGGCAAATTTAACGAAAGCCCGTGTATTTACTAATATCTGAACCGCTAATATTGTTTTGTTTCGGATTTGTGTGTTTTCTTATTTGTCGCTGTCCTGTGGTACAAGTATAGATATGGTAACCAGTTGTTACCATAAAGCTGTAACTCTGCTTACTTGATCCCAAATTTCCCGTATTTGACCTTGTGAAAAATTGGACGCTAGCAGCGAGGTCTCATTTTAGTTCCACGATAGTACGCGGGCTAGAGACGTTGTACTAATTTCTATAAAAAATAGTTGTCACGGTAACGCGACATCTTGACAATTGTCAAACTGTTCAGGGTTCTGAGACCCTATTGTAGTTCTTCAAAATACGATATCCATTGTTTTGTTTATTTTTTCGATAAATTTACAAATTAGTGCTTTATTTCGGATTATTAGTTTTCCAATTGAATGATACGATCACGATATTTCGTGTTGGTAAAGTAGCGATTGTTCAGTTTATTTTTGTCGATAAACTTACAAATTGGTGCTTTATTTTGGAGTATTAGAGTGCACCAATCGAATGATACGAACACGAAATTTCATGTTAAAATAGGGCCCCTGGTCTTAAATAGAACATAGAACCCGGCAATAGGTAACAGAGGAAAAAAATTGCTTCAAAATAACACCGCACAAATGAGGACACAGCTGTAACCACTTGTTGAGCTTCTCCCGTTTTATAATTGTCTTCTTTAGCTGTTTACCGGCGAAACATTGTAGCGAGTAGTTATTTTGTTCATGAATATTGTTTACATAATAAGACCGGAGTGTTTTTTTGCAAAATCGGATATTGTAGACTATTTTGAAGTCTTTAGTTTTTATCTATATTTTTAGAGATTGGGTAAAGTTTTGCTATGGACTTATTAAAGTATTCACGAACTAGATGTAGCAACGCCTATCCCACTTTTCGGATTACAAATACACTTTTGCATTACTCACATAAATGTTAACTCCATTAAAAAATTAGTCACTTTTCTTATTAGAAACATGACGAAGAGACCGGCGTTGTCAATAAACATCTACTTATCTATAACTTCACCTTATTGAGTGCAGTTTATGTAACATTACTTGGGTATTTATGCACCATCTGTCAAGTAAATTATGTTGTCCTATCAAATAGACAAAAAGCAATTCTAGTTTTTCAATAAATCAGCTTATTAATTCTTTGTTCGATTCTAAGTTCTTAGTTTTTATTAATTGGTCTTTGTACCAGTTTTTTAAAACAATTAATATAATTTATACAGGTGCGTATCTACATACGGATAAAGCTGTGATGTGTAAAGCAAAACTCACTCTTATTGAATGAACTGAGTCTTGTTTGCGGTTTTGCTTGCAGTAGTTTTGAAAAGCACTTTATTCTGCGCTTTTCTAGAAACGCAGGGTAGACTATGCATTATACGAGTACGTACAGTCAACAATGAAAATTGCTGATGCGTAAATTTTTACCTTAGCAAATGCGTTTTTGATTAAGAGAAAATAAACGTACCTTAACTAGTTTTTGCTATTAGACAATTGCACGTGTCATAAGAAAATATATAAAAATGGAAAATTATCTTGTAACTTACTGTGGCCTGTTGGAATAGGCTTTTTTTTCGCAGTCTATATTCGTAGTATTTAAATTATAATTATATCCCTCATTTTCAAGTTTATAATAACATTTCAATTCTCTGAACAACACAACATCTTTCAAAACATATTTTTTCACATTACTAACGAACATAAGATAGGCTAAGCAAAAATAAAACAAGAAGAATATAGGGAGCTAATGATAGACTATTCTATTTACCTCTAGTTGCTACATGCGGTAGGTTAGATGCCGTTCCAGTTTTAGCAGCGACGTTATAAAACTACCTCTGAGTTTTATCAATATTGAAGAATTTTATAGAGATTAAAAGTTAAAGAGTATGTTAAATAATTTAATCTAGTTGATTCTTTAATAGCCTAATCAGCGATCAAACTATTTCAGAGTGAACTAAAAGTTCACTCTGAAACAGTTCAATAGAAACATTTGTAGTGTTAGTAGTTTTACTCACAACCTAGAATTAAAACTACCGAACTAACAATCCATCAAATCAAATGTTTTTACCATAATATTCCAGAGCAGGCAAGTCAAGTCCTAAAGATAAGTAGAATGAACAATCTTTGACGCACACGTATGCTGTACAAATCTCGAATCATTACAAGAAAAGGCACAAAGTTAATATTCATGTATTATTGCAAAAAATATTACATCGAACTAAGAACTACAGAGATTGTGGCTAAGATAAATAAATAATGCCGGACAATCCACATAGATGAGTCTAAAAAGAGTTCTTCTGTTAACAACTATTTGCTGTTCTTTTTTTCAAAGCGAATCTAAATATGAAAACGGACGTGCATAATTACGCATCAATGTATTATGGCATTTGAACGTAAAATTAATTGCAATTACTAGCTTGATAGTGTAAAAACAAAAAGTATAACCTACATCCACGTCTTATAAAAAAGTAAGCATTTCAAAGGATGTTGATAATCGAGTAGACGATGTCTAAATATGTCAATTTATTGCAACAGCAAAGAATTGTATAAAACTTGGAGGAATGATTAGTGTTAAATTCAGTTGTGTAACAATTCTTTTAAAAATAGCAAGATATAATTTGTCACACGACAGACTTGTTATCTAAATTATGTAGAAAACTTTTATGATCGATTTTCTATGAATATTGATCGGTATTAGATATCTAAATAAAAATCTAAACGAGTTTTTAATTTGTAATTGACGAAGATATCATCTTTTTACAACAGAAATTAAAAATAACTAACAATTTTTAGATTGAAATATCTTTGCTTTATAGTCATCATCATCATCACCAGCCTATAATAGTCCACTGCTGGACATAGGCCTCCCCTAATGGGTTCCATAGATGGCATCATTATTTGGGGGTTATTGCCCAGAAGGCGCTGCTGCCCACCTCCCGCTGTGTTTCCCTTAGTCGCCTCTTACGACACCCACGGGAAGAGTTGGGGTGGTGAAATTCTATGCCGGCACCACACGGCAATTATAGTCATAAGTTTTAGCATTCCTTTGGTCATGGGCCCGCGTAAATAAACAAGTATAATCACTGGATCATCAAAACGACTTTCCCTATCATTAAAGGCTCTTAAAGAATCAAATACCACAGGAAAGCTTTTAATCCTAACGCCTGGAACTGGTATTAATTTGCATATAGATGGCACTGCTAAAAGCTGTATGGGACAGCTGCTAAGCTGGTTCATTTTGCATAGCTAACCGCAACCACCACACATGCAGGATACTAGGAAAAAGGGATAGAGAGGTCTTTAGAGATTATAAATAAATAAAAAATACAAATAAACTCAACTCCCCTCCATTCGCAGTCGGTTGAAAAGATAGCATACGATTGGGGCCTATTATAAAAGATTCCTCTGTCTTTTAGATAGTTTTTATTTTTGTACTTATTTAAGTTGACCCTAAAACAAACAAAAATATGCCCCTTAAGCTAGGGTTAGGAACCTAAAAAACGATGTCGAAGAGATGAAAGTGTTTTTTTAATCAACAGATATAAAGCCTTTTCATAAAGCAGATATAGCATTAGGCGTCTTAATTTGAAAACCACAAAATATTTATTTGCACACAAAATTTTATTATACATTTCTTCCAGCATCTCCATAGTTTTGTTCCGACTAGATCCTAACATTATTGCTTCTATTTTTTACTTTAATGGGAATACGGGCAAGGGGTTTGTAGGTGAGGCAGTAAGTGGCTTGCGGAATTCTAATGCATGCAGGTATGCTTAGAAACGTCATGGGTCTGCCTTGTTTGAGGCTTATCTTTGTTTGATTGCAATTAATTTTGAGCGTATAGATTTTGTATCTTTGCGGTATTAACACGACTCGACTACGATCTTCAGCAATACAGGTTCCTCATCTTTTTACTTAAAAAATATGGATGAGAAAAGAGACGTTATTATATAAAATTGGAAATTCAAATGATGGAAATGAATTTTCATCTAGCAAAAGTGAAAAATTGAGTTTCATGTCTGTAGTTGATAAACGGTTTCAACGGTTTTCGTTCATTTCTTGGTTGCGTTTAAGCGCAGGATAAAATTAATTTAGATCCATTTTCTAGAAAATTATTATCGTTACGACCCAGCATTCTTCAAATAATTTAAGTAAATTTTAGAATCAATAAGATCGATAGAATTTCTCTGAACATTTTAAGTATAAGTACATTAGACAATTAATATTAACTAAAAATCTAAGATACGTTCCATAAAATCAGATTAGAAAATTTACTAGCCAAAGGTCTGGAATGTTACCTAAAAATAAAAGCTCTTTCTAAATAACAGTGTGTATATAACTTGAAATGTGTAGCTACAAAACGACCCTGTATAGATACAAAAAAAGTCGTACCCAGGATCTTTACAACCTGCTGAGACTAATTAGACGCCTGTGATGCAATCAAAAAGATTTTACGCGGTTATTATTTTTATTTTTCAATTACTGTGAATGGTGATTTGATTTTCATTTTATTTACATGTGGAGACGTTTTTATTCTAACTAATAGGTAGGCACTGAGTAGTTCACTGTTTATTTCTATCACATAAACGAACAATCTTCTTACGTAAAATTCAAAATCCAAGTTCATAATTGTATTTCTTAAATAAATAGCTTTTATTTTATCGTGGAAAACAGAAATAAAATATTTTTTTTATCCCAAATAAATTTTGCCAGCCATATTAGACAAAACTGCCTAAAGGCACCGGTTTTACGCTAGTTACTATACAGGGTATTTGCATGCATGCCTCATAAAAACTCTTAGATCATAGGCAAAACACGCTTGACTAATTCCACTCGTTTTATTCTCCTTTAAGTTATGTTAATCGTTACCCATTAACTTTCCTTTATACGGCGGGCTTTACATTTTAATGATGAATGTGATATGGCTTACAAAGTTTAAAAATAGTTAACTGATTTGATCTCAAAGCACTAAACATCATTTCTACATTGTCACTTTTAATTCTGCAATGCAAATATTATAAAAAACTTGCAATTATTTTCATAAAATTGTAACTAAGTTTTCATATTCTAAAATTGTATACATTTGCTTAATGTTGTAGGTAAAAAAATATTCAACAAAAATTTTAAACCCTGTATCGATATATCAAACAATGGAATGAAAAATATCTCTTTTATTCTTAAAATTAAGTTAGTAAAAGTTTGTTTAAAACATTAGTATCTTTTAAGATGTTATCACGTATGTTTGGTGTCAAAATTCTCGCATCATGCTGAACGCATTTCGATAGCGATCAAATACTTTTTAACTGTTCAAAGAATCTCACACTTAATGTAATAGTTCCTAGAGTTGTTTTTCGATTCTTAACAATTTCGAATTGGTTTCCCGTTTGGTCTACCTTGACCCTAACTTCTTTGTGCGGCATTATTCGTAAACAATAATAGCAGGAGGCCGTATAAATCATGTTTCTATAAAAAACTTCGATGGAACACTTTAGGGTAGTTTAATGGATTTTGGATTGATAAGATTGTAGGTATCATGGCGGAAATTATACAGGGTAAGGTACTCCCTCTGTCCTTTATGAACAAAATTGTAATGTAATGTAGTGTGAGATGGTCGTCATATTTTTCTTTGCTTTTATCTCAAAATTGCGGTGGCTACCTACAAATTAAAAATGAAGTAATATTTACACAACCATTGCACAAATATGGGTTTCTACTATTGCCCGCATGTAATTAATCTTAGAACTACATGCAAGAATACACACGTTTTAACCATGATGATATAGCTTATTAACTTGATGTTCGTGTATGCACGGCTGTCTCATTCATTTTGCTTTTGATTTCATCATCATCATCAGCCTATGCTTGATTACTGTTGGACATAGGCTTCCCTAATGAGCACCATATCGCCTTGTCATCAACTAGTCGCATCCAGCATCTGCCTACAGTCTTTCGCAGATTGTCATCCCACCTATAGACTGATTACGCTAAAATCAATCTACTTTCTCGAAAAGGTTTACCCAGCGATTGTCGGTTTTTCGTGAGATATGACCGACCACAGCCATTTCAGTTTTGATTTACCAGGTAATTATAGATTCCTAAAACAAAGGTTACATTTTATTGATTAGGCAGGTAAAAATAGACCCCTTCAACGCAGTTCGTGTCTTTCGTATGAGTTGACAAAGAGAAATAACCCAAAAAAAAACAGCAGCTTCCTAATTTTAACACCACTGCTATCATGCGAACCCCTCCTTCCCTCCTTCCTTCCCCCTCCTTCCTTCCCCCTCCTATCCTACCAAGCGGGTGTTAGCAAATACCGAAAAGTTGTGGTATTACTCTTGTTTCTACTTCCTAGGTGTGAGAGTATAAGTTCTATTTTTCTTCTGTATTTTTTATAAATATAAATATGTTATAAGATAAGCACACTCGCTAATATTTAAGTATGTAGATACTGAACTGTTTTGCATATCTCATTAATGTGAACTATAATTATGTATGTTATATGAGAAAATAAAGAATTTATAAACATATTATGGAAAACTGTCATTGTTTCAGCGGTGGATGAAGGCTGAAGAAGTGCTCTGATCGCGTGAGGCTATATATATAAGCTGCGTATGTGTTTAGTATATGACAGGTAATGTTTCTATGAAATTCATAAAAAAATGCCTATCTGAATGATCAGCTTCCATATTGAAATTAAATTCCCAGACGGCCATCATTCATTTGTTGAAGTCGTAGGTACTAATGTTCTATCCCCACTAGCAAATTGATTATGCTTCTGGACAATCTTCCCTGAGGCCTGAGAATTAGGGTGAATTCCTATCTCTATCCTTTTTAATCAAATTCATGAAATACCAGAGAAAAAGAGATGGCAGATCAAGAAGTGCCTTTGATTGATGAGTTGGGCTAAAATTGAGGAATCTAAATTGAATTTTACGAATGTTATCGCATTAGTAGTTCATTTAGTGGTATTTGTTTACTTTGAGGCTCGCTGTCATTTGTTTTTGTGTGGTACTTTACATGGCAGTCAGACTTATAACCCGTTGTTTTCAGAAATTCCTTTTTAGGGTTTTGCCATCGGTTGCAAAACCCTTATGAAATCGCTTTGGGTCTGTTTTGTGTTTTGAATCCTTAATATCTCAGAAACTACTGCAGCTATTGACTTGAAATTTGAAATAATAATACATTTTGTGCGCCCGCACATATTTATAGAAAAATAAATGAAAATAAATTAAAAATCAAAATGAAGATTTTCCATACAAATTTTGAAATCGAAATTTTAAATGGAACGCACAAAGTCGAAAGTGGTATCAAATGAAAGGTACTCGTTTGTAGATTTCAAAATAGTTTTTGAAATTTCGGTAGATTTCATACTTTTTAAAATATTTTGAAAATGGTCAAAAAAATGACCGTTCCCCCCCCCTATCTCCGAAGATTGCAGAGCGATCGACGTGATATGTACCAAGTGTTTGTAGGTATTGATCTATATTTTATAGGAAAAATATAGAGAAGTCTGTAACAATAATACTTTTTGAAATATGGTCAAAAAAGGGCGGGAAACATTTCTAAAGGGGTGACTACCCCCCCGAGTTGGGTATCAAATGAAAGGTATTGGTTTGTACATTCAGTTTTTGAAATTTCGATAGATTTTATACTTTTTGATATATTTTGAAAAAGGTCGAAAAATTGACCGGTACCCCCCCTCTATCTCCGAAGATTGCAGAACGATCGATTTGATATGTACCAAGTTTTTGTAGGTATTGATCTATATTTTACAGGAAAAATATAGAGAAATCTGTAAAAATAATACTTTTTGAAATATGGTCAAAAAAGGGCGGGAAAAATTTCTAAAGGGGTGACTACCCCACCGAGTTGGGTATCAAATGAAAGGTATCAGTTTGTACATTTTAATGCAGTTTTTGAAATTTCGATAGGTTTTATACTTTTCGAAATATTTTGAAAAAGGTCGAAAATTTGACCGTTCCCCCCCCTCTATCTCCGAAGATAGCAGAGTGATCTATATAAAATGTACTAAGTGTTTGTAGATATAGGTCTATATTTTACAGGAAAAATATAGAGAAGTCTGTAAAAACAATACTTTTCGAAATATGGTCAAAAAACGAATTTTCATACAATGGGGGCTATTTCATTGAGAGCAATATCAAATCAAAGGTATGGATTTCGACAATTCAAAACAGGTTTTAAAAATCGTCTAAGTTTCATACTTAGTGAAATACGTAGAAAAAAGTCGAAAAAATAATTGTAGGTACCAACCCACTTACCTACCCACTAATCTCTGTAGTAACTGTAATAGTAGGGTTCCACAGCGCCACAAAACCGTTGTTCTCAAAATTTTAAAGTCCATACCCAATGTATTCCACTGCGCTCGAAGAATATTTAGATTATAAGATTATTGAATTCATGAATTCCACCGTGCTCCAAAATATGAGAAGAGTAATGTATCCTGGATAATCCACACAACATCATTTAGCGACAAGCTAAGCAAGCTTGTGTAATTCGTACTATTACGATATCTGTTATACTTAATAAAGTATATATAAGTATCACATTAGATGATTTATTTTTGTGTACGTAGAAAAGGACTAGAACACTCGAACAAATAATCTGCAGATCTTACAAATATTAGTCCCGAGGCGGGAATCAAACCGCAACCTCCTGCGTTGTAAGCCCACCGCGCTAACAGGTCGTCAATATACGTACCTACCTAAACGACAAAAGTTCAAAACCCTCGGCGCGCGAGTTACACTCGCACTTGTCGTACTTGTTTTATGACGGCAGCATTTATCTTGACTCCAGAGTTGTAAAAGTTAAAAAAAAAATTTACTTGCAAAATTTTAGAGAAACTTACATCGAGGTTTACATATATTTAGTTACTAATATAAAACATGCCTAACATAACATAACATAGACCTGTGCATGTTTGATGAAGGCCAATAAAAGTTTCCGCCGATAGAATGCTTAAATATTAAAAATATTATGAAGCTAAGTAGGTTGACGAAAGTTAATAACTAAAATATTTTCACTACAGGAAACTACATCGGTAATTATAGCATTAGGTGCACAGTTAAAACACGGAAAGATAAATATTTACAGCAACATCTAGTAACGCAAAATGATGTACAAATATTAAACAAATTTTAACACGTAAAAAGTGTGCCAATCTTTTAATATTATTAACCCTCAAGCGGCCGTGTGGTCCAAATAAGCCCGGACGCAGGTGTCTGATCGGATGTAGCCAGTGGAATAAAGTACCAGTGAAAATAAACACTGAAAACCACGCCCTAATTAAACAGGTATAAACTGTAGGCTTTAAAAAAATGTGTCATAAGTGGTTTGAAATAGAAACATCATGACAAAGGAAACTTCTATAAGCTTAGAACACCTAGATGTTATATTTATAGCTACCAGGGATATTTGATTTTATATAGAATCAGATATTCCTGGTATTTTATACTTATAGGTTGCCTATAAGTCAACATTTGATTTTGAATTAATATGCCTGGTATGATAGCAGCAGATAAAATATTAATACGAAATAAAAAAAAATAAAAAACAATTCCATTTTTGTGAACAAAATGACAAAAGAAGTATCAAAATGCAATAACTAATTTAATTTTGTCATATTTCGGTATGTATATCGATCCTCATTCATCGTCAATATACCTACAATACTTTTTTTTCTAATAATAACAAGAGTTCCCAAACGTATCAAACAAAAACATGGCGGTCAAAATATATTTTTATTAAATTAGAACTACCCCAAGGAAATTGCAGTGTTAGTTTCGGTTCAACCCTTATTATGCCTTTGAGACATTTTTTATCCGAAAGGTTTCAGATTTAGTTTTAATGAATCGTGATGCGAGATTAAAGGTTATAATAATGAAGAATACTATTATTTCGTTCCGAGGTCAGCAGATAATTTTTGAGGAATGTACTATTGTTTAGTTTGTTTATAATGCCATTAGAAAGATCCTTCATAACAGAATACGCGGATACGAAAGTGTTTTAGCTTTCGAATAGGACTACTTATTTTGTCTATACCTACCAACTAATATTCTAATGAGGAAAGATTTGATTGTTTGTGGTTGGTCCAAAACTATTGGACCAATATGAAAAATCTATTGGAATGACATAGGCTATAAAAAAGTTAGATCGTCGTATCCTACGAATAGGGTCACAGTCGCCAGTGTGACTTTTTATTTTTATTGCATTTTTGGAATCTCCATTTGGATTTACATCATACCAGTTCGTAAAAAATTAAAAAATACTGAAAATAAAAAAGTTATTAAGATTTTAAAATTTGGTCACAATTGCATTGATCGATTTAGCCCGACGAAAAAGTTAACAAACAGCTTTGGCACTCTCTTCCACGTGAAAAACGCAAAGATCACAAGTATTTCCCGGCGAATACGGTTACATACTCCAGAGTAACCATGTAGCGCGGGTGAAAAGGCGCGCGGGCGCCGATTACCGCACTGTTTGTCGACTACGAAGTGCATTTTTAATAGTTTGGCTAGGCACATGAATTGTATTTGGCTGTGAAAGCACGGAAAATGCTAAATTTATATGTAATGCGAGTAGGTACGTGTACATACATTATTATTTTCTAACAACCTACTAAGCACTACTTGCTAGTTTCTTGTTCATTTTTCTTCTGTGTGAAGAAAAATATCATCGTTAAATCGATTAAAGCGTTAAAGCAACAAACAGACAAACAGGGTCTGACCTTCGTATCTACAGTATTAGTATAGATTATATATGTAACAAATGTACATCTGTCACATTCACGAATGCGGATGCAAATAATCACTTCCTTTGCGAAGTACCTACCTATATTATTTTGTTAGGAATACCTATTCCATTGTGAAATCTTAATAATATAAATAAATGAATATTTGTTTCAGGAAGTTTTAAAATACTCCTTCAAATGGACTGGAACGGGTTATACATGTTTGAGATACGTAGTTGGGTTTTGTTTTGAATTCTCTATAACTTTTTAATATAGCATATCAATATTTATGAAATTATCATACGCCTTTCAGGGTTTTTTTTATAAAGGTCTCTTAATAAGAACTGAGAACAGTGACACAATTTGTTTGAACTATAAACCAACAGTTGTTCAAATTCTAAAAATATTTCTGACATTTGGTAAATCGGTAATTTAACCAAACTAAAAAAATCTTTAAGATTTTAGTAAAGGTTAAAATTATTTGAATTATTGTATTGGTTTTGTATTTACTAAAGTATTGAATTGATTGTAAGCTTTTTACATGCGGTGCTTTAAAACCACAACTATTTGACTTTTTGTATAAAAATCAATAGGAAATTAAAAAATGTAAAAATTGCCAGAGTTCCCGATATTCCATTGACGACTATAAGTTTGAGATTTTGTATAAAAGCTAAATAATAATACAAAATACTGAAATATGTATAATAGATACATAGTGCGGCATTTGTACGGCAAAATCGTAACATATTAAACTATTTGCTTGTCCAATCCAATGTGAAAAATAAAATAAAGAGAAACAAATTTTAAGGATTTTCAAGAGAAGTCAATAATTTCAGGATTTTTCGACTTCTACAATTAAGGTCATCAGACGACAGAGTCTACAAAACAGCGAAATAAATATGTGTTTTCTTTTAATATTTTAACATGAGCAACCACATAGTAGTTGGCTTCAGACAGGCTCATTGAAGAGTTTTCTAATCTGGATACAGTAACGAGATTGATAGGATGAATAAATAAAATGCTGAACAATCGACTAAAACTTGTGTTTTGGGTATCAGATGACTTAACACAATAGACCTTATAGATATAATATTTTTTTTACTATACATACATAAAAATCAACCAGAACACTCTCTACAAACATCTGCGAATTTTAATTCCATTACTTGTTGTTTTTTTAATAGACTATAGCATTTAAATACTAAATAGGTTAGAAAATTAACAGCAAAAAAATTTATCGATGAATACGCCATGCCTTGGCTCTGATTATCAATCTATTATGACAATAATCATGTAATGAATGCTCTTATAATGTAATGACAACTAGCTGACTCGCTTGTAATTTCATTGGCGTGGACGTGTTTTAGGGTAAAACACTTTCACGAAATCAACTAATTCCCTATTATAATAAAAAATCGGAATTTTACCAAAATCGGAAAGACGCTTATGATATCATTTTTATGTCCGTTAATAAAGTATTCTTCTTTTAAAAAGTTTCCAGTAAATTTTTTTATTTAGTGAATTTGAAGCAGTCTTGTCATACGATATGACTTCAAACATTCTACCTAAGCCCATTTTGAGAGAAGTTTTAATAAATCTTCAAACATTCATTCATTGTTATTATTTCATTAATTTAGTAAATTGAGATTTTATGCAAAACCAATCGGATTGAAACTAAATACCGGGAAGTTTGACTTTTTTCTACCCTAATTTAGAGATATGAAAATAGACCTTAAAACATGTTTAAACATTTATTTTATATTCAATACAAAAATTAAATTTGAGGGCATTACCAGCGCACGTTAAATAGTAACAGTCATTTAAATACGTTACCAAAAATAACAAGTTAATCCAATATTTCAATAACCGTATTTACAGTTTGCGGAAATATTTTCAAAATTCCTGAAACACATGTCATGTTGAATAGTTTTGTATTTTAATTGTTCTTAGCAATTTTCCTTAAAATAAATCACATAATATTGCCTTTTTAATTTACCTACTGTTCTATCATTACATAATGAAATTTGAAGCTAATAGCACCTTGCATTATAAAGTTATAGATATTTCAATATAGAATGAAATTATAAATCTCAAACTTTAATTGCCTGTTTCACTAAATTTTCAGGAATATTTTGAAAAATCCTGAAACAAGTGATCATTATTTTTGTGAGTTTAGTATTCAATGTAAGTATCTAACCAATCGAACCACAGGTTACAGAGTTACAAAAAACACCAAAAACCTCAAAACCCCCTTTTACCTCTTTAGGGGTGGAATAAGAAAAAAAAAACCTAATTAGCCGGTAAAAAAGGTAATTTTATAATAAATAATGGAGTTTTCTGGCCACAACGCCCAGCCTAAACCGATGAAGCTAGAAAGCTGGGTGGGCTTGACCTTTAATGTGTAGTTAAAGGTCAAGCCCACCCAGCTTTCTAGCTTCATCGGTTTAGGCTGGGCGTTGTGGCCAGAAAACTCCATTATTTATTATAAAATTACCTTTTTTATATGAGTACCCTTAGAATTACTCTAAGTGAGTACCTACCATAATAACTAAAAAAATAGTTCCAATCATTACATTAAATCATGCCTTAAGAAACCCTAGGACGAGTTTTACATAGTTTACGAAAACACATTTTGTTTAGTATGTCAGCAATTGCACAGTTTTACACGAGCTCGGTTTTGGCTTTCGAATGATTTATTGCATTTTAGCTGTACCTACAAACTAGCTGTGACAAATCAGCGGCAATAAATGTATAAACATTTTTCCCAAGGCGAGAATCGAACCCACAACCTCCAGCGACGAAGTCAGGCCTTCGCCAGCAGCTGCGCCATATAGGTCGTCGATTAAGTGCTAGACAAACTAAATACATTTAATATCGTCTCTGGGTGTACAGCGCATCCTAAGTACAGCATGAATAAACAATTTCTGATGGAAATTATCAAGGTACAAAACCAAATTATGAAGGACAATAAACTATGACCTTCGTAAAATGTGTAATTGTCCATCATAATCCCGTCGAATAAGTTTACAAAGACGTTTGTTACCCCCCTAGTTGAGGACGTGAAGCGAAATCTGCGTGGAAAACGGTCACAATGGCGCTGAGTATAACGTAGATTTGAAACTTGCACGTGGAACAAGGTGCTAAGGGACAAAAACTAGGGAAAAAGGTTTTTTTTATTTATGAAACCTTTATGATAATTTAGCAGAAAATATGAGAAAACGTTTTAGCAAAAAAAATCACACTCGTTCAATAGAAACTTTGCGAAATAATCAGAAAAAACCGTCTCCTGTAAAGTTGGTGTTATGCAACTGTGACCGTTTTCGTAGGATACGACGAGATATCCGTATGAATATTTCAATAATGTAACCAATCGTGTTATCCTGTGTAAAAACCCTTGAAATTCTGTTAAATAGCATGCTAGTAGATAAATAAATAGCAGCTAGCTTCTTTCCCTTAAACTAAGTTTAATTTAGCCGTTTTAGACTAAGGGAAAGTTAAAACGTCTTTGGCTTTTTCTATTTAATTTCCAGTTTTAATATAGCTCCCTCCCCAGGATACACCTGCTACTTTGACATCAGCTGATTTATTCAATTTAAAACAATACACAGATACTCGAATAGCTACTAGGCGGACGGGAAACAAAAAAATCGGCCAAGTGTAAGTCGGTTTACACTGGGACGGTTCTATTCAATTAGAACGTGATCGCTGAGTGTTATAATTATTATTTATATAAAATTTGCATAGAAAAAGGACTGCATAATGGATAACAAAATGTATGTAAAGGAAATCTACCAGTTTTCTGAATCTATATTCTCAAACGCACTCATGGACCAAAATACAAGCATTTATGCTTAGTTTAAGTTCCATCGGTACTGTACTGTACACTTTTTTAACTGTTTTAAGTTTATAATTTTTTTAAATACTTTTATTATTATTTACGTACAAAAAGAGATACCTAGTCGAGAAGAAGTTTTGGTTTAACCATATAAAATGTGGAACCCTAAACCGCCAATGTTTTTGTCTCATCCATCAAAAGTGGACCAAGCAGAGGGTGAATTTGATATTGAATTTATCTTTTATGAATAGGAAATAGAAAAAGTGTAGGTACACATCCATATTGACCTTGTTTTATTTTGTCACAAATGGATGGTGAGAGAAAGTGAAGTGAACAAGAAAAAGAAAAATTTCCACCGTTTGGAGCACAGGCCAATCAACGAACCTCTGACTAAACAATTTTCTTTAAGAATCAAAATAAACTGAGGAAAAACTATCTAAGATTTCCAAAAATTATACTTTTGGAACCTTAGAAACAGTGAAGCAATAGAGATTTATGGGCCAAAATAAAATGTCTCTTGGGGTAGAAAACATAATAGAAATAGACAGCTTTGATTATCATTGCAATGCTGATTACCAATGAAATCTCAGGAGAGTAATAAAAATAAGATCTCGCATACTCAAACCTTCGCAAAGTTATCGCATACGAATTCCCATACATTTTAAAGAGCAACATTTCCACACATAGCCGTGTCAGTAATAACTTCATTGTTGAGGTGGTGAATACACAGTCGGCATGTTCGTACAGTCAAAAACTGACATCAATTAAAGAAAGAAGGCAAGTCTTTACCATATCTTTACAATAATGTGGGTGAGTATGATTTTGTTTTACCGTGGAGAGTTGCAGTTGGGTTGCAGTCAGATTGCGTTTTTACACGTTATTATCCAGCAATCGTTCATGAATAGGTTTGAACAGAAGAACACCTCCTAATTGCAAATTTAGAAGATTTTGGATTAATCCTTACGTACAGATTTGTATCCAAAAACTATACAACATTGTAATTGTAAACCGTCATCGCGGCGTAAGTATTGATGCCTCTAACTCAGCCTGTAGATACCATAGAATAGACCAGATAACGGACTGCAGCTTCTTTTGAGTATTTTAACACCCTAACTGCGATCCGCTTGCCAAGCTTGATGACGATGGCAATACCACCTTGTTAGAGACAGGCACTTGTATGCTGATGATGATGATGATTCAAAACTGCATATATACAGTTTATAAGTCATATCTGTATATATACAATTTATTAGTCAATAGAATAAAAAAAGTTTTTTTTTATACAATTTTTCATATAAACAACTTTCTTAATGCAGTTACTGGTCCGAATTAAATCTTACTTATCGTATCATATTATACCGTATAAAATGTCCATAAAATAGTGAACAAATGGCCACCCCATAAGTAGTGCAATCTTGCGGTGCTTTGATCGCAACTGTTCACACGGAGGTTCGTTTTATTGTAACCGACTTAAAAAAGAGACTAAAGTACCTACTTACTGAACTCCATGTCTGCAACTCTTAAGGATAACAATAATGCTATGCTCTATTAAAAGGGTTAAAGGGTAGTTTAGTTATTGTATCACTGTCTATGTATGGGCTTATTTTGTTGGTTTCGAATTGGTTACAATGTAATAAAATATTGTCCTGTCTTCGGCTTCGAGATTTGAATTTTACTAGTAAGTAGTCTGCTGCGCTGCATTTCACTCGCATTCAAATCTCTTCGCCAAAGACAGCAGGACAATCGAGATAGAAGTTCACTTGGTAAGTTCGTTTGATCATTTAATACTAACCTGAACAATTACACTAATGGGCAAAGTTCTCCTTTGGTCCAGGTGTCATTGATAATAAATGTAGGTACTTACTGACATTAACTATATATGTATTTCTAATCTTTTTTTCGTATGAAGCAAAGATAACATAATATATTGTCATAAATTTAATATTCTTTATACAATATACCCCTTATCTATTTGTTTTCAAATAAAATTTTCATGGGTCACTATTTTATTTCATTGGAAACTAAATTTCGATCCTCCTTACAAATTTATGTAGGAGGGTAGATAGTAATTTGCCATCCCGAATAATTAATACGATCGAGTTAAGGTGCTAACTCACTGCTCGTTACGTGCGAACTACCAGCTCGTTCATTTACTTTCGTGCAAGTTCATTACCTTGATTAGTGATTCATGAAAAGTACTCGTATCGTTCGCAATTAGCAACGCATAAAACTGTACCTACCGATGGTGATGTAGTTCGTTTGGACCGTGAGAAATCTGTGGTAGATACCTCATTTTCATTTCCGTAACCATCCCATTAAATTGTGTAGACTTTACTTGCACAGGTTAAGAGATTTTAAGAAATTACATAATGAGTAATAATTTTAAAAAAACATGACTATGGTTCGGTACCTGACCAATATTTTATATATTTTTTCTTCTAGTAGAGTGTTGTTTTGCTACATGATGCTGTGTGAATTTTTCAGTATTATTGCGTTCTGTTGACATTGTAAAATGACATTTTAAAGTAATTGCAAAACAAACAAAGTAACAGTATTTTTTTAGGTTGGACAAAATATACACGAAATTGGAAGAAAGCACAAGCCGGCAGTACTACCTAATAACTGAATAATAATCCACAGCATATAGAAATAACAAATTTACTGGCATCAATAGCTTCAGGTACATAAATCATAAACTTTTACTAAAGCTAAAGTTACTACACGCTTAATTAAACTTTACTGTCTTCTTGAAAGTAAACTTAACCTAGATCTTTTAGTTAGTTAACTATCCGTGAGATTTGAAATATTTTAATGTTAGTTTCTATCCATAAATAAAATCACATAAATAGGTATTCTGCAAATATGTAACTTCTAAACGGATCATTCTTTTTTATCACATAATGTAGTTCTCGACTTGGAATAATAAAATTTATAGGTTACCTACTTTTCATAGCGAAAAAAATATACATTTATACCGCAAAGCCGCAGGCAGAAGCTTGTTTTAAAGTCATTGAAAACTAATTTATATTTGTTTGTTGAGAATTGCAAAGACTTAAAAATACTTTAAAATGTTGTTTTTCCTTTAGGCCTTACAAGAACTACGTTATACCAAACGACTCTTGGACATTAACAGGACTGCTAGTAGTTTCATTATAAATAACACAAAAGTGTATTCAACCCGAAACTAGGACGTCAGGGTCTTCCACACACCCCAAACAAAATAGCTTCTTGTCATCTTGCAAATATACCTTTCTTCGGGCTTAAAGCTCTAAAAATAAATCGTAAAGACTTTCATATGCCTTTCATTCGGCGAAATGTCGAATACATCTCACGACCACGCTGAATCTTCTTCACCTGGTCCAAAAGTATTTTTGTGTGTGCAATTACTAATTTCGTATGGTTCAAATCCAATATGTCTTAACAAGCTTAGGCACGCTTGTTAGGCTAATGACGTTGTTAGCGATGTTACTTTTTACAAGCCGGTGCATTTGTAGTTGAAATTGCATTTGCAAACTTTTTCTGATAAATTAGCATGGCATTTTGAGTAAGAGAAGAGTTAATAAAAGTTTGGGTGTTGTCTTATATGCAGCTTCTTGTACAATGCGTGTTGTTTATAATTTTAGGGTGTAAAAATAAAATTTTAATCCAAGATTGTGACTGTAAAACTCAAGCAATAAAAAACAAACATTTTCAAAGACCATGTCAGTCATGTGATTCAGGAAGAGATACGTAATATTATGTATAGACACACAATCATGACTATGTTATACTTTATGTATGCAATCTACAAATGTCTATCAAGTTTGAACAGCTAGTTTGTATTTGCTACAAGAATTTGTTTCCAATTGGAATTGAAATTACGAGCGAAATTGAGGCGGTTCACAAAGCTTCAGCGGCGTTTTGAAGGTCTCCTACGTAGAATCTTCTATACTAATATTATAAAGAGGAAAGATTTGATTGTTTGTATGTTTGTTTGTTTGTTTGTTTGTTTGAATTGAATAGGCTCCGAAACTACTGGACCGAGTAAAAAAATTCTTTCACCATTAGAATCCTTAATTTTCCGTGATGAACATAGGCTATATAATATTTTCAAAAAAGTTAGGGATCCGCATGAAAAATTCAATAATTGAACCGTGGGCTGTATATTCAACCTCTTTTTCTATTATGGCGCGTCAGAATACAAAAAGAGGTTGTATAGCGCACGGTGCTTGCTTTTTCTCTACGGCCAGTGTCAGTTATGGAGTGTCGAGTCAATGTCAAAAGCCCCAATGCTGTTAAAAAAAGTAAAGATCCGTATGAAAACTGTGAAACCCATCGTTTTAGTGTGTATAATTTCTGAAATTTTTGTTTAATACCCGTGCGAAGCCGGGGCGGGCCGCTAGTTTAGGATAAAGTTTGCAATATATTCGTGGAAACAATGCTCCACAGAGCAGGCAAGAATTAGTAAAGGGATGTGTTTTATGTATTAATTTATTTAAGTATTTCTTGAAAATTTGTTTTTGGTAAAAAATTGTTTCTGATAAATATGTTTAACATAGCTTGATGGAACTATTGTTTGTAAAGGAACTTGAGAGAGTTCAACCTGCGTCCCAGAAAAAACAGAAATGTTTTAATATTATTTAAAGTGTAAAGATTATTAAAGCATTATTTAGGACTAATATTAGATGATTAGACTTTCGGTGCCTACCGGTTATTAGTTACTAGAACTAGAAATACTGACCAAAGCGCATACATGTGTGCGGGGCTAGCTATCTACCAAAAATTCCTTCTTTCGTCTTTTAGCGTAAGAAACCCACCTCCAGAATATGGTTAGCGCCGTGAAATTTGCATGCGCTCGTTAACGCATAGCGACTGAATGACAAGCGTCCGTCTGTCCACCCTGGCCCACTCCGATTTGACGCATCGAAGCCGCAAATTAAGTGCTAACAAGCGCTTAAGTGGCATTGTAGTTTTCTTATTAAAGCGCCTATAGCTGTTATTCTGACATGGTAAAAAGAAGGTTGGTGAAGCTTACGAGCTCTTTGTGCTCTGCTCTGCTATGTCTATTTTAACTAGAAGCAAGGTCTTTTAAGCACAAAGAATTTTTAAATTCTATGTTAAAACGCAGATAACAGCTTATTTGAGAGTAAATTCGGGAACGCTAAAACCCACAAGTAGCAATAAGTCTTTTTTTTAAACTGTTATGATTATCAACACAAAAGTCGTTCACTATCTGTGCAGAATCACTGTGAAACTGAAACCATTTTAAATAACCCGGTATAATAAATGCAAGGAAATTATAAGTTAACGAAATGCAATGCAACCAAATGGTTAAATTCTATACAATCAAAAGCTTAACGTGTAATCCACAGGAGATTTATACATGTATTATATTTATTTGAAATTTTTGTAACTACCATGATTATTGAAACTAGTCAACACGGGACATTTACCATGATTTGAGTTTTCAATTAGTTCGTCAGAATTCCATGCATTATGGTCACGGAATATCTAAAATCACTGCGAGTAAGTTTCTATTATAAATTCTTAAAAAACAAATCGATCATTTAAATATTTTGTAAACCTCTGATAATGGAATTGGAACACTGTCTCCTGTGGTAGCTACAATTTTACACTTATTTACGTTACTTAACATGCCCCATTTGCTTGTATGAGTTTCACTGCTACGATGCCTCATTGTTGATGCTGAGATAGTGTTTATTGATCGCGTCCGTTTAAATTAACAACATCGCTGTCACATCTAAGTGCGTGTCCTGAGTGACGGCGGTTCGCGGAGTCCTGGAAGTTTCAACAAGTTTCAACTTAGTGAGTATTGGTTTTATGCGGCACGTTTATTGCTGTATTCCACACGCGATCGTATAATACCATTTCGCGTTTAAAGAAAACTATCAGACATACGATAAAGGTAGTTTCAGTTTGACAACGCAATACTTTTAAGAGAATTGTGACGTAAAATATTTAATTTGACAAAGTTCTGTCCCATTCTGATTATGAAATAGCCTACGTTGAGACTGGCCGCCACTGCTCTGTCAGAAAATTCGGGTAGGATTGCTTCGATGGTTTTTCCTCATACGCCTTCTTCGGCTGGCTTTCTTGAAAAAGTTTTATGGTAACATCCGTCTATAATCCGCTCCCGCTACCGCTCTTCACTCAACAAGCACCCTTACCCATATGCACTTGCAATTATCCTGTCACTCGATCCATTACTCCTGGGAGAGAAGCTCTAATGAACATTATAATAAAATTTTGCAAAAGTATATAGAATGCCTTCCGAAATTAAATGATATATGCTACAACAACGGGTAAGATTAGCAGAGACATTGGGGCATCTACAGGAACAAGTTATTTTTATACTATTCCATTAGAAACCTTTTTGCATGATTCAAAAAGTTTCAAAGAGGCATAATAACCTTAAACCCAATCTGATAAACACTTTGATAGCCTACGACTGACATGTTCTGTCTGCTGTAAAAACTACGGCCTTAGATGTCTCAAAATGGTCCAAGGTTAGTTTAGTTATTTCTTAAATTCTAAAATTACCCCTTTAGAACAAATACCGAAGCTACATCGCAATAATTCACTTTCTCGTCTATAAATACCGAACGCAGCATGAATTTTGATTTTATTTGTTTTAAATCGCAATAAATAATCGAGGATGGATCGCTACGCCGCGTGATCCCTACGACTGTAACTTTAAAGTTGACAAATGTTTGTAGCAAGATCTATGCTGGAAAAAATATGTTCCGTGAAGATCGATTGGAAATTGAGGCATTGGGTTCCATACAAACATTTTATATGAGGTATCAGTCATCAGACAGCTTTATTTTTTGTTTGTGTCTACTGACTAATTTAAAAAAATTGCGGTATTCGTGTAGTTTATAAAGTTGTTCAATAAAATTTTAAGTAGGTATGTAATTTTTTTAGGAATATTTATAATTTTATTTGTTTTTAAAATCTACGTACCTACGACACCAGTTTTTGTAGAGTAAGTATTATAACGTCAAACGTTAGGATGGATAGATGACCTGTGATCGAATCAATCTTAATTTAAGTAGGTACATTTATTTATAGCATAATATGAAATAACCCAGACACCTCTTATATGTTATTTTTGTAGGAAGACTTATGAGATTTAACCCAAACACCTCTTATTTGTTATTTTTGTAGAAAAACTTATGAGATTGCTGCCGTCAAACACGACCACGGTAGAAAGGAACCCTAAAATATGACGCCTTATACGGTGAAACGGTAGGCGCGAGTACAAATCGATATGTTTTTGTCACTGCATGTATTCCACATTGTTTCGAACACTTCGTAACATAAAAGGTGTTATGGCTTTGGTTTATGGGTAGCAACAAAACTACGGTAACAGTACTTTGTAACAAAAAGTTGTTTATTAGATAGACAGAAGCGGTTCATTGAAATTAAATGTACAATACTTTGTTCACGATGAAAACTTCTATTTTGGTAGGATTTTTTTGGACTCGTACTTGTATTTACGAGTAGAGCTCGTAAACAATAAGACCTCAGAACCATCTCTATTTTCTATTATTTTTTTATAATAGTGTTGTGTAGTCATGCAATTCTGTAAAAATCACCAAATTTCTACAGTTATACAACTAAATTAGAACTAGTATTAACAATTGAAACAATTGTGCTAGCTGCAAACTGTTCCCAAAAACTACAGGCAGCTACACTGATCTATATAATTTCTAGTTTCTTCACATTGCTCCCTTTAGTAAATCATAAAAAAAATGATTAGAATTAAACATATTTATGTACCTACTTACTGTACTGACTAATATAATAATCCTGCTTAGTTTTCGATGTTTCAGTTTTTATTCTTTTTCTAATTGATATTTAAATTTTATAAAACCATAAGCATAAAATACCGAGCTAAAAGTCTTATCCCCATTTTTATGGAATTATTTTAAATCTTTGAACATATCATTAGAATATTTAAATCTAACCGTTGACACTTATTGTTAACATATCTAGGCATAAAATAAAAATAAATGTATTAACCGTAAACACAACTAACTTTAAGACCTTAATTTAAAACATGAATCGTGGGATACGTTCCCAAAACGAACGGCCTCATCAGAAAAATTATACAAATATGTTTTATGACCTTTCAATGCGACTAATTCGTTATGGTTTACGATATTTGACCACCACGTTACATATTCTTTAAATATGTTAGTTTTGTTTCGATTTTGAGCCGTATTTATTGGTAATAGGATAGGAGGTTTTTGGATTTTGGTAGTTTTTGGTAGGTAGCGGTATAATTCGATTTGGTCCGAGATGTCCACACCTCTGGGTGGGCTCTGGACTCCCGCCAGCTCGATATTACTAGTTCAAATACATTGCGTGGCCCATAAACATTTGTAAAACAACCTCACATATTTGTTTCAACACCATTTTTCTATGGATTAAGTGAAATCCCATACAAGCGTAATAAACAGTTTCAATGTAAAATAGGCTCGATTTTTTAGAGGTGCTTCAATATTTCATTTGGGAAAAGATATCAATAGGTGGATTTATGGGATAGCGTGGGGAATAAAGAAAGTGTAGATTTCTCTCTTCGCCTGTCTGGTATTTATTCGAAAGGTGAATTAACGTAAATAATATTTGGCATAAAAATTAGGCGTTCGGAAATTTGGCCAAGATATATAAGTTAACAATCATTGTAGCAATCGAAGGCAATCAATGAATCGAGGGAGAAGGTGGCTCAGATCCGCATTCGTGGCGTCGTCGCCGCGTCGTTTTGGAGAGACTTAGGTCCAGCTGTGGGCATATACAGGTTGACATAAATTACGAAGTGATTTATTGTAGCCTGACATACTTTTATTTGTATGTTTTTAACTACTACCCAGTAAACTACAATATTGAATAATTCTGTTTGTCATTCGGCCTCCATAAAGGTTTAGAATCTAGTGCGGGGACCACCAGTAAAATGTATATAATAAGCATCTTGGGGACAATTCCGACTGGATCGGTTGAGCTACTTGGCGTTTTTTCGCAACATTCTGCAGTTAGCTTAATTCTTTCAATGGTGAATACTAGTTTTACCTTGGTTATCTATACTAATATTATAAAGAGGAAAGATTTGATTGTTTGTTTGTTTGTATGTTTGTTTGTTTGTTTGTTTGTTTGTTTGTTTGAATTGAATAGGCTCCGAAACTACTGGACCAATTTGAAAAATTCTTCCACCATAAGAATCCTAAAATTTCCGTGATGAACATAGGCTATAAAATATTTTCAAAAAAGTTAGAGATCCGTATAAAAACTTAATAATAAAACCATAGCGCTATACATCAACTTCTTTTTTCTTTTTTTGCCCTGCTCGCTTTTGCTGTGACTTGGCCGCAATATAAGTTTCTTGCTTGGCCGTGACTCAACTTCAACTTCTTTTTTTATGGCACCGCTTTTGCTACGACGACTCCGCCAGTGTCAGTTATGGATTGTCATAGACATCACAATTCGTTACTGGGGTGCGAGAGGAAACTCAATGTCAAAAAATATAAAAACTTTAAGATTGGAACCATGCGATGTAGGCGATATAGCGGTGCGAGAGAAAAGTCTTTATATAAGTAAAGGAGGTAAAGGTACAATTTTAAAAAGGAAAGATTTTATTGTTTGTTTGTGGTTTGAATTGAATAGGTTCTGAAACTACTAGACCTTTTTGGAAAAAAGTCATCATTAGAATGATAATCATAGGCTATAGATGGGCTATAGAATATTTTTAAAGTTAGTGATCCTTATGAAAACTTCAATAATAAAGTACCTTATCTAACGTGTGTGTGTGTAAGAACTTAAAATTCTTTAAAATACCCGTGCGAAGCCGGGGCGGGCTGCTAGTTTAATTATAAGTTAGTTTAAATATAAATTTTTTACCCCGTCAAAAACCAGAAAAAAATAAAAATATTTTTACGTGCTTTTAGTATATTAAGGTGAGTTAGTCAAACCCTGGCTTCAAGGTGTTATGTATCGGCCGTTGGCACAACACAACACACACAGTATTCTATCATTTCACGATTTATTAGTGACAGTGGAAGAACACGGCCAACTTTTTATAATAAAGTGCACTGTAATGGTAGCTACAGTAGCATTGTCAGTTGAGATATGGTAATAATTTTAGCCAGCCGTATAATTTGAGGCTGAAAGTGCACTAATAAATATTTATAGAGCCTCTTCCAGCGAGGCCAAATTGCGTTGTAATAGTGTAAAGTTTTACTACTATTTTTGCCCGTTTATGTTTACATTGTTCTTGTAGGTATCTTATAGTCGTGAACATAGACTAGATGTCGCAAATTTTAACGTTAAGTTTTATTAAATTGAAAACAGAAGCTTAAAACATGCTACGACAAAGATACACTTCTAAGTTGGTTAGAATCTTCAAACAGGTCTCGCCTATGCAAATATGCACGAAGCGCAAAACCGCTGTTTCTCACTTTGACCTTATCCTTAGACTTAGACCTTAGACCTTATCGCCATGCAGGCGTATTGGTAATCGTAGTACAGGTGTCAAAATTAAAAACACTGTTACCTTCATAAGGGCAGCAGCTTTCTTCAATGATATTCCTTTAGGCTGTTCTAAGGATATCTATGAGCTGGATTCTTACGACATGCGTTGAATTTTAGGGTCTCGAGATCAGTTTTGAAACACTTATGATTTTTCTTTGTGTCTCTTTTTTCAAATGTATGTCTATACAAATATAAGAAAGTGGAAAGATTTGATTGTTTCTTTGTTTGAATTCAATAGGCTCCGAAAGTACTAGACTGATTTGAAAAATTCTTTCGCTAATAGAATCCTTAATTTTCCCTGATGAATATAATGCTATAGAATATTTTCAAAAAGTTAGGAATCCTCATGAAAATCTAAATTTTTGTTAAATACCCGTGCGAAGCCGGGCGGATAGCTAGTGTTTAACAACTCAACAACAACAACATTCAAATAAGACAAATCTAGCTCTTTTACATCCATGCTTTGATCAGACTCAGGGGAATTAGCTGCAGTTACTAGTTTACTCAAATTATTTTACCACCGTACCGTGCCTTTCTACGCATAAACCTGCTAGTTATCGTTGTGTTTGCGAGTATCGTTACCGTCTGATTGTAATGTTAATTGTTGTGAGCTTACAAAGTGGTTAACATTTTGCACTTATATTGAATGTTTTATATCCACTATTTAATACATTCACTGCCTAGTGCTACCCGCAGGAGTGCGCCGTTGCCTGTTGATTTTGCAGATAGATGTGCGTCACAGTGCGTCGTGGGTCATGAGATTATTAAAATACCTATGTTTATATATTTAGATCAACACTAGAACTCTTTATTAAGTATGTAGTATTTCTTATCATGTATGATTATTTGTTTGGAGTTCTGTTAATAAATAATATTAGACTGAATTTACTATATTATTAAAAAAGGCTTTTCAGAACTAGGTCATAAATATTGAGTTTATCTACCATAGTATCAGAATAGAGTTATTAAGAGCGATATTTTTTATTAAAATTTAACTGGAAACACTTTTGACAATTAGACACATAGGTACTATCCGATTTGGTTTAAAAATATTATGACTAGTATAGAAATGAAATCTTAAGGCTTCGGCGACGGATGAATTTCCCATACAAACAAAATCAAAATCAAAGTGCATTATTTCCTTTAGACCTTACAGGACTCTTGGACAAACGTAGTACCAAAATGATTTGTAATTTGAGAATAATTTTACCATGGTCTGTTATTATTTGTATTAAAATAGTATTTTGAAATAAGTTTATAAGCGGAACGTATCAAGGTTCCGGACCAATTACATTTCTTAAATTAAATCAAATTGCATTTACAACAAGGGCAGTGGCAGAAACCTAAATAAATATCATTCTGCAAACCATGGTGAAAATATTCTCATATTACAAATCATTTTGGCACTACGTTTGTATCGGAAATTCATCAGTCGCCGGGGCCTTAAGTTAAAGTACCATTATGAATGGAATGGGATCATTCGTCAACGTTTGATTCCGATACGCTCTTGACTTACGAGTCCCTTATTCAAAATAGTGTGCTTATCTAAAGCGGGGGTAGGTAAATAAAATTTCAGGTATCGCTTATACACCTAATAACTATGATGTAGTATTTTATGCTTTATGTCAAACCCATATTGATAGTGGTGATCGTAAATTTCACTGGTGTATTGTTAACTATCATTTTTAATTTATACCCCGTTGGCAGCGCGCGATGCAAATATTATGGTTACGGCGAGTGTCCGTTTATTACTTTTGTAGGTAGGTGCTTTAATTGTTGAAGCTTGGCCTCTTCAGATAGGTCTGGATTAAGGTCTTCATTTTGCGGTGTCTTTTTGGACCTCTTTATGGTTTTACGGTACTTACTGACTTGAATATTATAAAATCTCTTATCTTCATCATTGTTATTGTCACTCTATATTGCTCTTACATTTGATATAATCACCACGCAACATTTCTTATTTCGCGTGAATTCTGTGGTAAATTTTTGTCACGGCTTAGAACTTAAAATAAACATACCCCTAAATAGGTTCGTAGTTAACCCGCTTACATTCATAATGAGCACTTAATTAATTATTTCATCTTAACAGAAAAAAATAAGGATGTTACTACTTACATTTATTACAACATAATAGGTAATTAAAATAATGAGTCACTTACATGATAAAAGGCAAAACTTTTAATAATGCAGCCATGATTTTCTAACGGAGCAGAGAGTTAAGAAACTATCGACAACAAACAAACACACAAACGAACTTTCAATTTATCAAACAGATTCCCAACCTCATATAGTTAATACTCCATCCATATCCTTACCCTCGATTATCCTTATTACCATCATCTCACCATTCACCAATTGCAAATTATCATAACATCAAATCACACCACAAAAAGGTGCACACTAATTTGTCAAAAGCAGTTTATCTTGTCATATGTATATTGTAATGCAGTCGAATCAAAGGAGTCAAAGCTCGCCGTGGCCGATTCGTCACACTCGTATCGATGGTCCGTCGACACTCGGTTATGATGATGGAGTGATGAGGTTGATCAGATTACGTCATTGTTGGACCTGGCCGCGGGAACTTGGTACTAACGAGGCGCAGGCAGGTACGAGAAAAATTATGTAGTGTGGTATGTACGAATTAATTTCAACATCTTATCTTCATAGGTGTACCTATGTAGTTAACGATATTCATTATCATAAAATAACCTTATATAATATACATAGATCTTTAACTTGACTATTTTAAAACTTATGTTGAGTTGTTTGCTCTACACGTGTTTTCTATTCTTACTACTTTGATAAGTTATGTTAGAGAAATAGAATGAAAAACACGCGTAGAGCAAACAACTTCAAAAAAAATAGTTTTTAGAGATCTGGTAAACCGTAAAACATACTAAAAAGCTTTATAGCATTTAATTAAAACATTCAATATCTACATACTCTTCTGTTTGTAGATACCTGCAAATTTTTGTTCAGGGGGTTTTCTGTATCCAATAAAAAGTATCTACGTATAGCGTAATTTAAGCTAAGCGGAAATTGTGTAATGTGATAACTGATTAGTACCCATAACAAAAGTTCAACTCTCAGCCAATTCTAAATTAGCTGTGTAAAACTACACAGCTGTAGTACACAAACAATAATTTTATATAATGTACTTCCGTTGTTCCAAAAACATGCTGTGTTCATCTTCTATGAAAGAAAAATCCTATGCCTATTTATTTCACAAAATGGCGCGCATGATGCCCTCCTATGCAAGTTACTGCTGTCATCATTAAAATTTAAGCACTTGCTATGCTTTGATTGAAAGCCTGTGAAAGTAATTCGTGCTCGTTACACGGTTAGATCGTAGCCAATAAAAGTTTTATTGCTGATCCGATTCAGGGGGATTCAAGGAACTACGCAAGAAATAACAGCAGCGCAAAAACAACGGACTGATAATGTTTTATAATAAAATTAGGTACATTAATATTTTTATTCTAGTACTAACCATTGAAATAATTGAGCTAACTGCAGACTGTTGTAAAATACAGAGAGCCTTACTGATCCATATCAATACATACTAGTCGGAAGCGTCCCCAAGACATAAAAAATAGAGGAAAATAAATAAATTAAAATCTAATGGCAGTTCTCTTTAACTCAAACAAAATTGAATCTTCATAGTGTCTATATACCTACGAATATTTCAGAAACGAAATATAATAATGAATGTTAAGTTACAATAATTATGTACGCAATTCCGCATATTAGATCTTTCTTCAACGTTTACACCTACACTATTATTTTTTAAGCAGGGACTTTATCCCGTCCTTTAAAAGTAATAATTATTTGAATTTATAAATTGAGAAACTTTAAATCTACGTTACGTACTAGCTAAATCTGCCAAATACAAGCACACCAAATTAAAAAAGCACTATCTACTAATATTTAAAACAGTAAAACCTACCGACAAAGCGTGTGCGACTAAAGTTAAAAAGCTGCCTCAAGCCCTAAAAATCTATAAGATCCGAAAATTAAGTTTACGAGGCAAATCAATTACTTAAAGAAATCAAAGCTTCGGTGAAAGGTTAATAGAGTCCCTTAACAATCGTCTTGACGGTCGTTTTACAGCCGCAACTTTACATTGCTCTAAATTAAAATGAATAAATGACTTACAAGTGCGAGGAATGCGTGGAAACGTAAAATGCGACAACGCGACGTTTCAAATTCCTCAGGATTCGATTGCGATTGATCGCTATAGTTAACGTTTGACCCTGAATTAGGACATTTATGTACAATTTTGTGCATAGAGTGTTCTGATATTCGTAAATTTAAACAGTACATAAAACAAAATCATTTCAAGAAAGTATTTTACGTGATAGATGAAGCTCCGTTCCGCACCGACATAGCATGTATATGATAGTCGAAATCATAAAACGTTAACATTATGGTTAAGATTCACGATACGCACACTGACGACACAAATAAATAAATAAATAATGCTGGACAATCCACACAGCATCATCTAGCCCCAAGCTAAGCAGAGCTTGTGTTATGGGTACTAGATGACTGATATACGTAATACAATATTATTAAATAGATTGATATTTTTTATTATACATAGAAAACGACCAGAACCCCTGAACAAATATCTGCAGATCGTACAAATATTTGTCCCGAGGCGGGAATCGAACCCGCAACCTCCTGCGTCGCAGGTGGACCTTCGCCCACCGCGCCACAGTGGTCGTCACATGACGACAGTAGTGTCGATAGCGTCCTTACTGTAGCAATTGGTTTGTGTGATTGTGTCGTGACACCTTGACCACAACTGCAACACAAATTTACGTTAATTTACACCCAATAATCTAAAAGTTAATGTGACCAGTAAAGTACATTCTTGTGACATGGTTTTATCCCATATCTAAGTCATACTAAATAATCTAGAAAAGATGCATCTAAACCTGTTCGACTTATGTACTTAGTAGTCGAATTCATAAAAGGTTAAGGTGGTTAGAATACACGACGACACTGACGACACAAATGACGATACTTGTGTCAATACTTGTGTCGATAGCGTCCACATGGTAGCAATTGGTTTGTATCATTGTGTCGTGACACCGCCGTCTCTACTGCAGCAAAGTGTCACGGCGATGGATACACTTGATGTGATCATTGAACAACTACACAATGATTAATCACGGTAGTAGGCTGGTTAACACCGAACCATATGAGTATGTTAATTCCGCTTATATCCATAATGAATTCGTCGAACTACGATAAAAACATAGATAATACCGGACAAATCGTACAGCGTCCTCTAGCCCCAAGCTAAGCAGAAATTGTGTCATGGGTGATATACATAAAACAATATATTTTTTATTATGCATAGTACGACAAACACATATCTGCATTCGTAAAACACTTGACAACTACACACGACACTCAAAGGTCGTCTTAGTAAGTATATTAGTTTTTATAGTAATTGTAATAATAATGATGGATTTCAGATAATTTTCATAAACCTCTGAAAATATTGGTTTTAAGACAAAAAACGTTTCTTCAGCCTTTAAACAATTTTTATTGATTTATTAAGGTTCCCTTTCGGTTTTCTCTGCACAATATCCGGTTGCCTAAAACAATCAGTTCGTTCTGTGACTGATTTTGTTAGTTTTAGGCGCCGGCTGTCGTAAAAACAAACAAAAAGCCTTTCGTAAAACTAATGAGTGTGTAATTTTGTTAGGGAGGCTCTATGTAGGCGGTCCGTACGAGGGTGGAATTAATATTGAAGTCGGTTTTGTTGTAAGAAACTAATTATAATTCCATGGTTACCCTGGGTCAGGGCAGCTTGTGTTTGCTTTAGCCAGTGTCCCTGTAAAGATATTTAGAGTTTCAATCAGATTTGAGACCATATTTGAGACGGTTTTAAGTTTATTAGATTGATTTATAGTTTCAGAGTTTTGAACGTTACAAAGCAAAAATTTCTCCAAATAATATTGGGACTTTGACCGGCTCAACTAAGATTTGCGTTTGTAATAGATTTTTTTTTATCTATTAACATTTCCTCTAGTATCCTTAAATGAACCAGTGTTTCTTGATTGATTCTAAAGCCGTATTTATATATCTATCTATTTAATAATATTGTATTATGTATATCAGTCATCTAGTACCCATAACACAAGCTCTGCTTAGCTTGGGGCTAGATGATGTTGTGTGGATTGTCCAGCATTATTTATTTATTTATTTATTATTTATTTCCAAATTTTTTTTTTATTTTCGGCGAGACAGATTCCACCAGACAGCATTATCTAGTCTAACCCCAAAGTAATATTAGCTTGTGAATTCTACATAACTGATATACTTTCATTTTCTGTTAAATATAGGACACACCCGGAGCATGACAAATGTTTGTACAATCTGCAAATATGTGGGATATTTGTAGATTGTATAGACATTTTGTCTCGCGGCGGGGATCCAACCAGCAACCTCCTGTTTCACAGATGGACATTCGCTCGCGTTACTACTGAGATCCTCAGGACGACCCAAAATTCACTTCTTATTTCCCGTTCATTACTTATTAAAACATTGGGTCAAATCACCACAAACCACAATAACCGCCGCAAAAAGTACTTGACGAGACAAGTCCACTTCAATAAGCCTTCAACTTCAACGAGAAGACCACCACATATCGACAGGCTATTTGCCTTTGAGGCAGCCGGCCTTATCAAGTACTGGATAGGTAAAGATACCATCTACCGACCACTCTGCCTTTGTCCCGCCCATTAACAGTACCTAACATACCAATCAACACGCACTTATTCATCTGTCAGTACTAAATGACACGACAAGACTTTGGTGATGCACTGAGTAATTAGCTTAATTGCAAGGCTGAGGGGATACGGAGAGGGGGGATCGAAACCTTTACAACAATGTATGTATATTCTATTGTAACTTGCAATGGTAGATGGATTGTCGGTGTGTAAGAGGAAAATTTTGATGATCTTGGGTGATATTGGTGCCATGAATAGGGAATCAGAAGCCACTATACGAAAACTTTAGTTAATGACAACAAGTCAAAATCACTGATCACTTTTTCAAGAGTTTATTTAAATTCACCTAAAAACATAGATGTAGTAAACGATCCATCTTTTTCGCGTCTCGGTCAGTAGAGCACTAGTTATTAAGGCCGTAAATATGCCGATTCAGGAACTTAGATATTACGGGGAAAACTTGAATAAGCCTGAGGTTGCAGTTTGTCATGTTGTAATGTCATAATTATTTTTGTCGTATTTTTTTTATCGTTTTTTGCTATATTTATTTGTTCTACCAGTGGTTGTTAAAATAATTCAATAATAAGGCATTGCGCAACTAATTGTAGATGGAAACTGCATGATGAATAGTATCAAAGCTAACAATATGTTAGATATTAAAGTCAATAGCACGTAATTTCTTCACATATAACATTAAATAATTTAAAATTTTGAGATGCTGCTAATTTAATATCCGTGATACCGTGAGTACTGGGATCTACAACTACTTTGACAACCAAAAGCTAGTTTTGTTAGCATCGCCTTATTTTGTGACGAAAACCTGAATGAAGCTCCAATGGTATATATTTTGAATAGATACCATTGGAACCTCATTCCAAGAAATAGTACCTTTCCTACCCCAAAATCAGTACGCGTGGGAATTTTAACACCACCGCGGATATGGCTATTAACCCTTAATCGTGGGTACTTTATACCCCATAGCTAGCACGGGACAATGTGTCCCAACTTCCGCTAGGCTAATGACTAAACGCTTTATCAAGTTTGTAAATCATCGGACAATGATCATTTGTGTGTGGGAATTCATAAATATGTATGTGACAAAACCAAATTATCGTGCTAATAATTGAGTTTATCTGTTAGATCTTTGCATGTTTAATATAACCAACAACTTTAATGCTTATGCAGGCTCAGTTATCCGAAATGTTATAGATTTCACTAAAATAAGTTGCCAATTAAGTTTTTTCAACTATTTGCCACTTAAAGCTATCGTAGATTTAATTTCAGGAACTCCTTTCAACTTTGATATACCTAACTGGTTTCTGATTTTAATTTTTTTCATATCGAATGTGTAAACAGATACTGTATACTGTATGTATTACCACGACTGTTACTATCATGAACATTATTATAAACATATTATTATCTAAATTATAAATAAATCCACCATATAAAACGAGGCACACACCAAACAAAGAGCCTCAATGATGCGTCGTGTAAATAATGAGACAGCATCGCCTTAAACGAATTCTTCAGTCACAAGATACCCTCGAAATGTATAAAATGGGGAAATTTATTGTGCATCACAACACTTACGGCGATTTTTATGCACCGTGCAACTTTATCACGCAAATAGGTGCGATAAATTATGGGACTCCTGACGAGAATTGGTAAATTGGTTTGTCAAAATTCTTAAAAGATTGTAAATTTTAACATTTTAACCGAAATATTGTAAATTTTTCTGTAAATGGGGTTTTAAATGATGGTTTTGTAGTTAAATCATGTAAATTTGGCTGATTTGCTTACATACTGTCGATTTATTTGGGTGTTAAGGACGGAAGGGTAATAAATTAATTAATTATACATAAAGCATACCTACTTAGTGCTTTCTTGAATCGATGGTTGGATAAGACTTATTGGTTTACTAGCTGTACTCCGCGGCTTTCAACGCTCTTTTCAAGTACCTTATGTAAGAACATAGGCTACTTGAAAAGAGGTAAGTATAATAATATATCGGGTAAGGACCCGACATATTATTTTACTTACCTACCAAATTTAATTATAGGATCCGTTAAGCTGTTAAGGTGTGAAAATTTTGCTGAAAAAGAAACAGTGTTACTTACACTTTTATAAAAATGATGAATCTTTTATAGAAATTGAGAGAAAGAATAATAATAATATTAAATATAGGTACAATATATTCGAAAGTATAGAAGGTGACGAGGATTGCTGCTTCTTTTCCCGCCTTGGGACAAATATTTGTACGATCTGTAAATATTTGTTCCTGGTATCCTGGGTATTTTCTGCGTATTATACGAAAAATATCTTTCCATGTATATTAAGTATATCTGACCTTGAGTCTCGATGATTCTGTGTGTATCGTCCAAATTTTAACTTATTATTACTCAGTCACAAATACCTCTATTATATTTTATTTGACATCAATTACCTACTTCATAAAAGTATCGGGTATGTATTCAGAATTTTCTCACGGCTATGGCCATATCAAAAACCAATTTGTCAACCCTAAATCACTGCGGGCCGGTCAAAGGTTAGTAACGGAGTAACGGATGCCGGGTTCCTGTGGAGAAATAATATTTATTGGCATCCGTTTTCAGTTCCGTATATCATCATTATAATTTTTGCAAAAACAATGAAATATTGGTTATGATAGGAATATGGTAACGATTAGGACAAGGAGTTGTAATAGATTTGTGAAATAAAATTAAAATACTATAAGAGTTATTCATAATAATATAATCTATATTAGTATTAAAAAAAAAATTATTGTTTGTTTAGATTGAAAAAGCTCTAAAACTTCTAAACCGATTTAAAAAAATCTATCACCATTAGAATTCTATAATAACTCCAATGAAATAAATTAGGGATCCGAATGAAAACTTCAATAATATAACCCAAAATTTGTAGGTGTGTCAGTGTGTAAAAATATATATATTTGAAATTTTTGTATAATAGCCGTGCAAGCCGGGGCGGACTGCTTACGCAAGTTACGCTACCGCTAGTTATAAAATTTGTACATAACAAAAATGTAGTTGTTTTTCAAAAGTCATTGTGAATAGAAAAAAAAGGATGAAAACGCCACATTAGCTTTGGGTAGCTTCAAAACATAACGACAAGTGGTGTCGAAAGTGATACAATCCATATTAGAACAGAGGTATAAATCAGACCAGTCCGACAAACGGAAAGCCGAAAATTTATTTATCTCCAAGTAAATAAAGCAATCCGGCAATCCAGGACTTCATTAAGGGGTTTAAATTTTATCTGTGCATTTTATGTTAACCACCGAGCGAGGTAGGCTGCGCGGGCGCCGATAGGGAATCGAACTAATTGGACTTGGTACCAGTATTTACTAATTAGAATAAGTTGTGGGAGCGATGGAGATTTATTTTAGTAGCGGGCAATGTTTAATTAAACGGAGCTTTTTTGGGTGTCAATCTTGCACCTTTTGACATAGCGTGTAGCCTAATTGATGGCTATAGGATGTTGCAAGTTTGATTCACATTGCTAGTGTATATTTTTTAACTTGCCAAAAGTCGGGTAGGAAACACGTGCAAAAATACGTTTGGTCATATTTTATTTTTCATTGGCAAAAAATATTCCTCTTTTTAAATTAAAACAAAATGAAGTAGTCGCCCATAACTTCGGATTTACGACCAGGACATAAAAAAATATCTGTAAACAAAAATCAGAAGGTTTTCGGGATCCAAACCAAACGGTCCCGCAATAATCCTAATGATAGCCTTAAAGAAAAGGTGTTAAAACGTTTATTGGAATACGTCTAAAGCAGTATTAATAGCATTATAACAAGCCGCCTTCGAAGTGTGAACCTAAAGTTTTTTCAATCATTCGATTTAACGAAACTGGTCAAGTGTGAGTTATTGTTATGGATTCCGTTATTTTTCCGTTATTTGTTTTTTCAACTTAGATCATACCTTTTTTCATAAAATGATTAAGTATTGAAAATAATTTAAGTAATAGTAAACTACATTTTTTAATGTTTTGATTTTTGTTTAAGTATGGGCTGTTATAACTGAAAATATCGAATGGGTGAAATAGCCGCTACCCTCTTAGGGTTCCATTTCTACAGAACCCTAAAAACAATCTCTCGTGCTCCTAAATTTGGCAGATTGTAATTCAATAACAGGCAACAGGATGATTATAGGGCCTTTGAGCTGCGATGCGACAGAAATTAGCTCTTCCCTATATTCAAGCATTTATCAGCTGGACATAAAAATGGAATAATCAAAGGGCAATTATTTATTATCCAGGAATTTGAACGAGGTGAGCTAATTTTATGTTTTGACATAATTTTGTCAAAATATACCTTTTTGGAAAAATGCCATCGTCTTCGTATTTTCTTTTTGGGTATCGCTCATTAATTAGTAACTGCACTTACGATAATAAAGTGATTGAGGGTAAAAACCTTTATTAATAAAGAAAATTACGGTCAATTATTTATTTATTATTTATAATTAACTAAATAAGAAGTAGTATTTACACTTGAAACAATTGGGCTAGCTAAAAACTGTTGCAAACATTCCACAGTTAGCTCAACTGATCCAAACGGAAGTGTCCCCAAGAAGCCTCTGCTACAAAACAAAATTTATAATGAATTCGCTGGATCTTTCTCTAATTCGCTGTATCTTCAGGTAGTATGTAGGTACACTACCTACAAATATTAAGGTACAAAGAAATTAAATTGAGGCTGTTTGTTTTTTATTATCACTTTATAAAATTTCATTCAATGGCCTATCTATGCATGAAAGATAGATTTTGTTTGTTTCGTGGAAAAATTAGCTGCCTACTACTTATTTAGATGTTGAATTATCATCTAGAGTATCGAGTTAATACTAATTCATCGCAAATATTTTTTTGAAACTACCTCATTATTACTTTCTGTACAATAGCAAAATATTTTTTTCAATCGGTCCATAATTGACGGAGAATTCGACTAAAATACACAAAGAAACATACAGCCGAACAAAGAACCTCCTTGAAGGTTGAAAATATCATATTTGCAGTTTGCGTTAACTGTCAGTGAAGTTGAGCATTATCGCAGATTATAGATTCATTGTTTAGTTATTATAATAAAAAAACAATGAAAAAACCTATCCCGGCAATGTATGTAAATAAACGCAAATTATAACCTCAATATGTCAATCTGGAGTACTTAATAATTGAAAGGCATGTTCGTATTTTGGGTGTCATTAAACATCGTCCGTGGCACGAGCGGTCGCCAATTTCGTAAGCAATTTGGTGGACAAGCAAGGCTCTTGTACACGATGTTGCTCAAATTGCTGCGCTGTAAAGAAAACTCAGATTTCTGATTTTAGATTTCAATAACTTTGTCCCTAGTCCTACAAAATAAGCACTTAGGCAAGTCATATTGCATACAATTAATAATTATTACTTCTACTTTACTGTCACAATTTAATACAAAAATCCTTTATTTAAGATCGTAAAATACAACATAGAGATAGAGAGATAGAAAATAGTTCACATAAAATATAAAGAAAGATATATAACATTACAATTATATATTTTTGTTGTTTTTTATGTAATGTACTTACAGTAGGTACATATTGACAACTCTGTGATACACTAAATGTAGAAATACAAACTTTTTGTCAGAACAGTTGAATTAGTCTGTAAAAAACCAGTGTTTTTGCAAATGTTTTGATTATCTTTTCAGGGGCTACCGTTGCCCAAAACTCTTTTACCTCTCAACAGACTTGGCCTCCTTCCAGGATTACGTTACGGTACTTAGCGAAAACATTATGGTAGGTAGGTAGCAAGTCTTGAGATGACAAAGAGCCTAAAATCAAATTTGCAGTATTCATAGGTCACGACGTGAGCCGCAATTACCCTTATGAAGTTCCTCGCGTAAGTATTTTCCAACAAAAACTAGACTCATGGTTAACGCTTACATTCTTTTTCGCAATTTGCAGCATGTTCCCTGACTTCATCTACCCAGAGAAAGTCGACACGTACATCACCAGGCTAATTTCAATAATAAATCGATGGCCCCACAACTCAGGAGACAACGTTTGACCACCACCGGGCATTATCGACATCGCCACAAAATAGGGGGCGTGGGCAACGGTAAGGCTTATAGCGGTAGCGGATAGCTGGAATTCAGATTGGGGGGTTATTATGTATTCATAATAACCCCCTATTAATAAATGTAGTACAGTTTTGGTGAGGATGTTCTCTATGAATTAGAATGATCATTACCATGGTGAATGTGGACTCCATTAAACATGAATGAACCTCGCAACATTCATTAGTCTATCCACTTTTGACAGTAAAAAGTTTAATACGCGTCTACAGTTTCTGTAAAGATACCTAATAGAAATTGTAAATTACATACAAGCTGGTAGTAGAAAGTATGGAGACGCATGAAAATAAAAGAATGAAGTACGCGATTACCCTCTACTTTATAATCTGACGAGCCCATATACAACATGAGAGAAGCTTCTAGAATTATCTACCTCCCTCTAGGGCAGTCGGTTAAAAACGCACATATTTGTGCGTCCGGAACGTGTTCGGAAACCCGTCGGATGATGCTCCGTCGTACATGGTCTTAGAGTCAGCGCAGCATATTAATGAGAACTATTTTAGAACACATCGACAAACTGGTCACATAATCACATTACTAACATCGGGTGAAATAAGTTGTTTCTCGGTGGTGTGGAAGCTTTTGCCAAATCGTACAGTGTACCGGTTTTCTTGTAATTTAAGCTGAGTTCGAGGTTCATCTTATATTTTTATATTTACGTAACAGCTAGTTACGAGATGAATAAATTAGTTCAGAACCAAACTAAATACAACTCAAGCACGCGCTAAAACCTTTCCAGGATATGGACCCTAGACAGTGATAAATAGAGGCTCTATTGTATCACCTCCTTTATCATCGCTACTTCTGCTTTTGCCTAACAGTCTTCTGTACAAAGACCCTATATGTGGATCTCTGTAATTTTGTAAGTTCATACTATTTTTAGTAGGTAATGAAGTTTTTGATAGAGTAGATATACGATACTCGTTATTTAGTAGTGGGGTTACGGGCTGAGTAGATAAATATTATGTAGTCTCTTATGATAGAAACGTATAGGACCAAATACGTATCTACGGGGTAAAAAGCTAGAGCTAAACGCACTAGTTTTAATCCGACTATATTCAAATCAAAATACGTTACGCAAGGGAGACGAACATATAGTTTTATGAAGAGGAAAAGAGACAGAAGATTGTCAAGGCAGGTGTCGGTATACATCTGCGTCTGTTGACCGGCACGTGCGCACTGACTAAGCTTTTAATCGAAGCCTCTAGAAAAAGTCGGTTACTTTTGAAGGGAAAGTTAAAATTATGATGAGACATTTACTGAAAAAGATATAAAGTTGTTTTTTTTTTTACAGAAAATATAACAATACAATGTCAAAATACTTGTAAACTTTGTTCTCATAGAAGACTTCGCAGCAAGTACAATAAGCTTATATCATTATTAAACCTCCCTTATTGCAATAATCGGGCTTTGTACTAAGAATTATTGATTTTAAATTAAAAGTCATCCATAGCAAAAGGGGTCTGATCTGAGCTTCAAGGAAATAAAAAGGCCCATCTCTATTCAAATATGATTAATAAGTAGGTAATCTAGAAAGAAAGAAGTTACAAAAGTAACTTTTTTTCCCTGTTACTTTGCCGGAACTTTTGAATTTATTCTGCTGAATTTAGAAGATCACACAAAAGAATATTAAGGATAAGGCCCAAGAGTACTCCTTATTTATTTATTTAATTAAAACGGTTATTAAAACCAATTAAAAATTAAATATACAATTACTCAATTACAATTACAATAACAAATAGGAATACTAATAACTCCTGTAAGGTCTAAAGAAAATAAAGCACTTTGATTTTGATAAATATTTCATATGTTTTACTCGTTATATTTTTATAGTCTTTCACACAATCTGAGACCTTCTTCTTAACCTATCGATAGTAAAACAACCGTGTCAATCAAAGGGATCTTTTTAACCCATATCGTATTAACAGCACCGAGGATAATTCCCAAAAATGATGTTAATTTGACCTTGATTAATGACTGCTGATTGACAACGCATAGCGGGGAGTACCTCTCGCTGTGATAACTGTCGTGATTGGACACAGATCAGCGAAGAAACTTAAAGAAGTTAAATTTGAAAGGTATTTGATGGTAGAACTGATGTTGTTGTTGATATTGCACTGCGTGTTCTATTTTGATAAGTAATTAGTTCTTGGGTTAAAAATGGTGCGCAATTTTTTAATAATAATAAGAAGTCATTACTTCAGACACCAAAAATGATCCATATTTTAAGATAGAATACAAAAAAATTACAATAGTACATAGACTATAATACTAAGTCTCTAAATCTTGTAGGCGGTAATCACCTATCGTCTAAATGCTTCTGTCTCTTTGTCAGACTCTTGATAGTAGAATTATCGCACGAGCCAACTCTGGCCATGAAAGACGCAATCCTCTTCCGCTAAACAGCGTTAAAGGAGTCTACGCGGGCCTGCGTTAACATTTTCAGAATCACTACAAAAGCCTTTCAGATCGTCCTGGAGAGTTCTGTATCATACCTGTTAAAATTCCATAGACGTCACAATTTCTTTAACGTATTTGAATATATTATGAATACCAGAAAATACGAAAAGTGCTTTTGAAAAGATCTTGCTGGCCAAGTTAATTTCATCGACTTACTGTTAAAAGACGGCCACGAAAAGGATCACTTGATTAGCACTACCTTTTCTGTGCATTTAGTTTTTTAGTTAATATCAAGAGAACAATGCCGATCCAAGAGCCCCTGCGCTCTGATCCCTTCAAAATAAACCAGTATTAGTTAGGCTTCCGACTTCGATTACTTTGGTAGTCGACTCCACCCTTTGTATTTTTTGTTTTTTTCCCAAATTATTAGATTTCGGCCTTTATAGCATGAAATTCTTTAATTAAACAAAAATATGATTCCATTCTTTGTGGTTAACGCCTTTTTGTGCGCCGCTCATCAATTTAATGACTTACTTTTGATTTTAGTTTATAGTTTTTATGGGGAACAATAAATAAATAATTGTATTGTTCACACCCTTGTATCGTCATTATTTTATTGCAATACACTGCTGGATATCTAATGATTTAAGATAAATTATGCAACTTTGTGATGGAATCTACCATTATCAAAGGTTTAGAAGCGACTTAATCTTAAGGCATACACTCCAAATATTTATGTTTAACGATAAAACGTCGGGTAATGCAATCGCATGCAATCGCGTAATTTAATTAGATTTTATGGCAAATTAATGAAAGTACCCATAAATTAGTAGCTAGATAGGTACTTTTAATAATTGATGGTGACATTCATTTTCCTTTTATCACTAAAGTAAAGGTTTGTGAAGTGACAGATTCATTGACTCGCTAATTAAGAGAACAGATTCTGTTAATTATTCAAGAGATTCATAATGAAGACGAGGGATAAAAATACTACTTTACTGTGTGTTGACATAAAAGTTTGTTTCCAAAAAAGAGACTAAGTACAATTCTTTGAACTGAGTTTCTCTCAAGATAACGTGTATCCTGTATTTATAGGGAAAAAGATAATAATACTAAGAGCTTAAAATAAAACATACGAAGAACATAATACAGTAGACCCTTGCGATGCATACAAGGACAGAGACAAGGCATCATCAACATCATCAATTAGTCCACAGCTGGACATAGACCTTTTATAAGCGCCATTCATGCTTTTATCATCAAGGCATGGTGCCTACGACATTATAGCCAACTAGATATCTCAGATTTTTCTTGTAAAATCCAGGCATAGTTATTTTCGTACTCGTTTTTTACGTACCTTATCAAAATCAGGTAATTACAGGCCAGACCATTAGCGATTTGACAAGTCGGCTAAAATTATAAGCCCTAAGGCTGTATATTTTGTCCTGCACTGATACCCTGATGTAATTTTGTTGCGCGCTCATAAAACCCAAGTTATCTAAGTAGTAAATGTTATTAATATACCAATAAAAAATAATGTTTCTTTAATTATCTGCAGACCACCAAAGTGATAATTTTACGTGAAATTTGCTGAGACGTTACAATTTAATTAAGATTAAGCCGCTAATTAATGTTTCCTTTGCTTGATAGCGCTTTACAGACGATTGAGCAACGATTTGTAGTCATTAAGGCGACAATATTGGGATGACACAGTTTTTTCTAACACAAAAAGCTTTACTTTTTATATTTTTATGTGGGCACATAGCTTTTGGTTTCGTCTATGTATATTGGATCTAAATATAGAGCATTCGTTCTAATTGTATGAATTTGTCTTGAATTTAGGTCGAATCAACTATAAGGAATTACTCTATACAATTTAATAAAAAAAAACCTAGCAACAAAATTACATAAAACTAGTAGGTATTTACAATTCAGCTAACTGCAGACTATTTCATTGTTTTCGTTAAAAATCCAATTTTATTGAATAAAAACAAGCAAAAGTTGAATGATGTACAATCTCACCAAGTGCTTGAAAGTAAATACTTTTATGCACTTGGTGAGATTTAACTTTGAGAACTGCTTCCATGAGCAAACACAACTTTGAGAACTGCTTCCATGAGCAAACACCAAAATAACCTTCAGTAAAATTATATGTCATCTGAAACGTATATTGGAAAAGACGATAATAGACCCCGGTAGGTGTATCATCGGATCAAACGTCTGCGGCATTTAGTATCAAAAAACTTTTTTCTCACTCATGTAGGTATTTCAAACAGACAAAGTTATAGATCTATCAAAAGCGGATCCTATCTACAAAATCTTCCCAGCCACCGAGTATGTGACGTCGTAATAACATCACTATCGAGCTGATCTGAACCGACGTCACGACAAAGGAGGGTATTTTGTCACTGAACAGTCCGATCCAATCAGTTGTGTGTACAAAAAATACTACAAAGGGTTTGATACATTTTAGGATGCATTTAGATAGCTTGCCGGTTAGCAGGAACTTAAAACGTGTAGGTACAGTGCGCGTCACATATAAGTACCTACCCCCTATCTCAATGTATGTGGGTCACAATAGTTGTTATTGTTGGGTGTAGTACTTACTGATACTGAGAGAAGTAAGTAGGTACCTATATCGGCTCGTTACGCCACCAGTAGCCAGGTATGACACGTCCGCACTCACTCGTGGCCTCCGTGCGACTGTCTACCCGCTACCCGTGAACCCGAGACAACGTTATCCCTGATCTAGCTCAAATACACAAACACTACATCCCTTTCTAATCATACTTTTATTTAAGAAATAGATAAATACAAGTTACTATTATTAACGTTCTCTTTCTGTTCACTTCAATTATTGAGTTCATTATTTTCTTCTTCGTTTTCATTCGTGACTTCCCATTGACCTTCTACTCTTTTCAGATGGATAACATGACGTCTCAACCGTTGACCAGTTCTCACAAGTACATCTCCGCCTTCCGATTCTTCCACAATGTGCGGAGTAGATTTATAGTTCGCTGACAACTTATTTCCCCTCTCCATATCCTTACCATATACTTTATCGCCTTCAGTAATTGTTGACTCCTCAGCCCTTCTCTTCCTATCGCTATATTCTTTTCCTCTCTCTATTGTATCTCTGTCTCTAACATGTGTTTCATCAATCTTCATGCAATAATATCATTGCTATCCTAACCCAAACATTACAAATGAATGAATTTTATAAAGTCACTGTCAAGAAAAACATCAGATTTCCCAGTTAACTAGAGATTTACTTACCCCTTCTCCCGGGACGTGACATCTTGGTGGATGTACTTGACCTCACTGACGCCAATTCTAATTGCAACATTTTGGCGTAATTTTCTGAGTGCGATAGGGTTGGTCCACCAGTTCAAAGTCGCTCAGCGAGCTATGGAAAGAGCTATTCTCGGAGTTTCTCTGAAGGATAGGATTCGTAACGAATTCATCCGACAGAGAACTAAAGTCATCGACATAGCTCAGAGAATTAGCAAACTGAAGTGGCAGTGGGCCGGCCGTATATCGCGAAGAACCGATAACCGCTGGGGTAAACGTGTTCTTGAGTGGAGACCGCGACTTGGTAAACGTAGTGTAGGACGACCTCCGGCCAGGTGGGATGACGATCTGCGAAAGACTGCTGGCAGATGCTGGATGCGACAAGCCGAAGACATTCCATATCCATTTATTAGGGATTACAGTGCGGAAGTAGTAAGGTATAGTCCCCGCCCTAAGTTTAGGGTGATCCTTCCGAGCCTCTGACAATTTAGTTTTTAGCTGTGCCCGCAATGTACTCAGTGATCTGCCAATGTCAAGATATTGTTTTTTATAAGATAAATTATCTTTTTCAATATTTATTTTAAAGCTTAATTTACGGACTGAAATGTAAGTTTTTTTTTTTTTTTGTTGTTACATACATCACCATCATAGCCATCACTTATCTCCACAAATCTATAGTTTGCATAATTGTTATTAAAAGTTTTTTATCATTATTTAATTTATTAACATTCAATTTAACAAAACCTGCATACATTTACAATAAAAAAGTTTGTCCCCTCAATAAATGCAAAACTTACATAAGCTAGTAAACAGAGAAAAGGGGTTTGAATCATTTGCCCCTAGAAGCAAGATCAAAATGTCCTGGTCACCAATTTTCGCTGCGTTATAGTTATTAAGAATCTCACTACTTGTGGTCGATGGTTTTATCATGCCAAAAATGTCATAAATATTGTTGCATTTGTTTTGTCTATCCTTGATCATTTGCGTTGTTAGGTTACGGGCTTGTCAGTCTCCAAGCTGGTGCTGCCATCTGCCCTAACCGATGTCAAACTGTCATGCAATTCTTCGTCAAATCTTGTGTTGCTGCCTGTATCTGGGTTCGGGCTTGATGTTAGGTCTTCCTGAAAATTAATTCGCTGTCCAGTGTCTTTTTCCTTCGCCGGTGTCTCTCTGATTTCCAGTTCTTGTCCTTTGCTGGTGTTAATAGGCGAGAGGCGAGACATTCATCCGAATATTAGTGATTTTCTTCATTAATGTACCTACCACTTTTGCCTGGCCGTGGACTCATACTCTACACGCAAATGGAGCTTAATTTTTTTTTATTTGTATTTATTTACATATTGGACGAGGAATACGAGGAGAGATAGAAACATGTTCTGTTGTATTTTTTTTTTGTAATTTAATTTGACAGTTTCCTCTAACTTGGATTTCATTTTATCGAAGTGTGTGCGATATAGTCCAACCCTCAATGTTCCATTCACCAACACCAAAATTAAAGACAAAACTCGTTTATGATTAGAGCGTGCACGAAACTTAATAAAGTCTGCAAAGATAACGATAACGTTGACCCTCACTGCACAGCACAAGTGTGCATTCGGCGAGGCGGTTGCTTAGTAGCAAATTCTTTAACGACAATTAATAGTATGTTCCTACCTATGTTAGTTTTACTTTTACACTTTTACCTAATATCTTATTACTTTGTATTGACGATTGTTTAATCAGTGCTTTTATTTTAGTTATTGTATGAATGCATAGCGAACCTTATATTTTTTTTTGTCATTTAGCCGTGAAGGCCATTTATTAGCTTTTCCGTTGCTTAATTTTAGCCAACTATTTTGTATTTATATAAGCTGTAGGCCTTCCCCAAAAACAAATAAATAAATAAATCTCTTTTGATAAGCTACTACATGGTGAGCTTAGGTTCGCTATTTCCTCATGCGCTATACATAATTCATTTTGAAGCTCTAGTATCTGTTGCTTTAAATCGATGCTTAATGTCGGTCGATGTTTCAGGAAGACTTTTCGTTGAAATTTCGAGTAGGCTTCCGTCGGCGATGGTAGTATTGAACTGTGTAATTTCAGAGTTTATTTCGGAAATATCCAGAAACGATTTTCTTCTATGCCTTCGTTCTGTAACATATTATGTGTCAGAGGCCATGTTTCCGAAATAATAATTAAGAACAAAAATACGATGCCCTCAGAGATATGAACCAGCTACACTAGTTTAATATTAATGAGTCGGGTACACTTTCCTCACGGCTAACAGTGTTTGAGATCATAGATTGAAATTATCAAATGGTTGGTTTGTTCTATATTCTGCTACTTACTGATGGCTTTCGATCGATACTTATATCGATAGATTAAAAGACAGTTCAGTAACTGTTAATGTCACTGTCTTAAGGGCGATGTTGCTGTCAGAAACTGGGGTCGTTGACATCTTTGAGGTTTTGCTTGAGTCAGCTGTCTAGAAATTGATTTTTATTTGTATTTCGATAATATCCGCGCACTATTACAGAACCATGTTTACCGTCGGAGAGAGTGAGACGAAGCCAACCAAGTTATGGACAACATAACCAACACGCTATGGTTTACATATACTTATGAAGGCCCATACTGCGTGCCTATGTACAACTCGTACAGCCTATACGGACGGTTTACAATTTTATGAAGGCTCGTTCTGCCTACCACACGTTAAACGCACAGTTTACATTATCTTGAAGGCCTGTACTGACTACAACACGCATTACGCACAGTTTACATTATCATGAAGGCCTGTACTGCCTACAACACGTTTTACGCACAGTTTACATTATCATGAAGGCCTGTACTGCCTACAACACGTTAAACGCACAGTTTACATTATCATGAAGGCCTGTACTGACTACAACACGCATTACGCACAGTTTACATTATCATGAAGGCCTGTACTGCCTACAACACGTTTTACGCACAGTTTACATTATCATGAAGGCCTGTACTGCCTACAACACGTATTACGCACAGTTTACATTATCATGAAGGCCTGTACTGCCTGCAACACGTATTACGCACAGTTTACATTATCATGAAGGCCTGTACTGCCTACAACACGTATTACGCACAGTTTACATTATCGTGAAGGCCTGTACTGCCTACAACACGTATTACGCACGGTTTTCATTTGTTATGAAGGCCCGTACTGCCTACGATTCTTTTACCTACATAGGTAATTTAATAATCTAGATTTTCTGAACTAAAATCAAGACGTTCAACAGACAAAACACTTGTTTAAATTAACTTTACCTTAGTTGTTCGATCTTACTACAAGGTACTACAAGGCTAAATTCAACATTTAATTGTAGCTGGTAATAACTAGCATAAGTTGAATAATATATAGAACAATAACATTTACAAAATATTTGCTGATAACTAGCATTGGGTAGCTTTTTCCTTGAGACTCGCACCGTCACCTATACCATCCTGATCGTACCAAAGAAAATAAAACCACTACGTTCTAGGTCGTACCTTCAGGTAAAGCCGACTTTACCTAAGGTATGTTAAGGTTTTGTATCAGTAGTTCTTACAAAAAAAGTTAAGACTCTGAAGCACAAAGAATCTTCCTTTGTGTTTAAATAGGACGCAAATAAATAAATATAACATGCTATTAATTATGTCCAGTTGCTAATCTGCCAGCTGAGAATCCGTCCAGCTGAGAAACTGTCCATTTGCGAATCTGTCTAATTGCTACGGAGCGGTATATCTGATTACAGTAGGAAAAGTACAAAAGGAAGTACCTCAATGTACTATTTAATAACATTGCAAATCAGTAAAAACCATTTGCATAATTATTTCTATTCAATAAATACTCCACGGAACAGTTTACCTACCTACTGATATTTGCGACGAAAATGCAAACTGGCACAATTAGCCTGCCTCGTAGAATAAAGGAATAACATAGCATGGCGCGTTTATCAGTCAGCTTTGTTTATTTTGTGGATCACAAAGTTGCACTGTGTTATAAGGTAGGTCCTAAAAACAAACACTGTCTCAAGAACTACGAATTATCCTCTTGTTATGAAAATAAACATTTCGTGTTGAATTATTAGACATCTTTGCTAATTTGTAATAGGTTCTACTAAATTATATAATACGTGAATAATTGACAACACTCAGTTATTTTATCTACTTATTTTCCTCTTTTAGATGAAAAAAATAACTAAGTACCTACCAGTTTATGTAGATACGAATTTGCACTAACCTTTTGACTCGTCGCCACATGTAGTACTTACTGATACTGAGAGAAGTAAGTAGGTACCTATATCGGCTCGTTACGCCACCAGTAGCCAGGTATGACACGTCCGCACTCACTCGTGGCCTCCGTGCGACTGTCTACCCGCTACCCGTGAACCCGAGACAACGTTATCCCTGATCTAGCTCAAATACACAAACACTACATTGGGAATTTCAGACTTTGAGTATCGCGGTGGCGGCGGCCGGCGGTGTGATAAATTTTTGCATGTGAAAATTTGTGATCATGTTACAAGGAAATTAAAAGTAGTCGAAAATATTTTGTAGAAAAGGGGGTACCTGTACATTAGGATTGCAAGGGTATAATACAAGCTTTATTTATGTTGTAAGAACACTAACATTTCATCCATTACCAGGGACTCGCTGAATCCGTTATCAATTCGTAAATTTATGCTTGTTTTTATAGCGAATTAGATCGTGTACTCTGCGACAAGAACTTACTTACGTGCCTCGAATTTGACTATAAATAAATATTAACTCGTAATGACCTTTTTCATCAATCTTGGAGTAGGTAGGAATTATTTAGTAAGTATTATTAAAGTAGCCGATTTAGGAGGCTAGCAAATCTGATTGACAACTCAAGTTTCCTGTGAAAATTTGCTCTTAACAATTGTAAAACTTAATCTGTTACTGTATCTTCCAGTTTTGTATTTTAGTGTTGTTGCTATCAGGCATTTTTGTAACGCTGGTAAAAAAACACGAGTTGCATTCTAACTGAACCAGAAATTCACTTTCGAACCTGCTTTAAGTGTAAATCCATCGAACAATTTGATACAAATTTTATTAAGGCATACGATTATCTATCCTCGATAATAAATAGGAGAGCCTTCTGGTTAATTTCTATAATTTGATACGTTACTAGTTCAGTATTAATATGTATTGTCACGAAAACGATTACTATAAGTAAGATATCGGAGTAGACGTGCCACACGCAACCACTGGACTACTTATGGTGTAGTCTATTGATAAACTAGCGCCACTTTTACAAAAAAATATCTTATATTTGAAGTACTTGTACTATTGGAAGTTAATTAACGTTATTATTAAAATCAAAATTTTACAAAAAAAGTTACAGAGTCAACATATTTATTTTGTGTGCTTTTTAGTTGTTTTTCCGATAACCGATATCACATACAGCGAGTACCAAATGTGGACTTTTTTTTTTAAAACGGAAAACTACTTGTGGTCATCGTCATCGACCCACTGCCTTGGTGGGCTTGAGTGTTGTACCCACTGCTGGATTATAAGTCCTTTCGCCTTTGTCAGCCGCTTTTATTTACAATTTCATTAACTTTATTTCTTTAGCGTCAAAAAGTTAGCTGTTAGATATAGCAAACTTTGTACTATACGTTAATTTAAAACAAGAAATAGGGATTTGTTGATTTCTTCTTCACTTTCTGTTTTTCAGTGCATTACTGGAACAAGGGAAAAAGAAATGAATATCATGTGTTTCCCTCACTCACGCATGCCCAGCGTGATTCTCTTACCCAATTGGTAGGTACATTTATTTTCTATATATCATAAATACCGTTTTCGGGAGTGGCGCTTTGTCATTAGTAGGTTTGTTCTATAATAAAACATACGACTAACGTAAACAATCGTTAACATGTAATTATCCTTGAAACGTCAGATGAAGATGTTTGATCTATTGTTTTTGTTGAAAAGGGGTAACATTACATTATAGTTAGGCAGAATCAATAATGACATTATATCTATATCTATACTAATATTATAAAGAGGAAAGATTTGATTGTTTGTTTGTTTGTATGTTTGTTTGTTTGTTTGTTTGTTTGTTTGTTTGTTTGTTTGAATTGAATAGGCTCCGAAACTACTGGACCAATTTGAAAAATTCTTCCACCATAAGAATCCTTAAATTTCCGTGATGAACATAGGCTATAAAATATTTTCAAAAAAGTTAGAGATCCGTATAAAAACTTCAATAATAAAACCATAGCGCTATACATCAACTTCTTTTTTTTTCTTTTTTTGCGCTGCTCGCTTTTGCTGGTTTTGCTGTGACTCAACTTCAACTTCTTTTTTTATGGCACCGCTTTTGCTACGACGACTCCGCCAGTGTCAGTTATGGATTGTCATAGACATCACAATTCGTTACTGGGGTGCGAGAGGAAACTCAATGTCAAAAAATATAAAAACTTCAAGATTGGAACCATGCGACGTAGGCGATATAGCGGTGCGAGAGAAAAGTCTTTATATAAGTAAAGGAGGTAAAGGTACAATTTTAAAAAGGAAAGATTTTATTGATTGATGTTTGTGGTTTGAATCGAATAGGTTCTGAAACTACTAGACCTTTTTGGAATAAAATTCATCATTAGAATGATAATCATAGGCTATAGAATATTTTTAAAGTTAGTGATCCTTATGAAAACTTCAATAATAAAGTACCTCATCTAACGTGAAATTCTTTAAAATACCCGTGCGAAGCCGGGGCGGGCTGCTAGTTACTTATAAGTAGATACCTTATTTTTAATAATTTATGGAACATCAGCAGCTGGAATAATGTACCTATGAATAATTACAGAGAGCTTATAATATAAATTTACTGATAGAAATTAAGGAAAATTATTTAGACTTGAATATCGCTGTTACAAAATAATTGAGTAGGTACTGTATGAGAAATTATAAAGTGTACGCGCACTATAAATTGTCATTCAAAAGATTGTAATTATTTAATACAAAAATCAGGTCATATTATGACTTATTAAGTCAAATAAAAATCTAAGCTGTCACTATAAGAAACTTATAAGTAGCTAGCTGATAATCTGGATGAAATATATTAGAATCCGATGGTAAATTATTGTAATTGCGTATTTATAACACACTACTATTAAGTTCATCTCTGTATTTTGGTACAAAGAGTTTTTAGTGTCAGCCATGTGTCAGTTAATAAGTAATTGCAGTAGATAATGTCAAAAATTTACAGAAAGAAGTTGCTTGTTCCTCAGATAGGTCCTTAGGTTGACTTTACTGGTGGTGCAATATACGCAGGTATTCAACATATTCGTTTCGCCTTGTTTTAAAAATAATCCGCATACCGATCATGCAAAAATCTTATTTATTTCCATAAATGAGCGGCTTCGAATCCCGTGTCACGTTTTTTATTGAGAACGTATGTGTTATTGATATTCTCACAGCCGCCACCCAACATGCAATCAGTTGGATAAAATTTCAATTAGATCACTTTTTAAATGATCAAAAAAATATATTTATTTCTCAATTTCGCTAAGTGAGCTCGCATTGGTAGAGGCTTGAGGACAATGAGGACACCATGTTGAGGTTTTTAAAGTCAAAGTTTTTCTGGTAGATCGGCAACTTGTTGATAGTCTGTCAAAAAGAAGCACGTAAAAAACAGGTAGCCAGTTTTTAGTATTTTAGATGAAAGAAACCTTGTTTGTTTTTAACTTGTTGCTGCCCGCGGCCTTACAGGTAGTCTACATTATCCATCCCCGGAATATTATTTGGAGGAAAATGTCCTTATAATCTGAAAGACAGAATTACTTTCGGTTTTATAATATTGGTATAGATAACTATAACAGGACGAATTATAATTTTTAGAATAAAAAACAAAATTATACATCATTATACATACACGGAATAGAGAGGACGGACGGTTATGTTCCGTGTTACCTAAAAATAGATTTATTTTAACTTGATTGTATACTTAAGTTTAGAGGACCAACAATGACCAAACTCCGTTGGTTTCGTTTTCTTCAAAACATACAAATGAACATATTGCAGTTCGTTTGCAATGGACCTGGACTAACCTGAGCATTATGCGGAGTCCTGTTTTCCCAGTGAGTACACATACTTGCAAATGTCATTTGCCGTTTTTGCATTCCGAATGTCGCCGGTTTGGGAGGTAAGGTAATGAGGAGCAAGAAGTATTTATTACGAGACTTAAGCTGCATCGACTTTAAATTCTTTTTTTTACAAGTTTTAATCTATAAAAAATAATTTCTGAAACGTTACGTCTTAATATCTGAGTTGAGGGTTGAGTTGAGGTTCTTTTTAAATTAATAAAATATTTTCTAAGATCATTCCCCCATTTTTTTTTGGGATTGATGGAAATTTCAGGATTTTATCTGCCAAGGAGTTGCAGAATAAGTATTGCGTTATGGGCACTGAAAGTGTTACTTAATAATTCAATCCATATAAGAGACAAGGTGTGTCTAGTGTCTATATTTTATTAATACAGACAAAAAGTAACCTAAAGTTGTAGGGAGAAAATGCAAGCAGTACTTAATAAGAGCGTCTATATTTATTTGAGATTTTTGATATATGGTTTTACATACATATATATTTGATATTAGAGGTAAAACCTTAATTAAAAAATAAAATTACAATGATATAAGCAAATTTGAAATAGTATTTACGATAGAAACACAATAAACTACAGGTACAACAGAGTGTTGATCCATTGACTTATTATCACATCACGTAAGTTTTTTTTTTATATTCTATATTGTTTTTTGGGAACTTGAGTCATTGTTATGACTATGTCAGTCCCGTCTTTTCACAAAATAATAATAATAAAAGAAAAATTAAATCGATACCTACTTTCAAAAATAAACATTTCCATAGCATACATACCTGCCCTTAAGCTGCGTTCAGTTAAGGCGACAATGTGGCCGTGTAAACAAACGGTGAAGTTACACATGTTTTCACAATGATTTATTGTTCCAAGTTTAAATTGTTTTTACGTTCCGCCACACGCAGTTTCGAATACCAACCTGTATTTACTTTTATGTAAATAATTGTTGAAATTGAGACATATGCACTTGCCAATGTTTATTAATATACATTAAATTATTAGGTATCAGTATAAATATTTCTCATTTTTAAATAAATTAGAGCAGTCAAATGAAACTTGAGTTGAATGAAAGTTAATATCTACAAAGCCGTAAAATATTTTATTAGGTTACAATATAATTATTTTAAAAAACACTAAAACGTTTGCTAAAATTAGCCAGCGAAAGTAAGGCTCAATTTTAGAGATAAACATCAGACAAATATCGATGACATAAAATTATAAACGACATTATTATGCGTCCAGCGGACCTTCTAATTGGCACCTTTTTAAGTTCCCGCCAAGAATTACCAAATCACACACGGGCTCAAGCCGTGATCCTCTTCAAAGGGGCATATACGAGTTAATATAATTAAAATACAACGAGCTTTTATAGTCAATTGCTTTAACTTAAACTAATTAACTTAAAATACTTAAAATAATTAAGGATTAATATTAGATTTTGTACTTGGACTAGTTTGGAAATAAGAGGACATTAAAATGTTTCAGCTATGCTTTTGCTGCTTCCGCCATTTCTGCTGAGCGCTGTCTTCTTTTACCATGGCATCGAAGGTGTCATTGTGTCCCTGGATGAACATTTCCGATGCACTGCAGAAACTCGGTCAACCGTTGGAATCAATTTTTCTGCCTATCTAAAAGGTTCTAAAAAGGTTTAAATAGGTTAAGATGGCTGTGTCGCTTTGTCTGTGTCTGTTATATATTCAACATCACCAGCCTATAAGAGTCCACTGCTGGACATAGGTCTCCCCTAATGAGCGCCATAGATGGCATTATCATTTGGGGGTTAATGCCCATAATCCCCACGCTGGGCATGCGGGTTGGGATCGCAGTTCGGTGGAGTTGTTCTGCAGAGGGCGCTGCTGCCCGCCCCCCGGTGGGTTTCCCTTAGTCGCCTCTTACGACACCCACGGGAAGAGATGGGGTGGTGAAATTCTATGCCGGCACCACACGGCGTGGTTATATACATATTATTATCTATTATACTCTATACAGGCACGAGAGTATTGCTGTAATGTAATAAGAACGGAATGAAAACAATAATAAAAGGTACGCTGTAAAGGAAGATTAATAACGTTAACAAATCGCGAAAGTTTAAAAAATAGTGAAGGATCACGACAAAGAGCCATGTGCTCTCACACCTTTTATTTCGGACTCGCATACATGTTCCAAGTCTGGTTTCTGTGTAAAATCTACTTCTTTATTAAGTGAGCAAGTTTTATATTCGCGTTATGGTAAGCATTCCCACTAAGCGATCCGGTATTACCCTCACAACCACTTTATTTGTTAGTCGTATTACGACAGAAAACGAAAGAAAGGTCGGTGTACGATGGGTGCCACGAAGTTTATTAAATATTCCGGTCATTATTGATTTCTTGAAGGAAATCATTTTAATCTATCCCTGAAGACTAATCTTTCTGAGTTTCATGCTCCATATTAAATTATTTAGTAGGGGATAGACCTTATGTTCTATAGTATACCTACATGGTATCTATGGTCTATAAGACCTCGTCGTGAATAAAATATTATTACTTCATATTTTATATTAAAATATTATATTTATTCATTTAATAAATTTATCGATAAAAATACATTTTCATTATATCATAAAATTACTCTACAGTAAAATAGAGGTATATATCAAAACGGTATATAACCGGCCGCGAAGCTAGGCTCAAGTGGCCGGTAACTAGGACTAGAGCAAGGATTATGGTCATCATCATCATCATCCTAGTCTGTTAGTCCATAGAACCAAGGCCCGTACGATCTCCAGCGCCGTCTTACCACATTCAAGCATATTCCTGCTCTTTTTCACAGTTTGTCATCCCCCCGGTTTCCTACACAAAATTTACCGAGCTGTAGTCTCCACTCAAGATCACGACCGCCCTAATTACCAACTAAATATCTACCTAAATACTCATTTTATAAACTGTAACATAGGTACGAGTATTAATGTTAGTGCTGTGGATAGTGCCTATTCGAACATGGTTTTTTGCACAAAAGAGGGTAGTCACCCAAAACACAGGTTATGCTAGGGTGGTAGCGAATTATATAGTAGAATAAAGAAATAATTTTAATATTATACACAGTTATCTAATTACGTTATTTAAACTTACTAACGAAGTCTTCATGTATTAACTAGCCTCAATTTGTAAAATCTCCTTTTGTATTAACTACCCTCAATTAGTAATTAATTAAAATAATAGTTAAGGTACAATATTTTCTTCACTAAATAAACGATTTATTGATTTTACTTAGGTACTATCTGCTAACATCTCCACTAGTTCAAAGATTTCGAATGCATGAAGACTACAAGAATAATATATTCTTTGATTAAAAGAAATATCGATTACCTTTTCTTTATACCAAAACCATTTTTCAGATTGGGTACCTTATTGGAAAACAAGCTAAGTTATTTTGAAATGAAACTCCCTAAGCTGATTAGAAGAAAGGATTAATTTTAAAATGGCCGCCGACATAAATATTGCTGAATGAAGTCGAGCTAGCTTCCCGCTGATTGGTCCCACGGGGCGTTTTGATCGATTTTAGTTTTTACCGTAAAATCTCCGATATTTCTAGGCACATCATCCACTAAAGCTTCGACCCAAAACTACCTCTACCAAAGATGTTAATAGGAATTTCAACATAGAAAATTGTTCCACTGAGTAAAGCTAAGCTCATATGGTATCATTATCATATAATAGTCCGCTGCTGGACCTCTAGCCGACCCTAATGAGAGCCATAGAAGGCATTATTGAACATTTGGGGGTTATGCACACTCACCTAATTTTAGATTTTATTAAACTACCTTTGTGCGATAAGACATCTGGCAAATGGTATTTAAGTCAATAGTCAGAGACAACAACATTTCATTAATTAATTGTTTAGATTACAAAATAGACTACTATGTCGTAGACCTACCAAAGTTTGATTTATGATTTATTAAAAAAAAGAAGAATAAGAAAATCAGATGGATACCGTGCGCTAGAAGATTCCGCCTCAAAATACCAAAGTGTACAGAAGATCGCTTTAGAAGAACGCCAACTTTACCATTATGTATGTGAATCATTTGTCTAGAACCGAATATTATTCGTCAATAGAGTGCTCCTGTGGTTCCGAATGGTCATTAATCGATCATTCATTAACATTCGCTTTGTTCTGCATTTGATTTGACCACCTAAGAATAGAATCGATTTTATGCTATTTATCTGCAGACTGTGTAAATCACAGTTTTTTAGTTGCATAGTTTTAGATGAATAAATTGAAATAGAGGCTTTAAAGTTTGCGGTTTTAGTAATTAAAATGGGTTAATTCAAAATTAGAAAATAGTTTTTTTTCTGTATGATTTATGTAACTAAATATGTACAAGCTAATCTGCTAAATTCATAGCAGCCTTTTAAAGATCTAATTAAGAAAAGCAGGTTTCATTTGCAGTTCAATATTGGAATAACTTGAGTAAGTGAGACATGTGATTATGAATGATGAAGATCGAATCGACTATGCGGAGCCATATTGATAGATGACGTCATTTTGTTTAAAGTTATTCTGTGCTTCAGAGTAAAAAATCTCAAAAAATTCTAACTCGGCTCATTCCATTTTGAATTTGCAATGAGTAACAAATTAATATTCGAATTTCAAATTTGGTAAAAACCGTGACAGTGCCACACATTGAGGACTAAACATTTTTAATTTGCCTCGATGTCTACATCAAGATAGCAAAAACTCTGGAAATCGGCTTCTTTTATTTGTTTATGGGACCATAAACAAATAAAAGAAGATTTAGATTGCTAAATTACGGGCATTTTATGTTTGTAACGTTGAAGTCCCGACTCGGAAGTCCAGAGAAAAAATAAACGTTTCCTTTTTTAGATTTAAATATTATGGAAATTTATTAATTTTCTAGTTCACGCCCTTACTACTACTACTTATAAAGGTTGAACCAACATTTTTTAATCTTCCTTTAAAATTATCCAACTTCCCAAAATGTATATGTGAATGTGCCATGCATTTTTTTTACTGTTTTTGTAATATAACTATTTAATTAAAGACATATGTAGGAACGAAGCACTTTTATTATTTTATATTTTGTTACACCATTACATGACAATGATTAGAGAAGGAGAAACCTGATGAAACATGGCTGGCGGAGCCGGAAACATAAACATTTTACAAGCTTAAACTCACTTGCAGAACCGTAGACCAAATAAATACAAGTCTATGAGTGTAGAATGGGTACACCACAGTTTTCACTTCGCAACTTAGAGCTAAAATCAGAATCGCCAAACCACCACAGCTCAGCAATAATTGAATACCAAGGGTGTCCAACGCGGGTGGCGTGAGTTTATTGTAGTAATTTGTACAATTGTACGAAGCAACTTGGTACCATGTCGCGGGCTAAGACGACGTGTTGCCATCAATTTAGATTTGTGAGAAAAAAAGACGCAGGTAAAATGCGAAATTCTGAGGCGGCAGCCATCACTTCTGTAGTATTGTATAAAATAAAAATAAATAAATAATACTGGACAATCCACACAGCATCTTCTAGACCCAAGCTATGCAAAGTTTGTGTCCTGGGTACTAGATGACTGTTGAATGTGTGTTATACATTAGGTATACAATACATATATTACACAGATAGATTTTCATAATAGAGGCGGAAATCTAACCCGCAACCTCCTGCCTCCTGTCGCAGGCGGACCTTCACCCACCGCGCCACAGAAGTCCTGTGGGTCAAATCATGGTTTATATTTAATTTTATGGGTGACTAGATATCACAGTTTCGTAATAATTTGTATAGTAGGTAAGTATTATGTTCATATTATCGTAGGTACCTATGATTATTGTTGTCCTTACAAATATGAATACAAAAGAGTTCGACGCTCTCTCACTTATAAACCAATGATTTAGAGACAAAAATTGGTTATGGTATGTACTTTTCTATGAAACATTATTAATTTCGGCTAAAAACATTATTTATATTGACTCCTACTAAATAAAATTTTAGACACTGAATTAGTTACTTTCAAAATGGTGAGCCATCGAAGAATATTTTTTTTATACTAAAGACTTCAACGGACTCACTCACGAACTTAAATAACATAAAATATTATGTGAGTTAAGTTTAAGTATTCAAACAGCAGAAACAATCAATGACAATTTTGACAATTGATCTAATTACAGTCGGCAATAAAATTTGATGACTGAGATGATGTGTGGATAAGTACCGCATACAAAAACTGAATTGCGCTAAGCTCTGTAGTTTAAAATAATTACGGGTCATTTATTTAAAGCTTTACTTCTGTTATTGTTTTGGAACTGACACGCCATATTTTATTCGAATTCTTAATTTACAATTTTTTTTTAACATAATATTAAAATATTTTTTTTTGTTTAATGAGGGAAAACTCTAATTTTTTTGGCGCGGTCAAAGCCACCTGCTGACTATTGCCCTAAAAATTTAAATGAATTCTATAATTGAATAGTTTCAGAAATTATGTTAGCATTTAATATGTTTATTATTCCTGTAATTGACGAAATGGAAACATTTTATCCTAAATTAATTAAAAAAAAAAATCAAGCAGTAGGATTGGCATTATCTAATAAAAAAAATCGAATACATAGTGGAACTAGTGGCATGGATCCAGCATAACTTATGCTACAATTGCGGAATACAAAAAAAATTACGAGTGTGAAAAATGTAGTACCTACGCGTTATGACTTGAATTGAAAAAAAGATTACAATTATTTGAAACAGAACAAAGTTTAAAGAAAAAACGTTAGTCGATAAAAAAGTTTCATTCATTTTTATATTTTATCAACGGCGAGGATAAATCACGTACTACTACCAACATTAAACGTTCCAAAAACAAATTAGTTCCATTTTCAAATCAAAGCACGTGTGTCTACCAAAGCCACCGGCGAGAACAATAAAATTCTGGCGCCAATCGTTACACCCACCTCGTAATATACAGGGTTAACGTTGATGCAAAGGGATTTATTTTTTTAGGCTTATTTTTCAACTAGCATGTAGGTAATGCAATATTATAAATAGTCTCTAAAAAATGATGACAAAAGACAATAATTATAAATAAATTGTAGAAATAAATAAAAAACTCATTAAATTGTTACTAACAGATAACCTATGAATGATGAAATGCAGACGTTGGTTGCGGGTTCGATTACCGCCTTGGAACAAATGTTTGTACGATCTGCAATTATTTGTTCAGGGTGTTCTGGTATTTTTCTATGTTTAATAAAAAATATACCTATATCTATACACTCTTATTATTATTATCAGTTATTTATTTTATATTTAGATAATTATGTGTGAATTGTCCATCATTCATTATTATTTATTTGTATTATTTATTTAATGTTTGTAACAGTATTAACTTTTTTATATTTTGATCTAATGCTGCTTATTAACCCCTACTAATTTTATATAAACAGCCCTGTATAGCACACAATCCTCACAGAGCCACACGTTTGCATAATGGAGAGAAAATTGTCGTGACGTGATAGTGTGACGAACTTCTTGTTTGTTTTTTTTTTCTATTATTAAAAAGTGAACGTTATCCATACTCCCGCGTATTCGGAAGCCGTAATCGTTTACGTGAGTTGAATTTGGTGAATGGATGAAGATTGAATGGAACTGTGTAGTACATTTTTCATCTTCTTACTTTTTTAGCGTAAACTACAGCTTGAGGTTAATTTAATTAGGTTTCATAACCTGATTTAATTTAAAATTATATAAGATTTAGGTACCTATTAAGGTACTTAGAGCACTAAAATCACAATAAAATGAAACTACGACATACTAGAGTATTCTACGAGTAGAAGATTATTTGATTTTAAAAGAAGAAAAACCTTGTGCCATAATTGATAATTTTTGTCAAAGTAAATAAAATGTGTAACCTCATAAATGAATATTACCTTAGTATCTTTTTTTTGTACTTTTAAATCACCACTGTCTTACAGCAGCCAAAATAAAAAAATATTCAAATGGGTCATACTTGTCTTTAAGCGAGAGTAATACTTTTTTCATTTTAAATATTATTGAAACTCTATTTTCATTCTCACAAAAACGAAATAACAAACTGTCACACAAATCTTATACAAAACCTACATACTTACATTATCCAAACTGATATGATAAGATGTCGTACCAACCTAACAAAACTAGATTCTCATTAAAACAACTTTTCTAACACAATAAGACAGCTCTTACAAGATAAAAAGCAAGTTCTTGTTTCAAACATACCAACTAGACTATAATGATCCAATAAGTTGGTACCCGTTCTAATACAACCGACTAAGCAAAACTTTTTACAAGAATCTATTCTAATAAGGCTAGTTACATAAAACCTATTTACAGAAACTCAGCATAGGCGATACGAGCCTGCAATCTATGATTTGTAGAACTCCCATGCCGTGATTGGAGGAGCGTTCGTAGAAAGGCGAGTAGCCAACCAATAGGAAGGCAGCAGCGCAACAATAGGCTTAGTGCGTGGGAAGTAGGAAATGAACTGCCTACATTTATGCTTAGAACGTAGTTTGCTACTAGATTTTGATTTAATGTAGGTAACAGTAAAGAAGTATGATGAATAAATGAATATAACGTCTAATGTCATCGTGGCTAAAAAGGCTCAAACGTGTCTAAAAGAAGCAGTGTGTAATTTTTCCAATCCTTGTCTTATAAGAAACATGTGCCACCATATTTGATGTTCTTTCATATTCAGTCGTGCCGCCGCCGTTAGAATTGGCATCTTCTCAGCCTCACATCAACTCTGCCCGTTGGTGTTGTAAATAGTAACAAAGACAACCTGCCAACATGGGGAATCTTCCTCGGTGTTGCCATAAAGAAAACAAACTTTTGCCTCACCAATTGGCGTTTGCAGGGGAATCGGTTTCAGGAGTCGGTAAGTACAGTATCAGTCAATAGTGACTGTTACATAAATTAAACCCAGTTAATAACTACACGCGATCATTTTTGGTGTGTACTTGACACACCAAAAATGATCGTTAAGATTCCAATCCTAAAAGATAATGTTCATCGAAATATAAATTTTGCATTTAAATTAAATTTTAGAAAATTGTCACAACAATCTCGCAGACCTGCAAAAACCAACAATGCTTATTCAATAAAGATATCCCTAAGTACAAGAATAAATCAACCGCAAATTCAACAAACAAATTCGTACATCAATTCCTTTTAATAAATTATGCAGTCGGCTAAAGTTACAACGAAGTTTAGCGTCTGCTACACGCAAAATAAATGATAATACCACCTTCGAAGACATAGACAGATTCTGATTGTCATCGGAACAAACGTCCAAACACGTACCGTGAACATCTCTAGGTAGGTAATAACTTCTCTAGAAAGATGGGCTATGCATATGGACCTGTCGAGGCCCCTAGTAAGGGATAGGCCAGGCTATACATACATACATATTGTAGTTCGGTATGGTTTATATTGTTGGTAAGAATGTAATAGGCATTCTTCGTCAAATTCGCTATAATAAAGGAAACAGTTTTCCATAGCATGATAAACCCCAAAATAAAAGTATCAGACGCATTGGTTCAAATGAGGGCAATAACCTCCAAAATTATAAAATCTCCGAGTCATATTTACTCTCAGAAATAAATATTTTTATCTATTCTACGCATTTACCTTTTATAACTTTTTCTCTCGTTCCCAATAAGGTTTTCTGGAAGAGAACTCTTTGTAGGGTTAATTTCGACTTTGCCAATACTTTTTAAATTTAATGTTTTTTACAGTATAATTTTATCGTTAAGTAATAAATTAAGAATTCCCAGTTGTTTGTGCTATATACATTATTTTTCCCAGTCACTCTGAGATGAAGTCTAATAATATTATAAAGTTTAAGAAAGTAGATATGACTATGGCGCTCAGGCTTAGACCAAGCTTCCAATAAAACAATCGCAAAAACCTGCGCATACGCAGGTATAAACAAGCACGGTGGAAATATGCTTGGTGTATTATTTCTTGTGACTAACACGCGTCTCCACAGAAATAATAGAATTAGCTGGTCATAAAGTTTTTATGACCAACTAATGAAACAAGGGAGAAAATACGTTTCTACTATCTAACTATAACTTACCTATTGTGACGTAGTCTTATAAGAGACCGAAAATATTGTGATATTATCTTGGTTGAAAGATATAAAATGCAAGATTTAATAAAACTAGGAAATTAAATAATATCCCCAAAAAATTCCATTTCGGCGGGACTTGAACCAGCAACACGACGCAACGGGACCGCTACACCACGAAGTCAAGTACCCGATTAGTCTAAAATCTTTGGGAATCTCTTCAGAGTAGGTACAGTAATAAAACTAGACTAGAGATATAAAAATAAAAACTACTAGGTTCACTTTAGAGATATTGCAATATTTTTTATTCCATAATTATTATACGGTGTCAATTATTGAAGTCTGGGCAGCCATTTATTATTTTCTGATTGACAAGTGAACTTGCAACTGCGTGCGAGCTGTCAAATCTGACGTTAATGCCTTAATCAAGAACTGCCATTTTTACTCGAGCTTAATCGATATAATTCGATTATTAAGCTTTTGATTTAATGGATTAAGATAAAGTGCTGGTAGACATGGCTATAAGATATTGCAACAGACTACGGATTGGGAAGCTGATAATGAGTGTGGGTACTTGCAGAGAATAAGACGGATCAAATATAGTTAATATAGTAAAATTCAAACGGGTTTGAACCCGTGACCAAGGGACAGGTCTTACGCAATATAATAACAAAAATGCTTTTATATAAATTAATAATTCCGCATGTGTTATTTTCCTACGGTATTTTTATTTTTTTAATATATTGGACACGATTCAAACCGTTGAGGTTGGTTCATTTCTTGAAAGAAGGAACTATTAATACATAGATAGGCTCGTTTGAGTGACTAACTTCAGACTCTAACTTAAGAATTACCAACTACATTTACTCTGAGTTACCAAGTTTCAAAGCTCTTTGAAAAAGGAACAATCCAAACGACGACACTGCAAACTACGAAGGATTAAAAAACGAGTGCTTGTTTAAATAACGGTCGGTACGCGATAATTTATGGCAATATTAATAATGCTAAAATGACACTTATTGTGTGCTATCAAGGTACTTAATAACGGATTTTTTATTCGAAACTAAGTAGGATGAACAATGGGTGTCAGAATCTAAATGTAGGCGTAGGAATTTAGCTTTTTCATGCCAATAAATTATTTATGAATTATGAATTTATTTTTAACCTGTGTAGGACACTCGTTTCTAGTAAATAACCCTTTATGATAGAAGAGGTGGACAGTATGGGCATACACAAAATACAATATTATATATTTCAGATTTCAATAACTTAATTTCTTTAGGCTTATAAAATAAAGACATAAACAAGTCAAGTTTCATGTAATAAATAATTAAAAAATAAGAAGAAATATGAGTTCTTCTTTCTTAATTTTTTGTCCACTATTGGAATAAGTGAAAAATAAAAACACTAGTAGGCACTCACTACACTATGTGGTAGTGACTTTGTTCAAAATATCAATTTTGTGTCTAATAATGTTTACAGGCGATCCAGGTACCCCTCGGGTACCAAGATTAAATTTCACATTTTCATACTTTTTATGTGAGTATGAATATAAATAACTAATCTTTGTTTTGATGACTAAATCGTGATCACGAAGTAGATCAGTAAGAAGTCGTAGAGTTATAGCACTAACCGCACTCAAAGATTTAAGGCTCCGGAGACGGATGAATTTCCCAAACAAACATAATACCAAAATGAGCATTATTTTCACCATGATCGGCTTTTATTTTTTATTAGAATAGTATATATTTATTATTTATTTAGTTTTTTTGAAAATACTTACCTAACTACCCAAATAATAGGAAAACGTTCGTTTAAATTATACGATTTGGTTTAATTTCATTTCAGCAAAGTAATTGTACAAAAAAATGTGGTAGGAACCTATAGAAATACTATTCTAATACAAATAAGAGCAGATCATGGTGAAAATATGCTCAAATTACAATCATTTTGGTTTTAAGTTTGCATAGGAAATTCATCAGTCACCGGACCCTTAAGCTACGACAGCAATCTGCAACAATCTGACTTCGCACGCATCAACTTCAAGATATAAAAGATGCCATTTAAAATCGAGCTCGTACGCAATTTCTCTGTTAAAAATAGCCGTGAATTAGAACTTCTGCATTACGAGCGAAAGCTAGCCATTATTTTAAGTGCCAGTTATAGTCTAGCGTGCTTAGAATGTGCTATCAAAGTCCCGTTTAATCAAAAGCCGGGAGCTATAAAGCTGAGGGGCTTAATACCCTAAGGTGGCGGATTTGGATCTGAAAAGAGTAGGACCGTGAATGGTATAAACTTTGGAGGCCTCTTTTAGGCCTTTATACTTAACTTTAGTGGGTGAGTTTATACTTAACTGGTGGGTTTATTCTTAACGGGTGGTAGTAGTTTATAGTTAACTTTTGTGGTAAACCGCTGCGATAACGATGGTGCGCTGGCAGAAACTAGAGACTGATGCAGGAGATCTAATTGGAGATCGTAAATTATATTTCAAGTGTGTTCGACTATTGAAAAATATTATGTAACAAAAAATATTACTATAAATATATTAAACTATAACAACAACTCCACTTAAAACCTCTACTGATAAGATCCAACTAAGAACGTTGTAGTAGAAAACTATACAATGAAAAATATATCTGGACTTAAAACTGAACTTTGAGTTCATTCTTAAGTTCAGAGACAAGAAACCGGGACGTAGCTGAGCTTGAAGCAAAAATATAAACTTGTACAGAACGGCAGAGAAGGAGAAGGAGACGGATTTTCGACAGCTTTCAACAAAATCACCATCACACAAAAATTACCCAGCAAAGGGAAAACGTTTCAAAACAATATAATGTATCTGTCGATTATAGTAGGTATTATTATACTATAGCTAAACTCCATGAAGAACGTTTGTAAACAAACCGCGACGCAAACAACTAAATATCACTTGCTGGGCGTCGAATTGCAGCTATAATAATCAATATTTATGGAATGAAAGATCTTAGATGACCTCTGTGGTGAGGTAGGCGTAGGTTGGCCTACGACGCAGAAGGTTGCTGGTTCAATTCCCTCCCCGGGACATATGTTTGTAGGTTCTGCAGATATTTGTGGTGTTAGATGGTTGTGGTCGTTTTCGAAGTCTATGAAAAAAATATCTATCTATGTAATCTATTGTATTTTATATATCAGTCATTTAGTGGCCATAACAAAAGTTCTGCTTAACTTGGGGCTAGATTGACCAACATTATTCGAAAAGTTATGTAAATAGTGTTAGAAAGACGTGGCAACAAAGTAAAGTTTAGGGCGGTTTTGTAACGCAATATAATACTCCGTAATTAATTGTTTAATAATCGAATTGAATTTATTAACCATCTAAACCCGCCTCCGCTCCCGCTTCTGCTACCCACTGAAGACGCACCCCCCAGACGGTAAAGAGGGGGTAAGAGGGAGGGGATAGACCGTGTCAGTCGCGTGGTTATACACTATTATCAAGCAAGGCACTAAATTATACGAATTACGCAGTGCTCATCTTCGTGATATATCTTTCGTGGCTGAAGATGCAATGGGAGAGTCACTTTTATTTTGTTATTTATGTATTTACATTTGTTTCTATAATTATCTGATAGTTGTCCCTTTAAAAGGATGTTGTGAATAAAAACAGAAATAATAATATGTCTACATGTTCTCAATATAACAGTTATTAATTACCTATACTAGTTTAGGGTTTAATCAGTTTCAGTCTTCATTTGTTTTTTATTAATCTCAAATCTTTTAAATTGTAAAGCTGTCATGTACCAAAATAAAATAAATAAATTGATTTCACGAAGGCTTCTACTCTGTAAACGATTTATATGACAAATATGACATTCAAAAACAAAACGCTGAAACATAAATATTAGAATAGTAATAATAAGACGTTCCAATAAGAGCAATATTCTTTTAGCCTCTAAAACAACTAAGAACTTTAGCACCACCTAGTGTCGTGATTCGTAAACTTATGTTATAAGCCTGTGTTACAATGTAACAGCCTCCCCTTAATAAAACCACCCCTAGAGAGCGCCATCTAGCTGTTTTTGAAGAAAGTTTTCGCATAAAGTAGTTTACTATTTTATCGACTTTAGTTTCGGTCGATTAAGGGTGGGTTGCAGATGGCGCCATTGTATTTGTAAGGAATAAAAGTGAAATTTTACTTGTTTAAAATTCGTAAGTTATTTATGAAGTCCACTTAGGTTTGTGATTGATACAATTTTCTTTAATGTGGTTATTTGAAATTAAAAGGTAAGATTTTAATAATAATGTATTATTAAAAAATTGTTAATCATAAATATTACGACGATTTTAAATAAAAGGCTTATTCCTGGAGAATAAATTCCCTCGTCCGTGGGCTTATTATTGATAAAAAAAAACCCGAACCAAAAAACATTCTGTTATTCTTTTTGAACTTCAACGAAATCCGTATAATGTTAAAATTTTCAGTAGGTAAACTTCAACAGGCTCTGCAATATTCGCCCTAACCACAGAAATCACCTTGCTATAACTTCAATCAATAAAGAAAGTACAGTAAAGAGAAATTCCCAATACAAGTTACATTATGACTCAATCCCGAATGATAGATCAGTTCAGCAGGTGGAGACGATTGACACGAGATCTTCACACCTGTCCTGTCCCCAATGTCCCCAACCTGCACTTTCCTTGACACTGGCTGTAGCACGCGACGCGGTCTGCCTTAAAAAAAAACATAAAAAATATTTATTGGACACAATTGCTATGTTTCAGTGTTGTATTGAATCCGACGTCTTTAATAGGAAGGGTCCTAAGCTGGCCTAGGTCGTATGTTAGGATCCAGAGTATTTCTATAAAAATTTTATATTTTGCCGCAATTTAAAAATAAGTGTAAATAAAAAAAATAATACAAGTCAAGGATACAATCTGGATAATCATATAAATATAATAAATATCGTGTTTAACACGATGTAAAAATAACATTTTACCTCCGATATAAACTGTAACTTGAAATTCACAAACAAATTGACCATCCAGTATAAAAAATGTTACCTAAAAGTTTAGACTGCTGAGAAACTAAGAACGTAAAACTTGCAAAATTTCACCAATAACAAAATTCAATAAAGAAGTAAAATAATACAAGAAGTAAAATGTATATTAAATATGTAAAGACTTTACTCTTACAGACACCCTAAACTGCTCTGCCGCAGAATTATTTTCTACTTTATTTTCCATCATTTATCATCATCATCAGCCCATGTTAGTCAACTGCCAGCAGTTTTATCCAAATAAAGGGATACCGTAATGAGCAATTTAGCGCCCAGTCTTCAGCTTGTCTACTACAAACCCAAACTAAGTTTTATTGCTTTGTTCGTCTAAAAATGACATTAGAAAATGCGTCTAAATCTAATTTGCAAACACGAAGAAAACAAAGCCAATAAATTCTTCTTCAGGATAAACGAGATCAAGCTAATCACTGAGCAGCTGTTTACAAAGTAAAAACATCATTTAAAGATGCCATGCAGCTTAAACTCGAACAAGTTATTGATAAGCCGATTCGTACTGAAACAATTAAAATAAAGATGCCAATACAAAACAGAGACTGGTTGCTGGAATGCTGTACGTATGTACATAGCTTTATAATTAGGTTGCGTTGCATTAACCCCGGTTCATCTAAGGGTTTGCATCTGTTCGTAATTTACTTAGATTGTTGCTTGAGTAGATGCAAAAAAATAACATTTGAGGCATTTCCTCTTTGCCTAGACATATCTACCATTGTAAAAGACGACCTCTGTGGTGCCGCGGGCAAAGCAACAACGCAGGAGTGTCCAGTTCAATTGCCACCTTACGATAAAATTAAATGTACATATATACGACCTGCAATCCGGGTGTAATGGAGATATTTCTGTGGATCCAATTGTAAAATCACTAGATGCATATTCGTTAACAAACTAGAACATTATTTTCCAGATTAACAAGATAAAAATCTATATTTTTGTTTGTCTAGGCATTGTCTGTTGAGGCAGTTTAATTATGTTGTTTTAATGAACGTACTAGGTTAAGTAGAGGAATATCTAGGTAAGATATTGATGTAAGGCCTAGGTGGTAGAAATAATGAGTACCTAGTACAACCTGTATGGCATGGAAAGTGAAATCATTGAATATCTAATGGCAACGCGCGCGCCATCAAATAAAATGCCATCGGCGACCGTCAGAGCTACAACTTGTAACGAATACACCTGCCGCCTGCATCGCCTTTAATACCAACAGCTGAAATGGAAAAAATCTTTAAAACAAATAAGACTGATCACAAGAATCACTAATTACAACATTCCTATAAAAATAAATGTACAAACCTATATAGAGATCGATCTAAATATGTACACGTTCCGAAAAGGCATAATACACAGGTATTGTTAAACGCAAAAAAGTACCATAAAGCCTATTAAATAAAACAAAACCTGGAGCATTAATAACGCAATATCGTCCTCGATCGGTTTACGGCGCCTATTCTCGCTAACGACTTCTAAATAGACGCGGTCCTCCGAACATGGTTACGGGATAATTACGCGCAAACAATAGCGGCGCGAGCGGCGACTGTGGC